>CM055958.1:0-388202 GCA_029490685.1 Schizonepeta tenuifolia | reverse complement strand
ATAGTGGTGGCCATATGTGGTATTTTAGGTAAATAAGATGATAAAGTAAGGGTAGGGAGTAATAATTTGTTGTGATATGATGTCCAAAAATATCTAGGAAGATATATGGGGGACACCCCAAAAACGAAGATAGGAAGATATATCAGGGACACAGGGAGTAGTTTTCAATAATCAGGCACCTCGTTTATTGATTATGTAATGTAATTGTTCTATTTTACTTTTTTTGTATGTAATTGTTCTATTTTACTTTTTTTGTATGCCTCTACAGAGCAAATGAAGATTGCAAAATCAAAAGACCCCGACATGGAAGATCTTTTACAGCTTCCACAAAATGTCGGTGAAAAATTATTTTCCTTCATTTCATGTTGATTTGGAATTTTATGCTTTCATTCTTTATTTATTAATATTGTTAGGAGAAATATATGTATAGTGATTAATTATTCATTTATATATTTATATTATGCAGTTAGTGTGTGTGTGTGTCTGTGTGTATACCTATACAGTTATCTCAAATTTAATGCTGCACGAAGTGAATGCCTACTTATATATAAATTTGTGCTCACACTACGTACTAAGACTTTCTCTCTCCATTAATTAATAGTAATAATCTACATAATTGCCATTCAAGTAATTGCACGCTTCACACCCGGAATTGTGTTCACACTATGCATTCAAACTTTATCCTTGAATTAACAATAATTTGCAAAATTGACATTGCAATTGAATTCTCAATTAGAAATATATATATATATATATATATATATATATATAGAGTAAGAAAATGGTCTAGTTTTGTGAAAGAAGTGGTTTTTAATTATACTTGAATGCTGACGTAAAGTTCTAACATAATACGCTGTGCAGATTCTTGACCTATAGTATAATCTGATAGCATATACTGTGGAGGTTGATTGGAAGATTTGATTTTTATTTTCATCTTCAATTTATAATTGGGAGTGTGTGTCATAGAAAAATATTATTTGGTAAGAATACAAGATTTAGAATTAATTACTGTGTCCAACCTGGCGGCCATCTGTTCACACCCCAAGCAACCGAGTTAAAACAATTATTCTTTCCTTTTTTGATAGATAAATAGGCCTTGATATATATACTTCTTGCTCACGTTCAAATTGGATCTCTGATGGCACCTTGTGCTATTTTTTATAGCTTGGACAAATATCTGACCAGCAAGAAACTTCGTCATCACAAGAAATTATTGATGTAATTGAATCTTTAAAGGCACAAGTTGCTTCCAACCGCTCTGCCTATATTAAGGTAGACTTATGAAATGCATAATTTTTTACTATTGATGATTGCTAATTCATGTTAATATTTAGCTCTTCTAGTTCTTCTTTCTTTGGCCTCTCAGAGACGGATTGAAGAAAATGCCGAGAAAGTGCTTGATATTACAAAAAATCTATATAAGCTGTCAATGGAAAGAAGAAACTTCAAGATTATTTGTGGCGATGGAGGTGTAGATTTACTGGCAAAGAGACAGAAAGATGCAACTGACATGCATAATGGTATTGGCACAAGCAATGGAGATAATGAAAGTAGTAGCTCCCAAGAAGATGGTTACGCCCCTTCAGCAATTCTATTAGGATCAAGTATTGCAGTCAAGAATGCTGTCCGACCTATTAAGCTGCCGGAAGTGAAAAGATTGCCACCATATACAACATGGATATTTTTGGATAGGTGAGTCCATATTGTGATGTGTATGGCAGAAAAAATTGTAATGCAATAATGCTTCTCTTAACAACACTTCTTTTCTGCTTCAGTTCTGATGATTTATGAGTAATCATCAATTTCATGTTGCAATAACTGAAACTATGGGACTCATCCTTTTGAATGCTTTATGAGCTAAGGTGGAAAATTCTAGGGGTATAAATTTTGGAATGAGATCTTAACTCTGTAGAGATTTTGATAAAAGTTAATAGGGGATGGTGCTGTATATATAGGTCCTGTTTACATCTTCTTCTTGCATTACTTGTTTATTGGTATTCAGATTTTGTTTGACTTTGGCAGCGCGGTTCACTTTAACATTAAGCAACAATCAAGTATTTTTGGCATTATTTACACAAAGAACATTTTCTGTCATTATACTTATAGGTTACTTTAATTTCTCTTTGCTTTTACCCACTTCTGCTCCTGTTTCAAGACTTCAACTACTGGAGTGAGAAAAACCTTGCTATGAATTTATTATGACTCCTGTAGTTCTAGAATCTTTGTAGATTCATTCAAATTTTACTCTTTAAGTATTATTCTTCATTTTGAATGATATTTTCTCCCTGAGATTTTGGGCTATATTTTATGGTAAGTTAGTGACCCCGTGTTTAGCCATCATTATTTGTGATCATGAACGTTTCTGGTTTCTTTTGTTATCTATGCTGGTGTTTTCTATTTTTAGATTCTCTAATGTGGTAATTTTGTTATGTTGTACAGAAACCAAAGAATGACAGAGGATCAGTCTGTGGTCGGCAGAAGGCGTATTTATTATGACCAGAATGGTGGTGAAGCTCTAATTTGCAGCGACAGTGAAGAAGAAGCGGTTGATGATGAAGAAGAAAAGAAAGAGTTTGTAGAACCTGAAGATTATATTCTGCGGTTGGTATATTTTGTAGACTCATTCTGGCCTCTCATTTTATTTATTTTTGGTGTGCTTACACATGCTTTTTTGTTGTTGTTTGAAGTGAACCCAACTTTTTCGTCACATTGTTATTTCCTCTTTACTAAACATTGGCCAAAATGACTTCTCATTAAAAATGTCACACTGTGATTTCTCTTTAAATTATAAAATTCATTTATCGAACTCCATTAATCAGACTTACTTTTTCAATGTTTTAGGTCATATCTTAGGATATTGTATATTTATAGCGTTCCGGTAACCAAAAAATTTCTACTTTATGCGTTTCTATATTTGTTCTTTACCCTGGAAATGGTGAGTGCTTAATCTCTGAGTTCATATCCTGCTATTTTTTGTTGTTTTAAATTAGGCTGCATTGGAAATGAATGGAAGTAATAACTATTTGTTTTCTTTTCTTGCCAGAATGACCATCAAAGAAATGGGGTATTCTGATACGACATTGGAATTGTTGGGCCAGAGTTTATCTAGAAAATCTACTGAACTCAAGGTATGCACTTCAATTGCCGACTGCTGATCAATTTGCATCTCTTCATCTTTTCTGTTGGCATTTGTGCTCATTATCCGAAACAGAAAAAGAACTGGTCATTGTGAGAACTTTGGTCCAGCTGTTTCCCATTTGTGTTTTGCTGGCTTTACAGAGATAAACCACCATAGAACATCTTATACAGGCAAGATATGAAGATCATATCAAGAATAACAATATTATGTCTTGTGTGAACAATGGACATGCTGAAGGCTTTGTGAATCCCTATATTGATAAAGATCTTGATGCTGCTTTGGATTCATTTGATAACCTGTTTTGCCGCCGTTGTCTAGTAAGCAAGAAATATGACTCATTGTTTATTATCCCTTTTCCTTATCAGGAACCAACTATTAATTTTATATCATTTTGCATAATTTTCTCCATTCTAAGTTATCCCCCCCCTTGTGTGGCAGGTTTTTGATTGTAGACTACATGGGTGTTCTCAAGATCTGAATTTTCCTGTAAATCCTTAGTCTCTGGACAATATAGATCAAAATTGTTGCTAGTGGTTGAGGAATCCTAATATTTTTTTTCCCCTTCAGGCGGAGAAACAACAACCATGGTCTTGTCCAGATTTAGATAAGGAACCATGTGGTCCAAGCTGCCATCGATTGGTATTATGTGTTTTGCTTTTACTTCATATTTTTTATCTAGTTATAATGATATATACTCTTCTTAGATCCTATGCCTTTTGTTTGATGAGCCTTGCCTTCTGTATTCTGTAATAGTACTCTTGTATCCTTAGGCTAGAAATAAATACCGGTAATTCACATTGCTCCTTTAGCTTATCTTATACTCCCTCTGTCCAAGATATGTGTGGTCCAGCCAAAAATGGACATGAACCTTTACCCCTCTGTCCAAGATATGTGTGGTCCGATTCCCTTTTTTGGCCGTCCACGATAAGTGTGGTCCAGCCAAAAATGGACATGAACCTTTACCCCTTTATCCTTAAAAATCTCTTTATTTACCAAATAATTTTGAGTTGGTTGATTCTCCACCACACATAACAAATAATTGTGGGTCCTATTCTCCATTAACAATACTTTTTCCTTTCCCACTCTCACCCACTCTCTGTTTCTTAAAACCCGTGCCACTCCCTCCGGACCACACTTATCGTGGATGGAGGGAGTAGCTAGTAGGCTAAAAGCTTTCAATTCTGCTTATGTACACTGATGCTTCCTCTGATGGGCCTTCGCTGTAATATTGCGTGTTATTTTTTTAATCTCTTTAGACTAGAAACATTTAATTAGTTTTTTTTTTCTTTTTCTGTATTTTATTTTACCTATTTTCTAGGACTCATTAACTCACAACTGTCAGGTCCGTGAATCGGAAGGCTTGAGCCCCAGGCAGGCAAGTTTTGAAGAAAAAGCTGCCCCTGCATCTAATGCTGCCTCTATGCAAATTTCAAAAAGGAAGCATGGAGGTACATATCTCAAGAAGAAATCAAAGTCTTGCCAGAGTGAAAGTGCTTCTTCATCAGAGGTTAAACCAAATAATGATATCACCTCATCAGTGAAGAGTCCATCTGCTGGGAAATCTGGCATTGACAAAAGAAGTAGCAAGAGAATAGCTGAAAATGTTCTTGTTGCGAAAAAGAAAAAGCAGAAGAAAATAGTAACATCTGATTCTGATCGACGAGAAAATGAAGATAATAGTACTCCACAAAATGCCAAATCTACTAGTTCTAGAAAGTCCAGAATGAAGGAGTCTCCAGTTCTAGACTTCGACAAATCTTTGCAGGAAGAGGCTGCCAGTGGTGTCTCAAATGAGAGTGAGAGTAACCAACCTGTAACTAGCAGTGATGACACCTTAAAGAAGGAAGAGTTTGTTGATGAAAATATGTATAAACAAGATTTAGTTGACAACAAATGTTGGAAACCATTTGAAAAAGCACTGTATGAAAAGGGTATTCAGATATTTGGGCGAAACAGGTTAAACTCTAACTCTGATTTGCTTGTAGTTATTTGTATGAAATCTCCTTCTGCATGTATTTACTCTCAAATCTAATGAGCAGGCTACTACATTTGTTGATGGAATAAATGCATAACATAAATTTCATGATTCATATTTTGTTTTAGTTCAACCAAGCTTGCTTTATACACTGTAGATTAGCATCACAGCAAATATTTGCTCAGCTGCTTGGTTACATTAAACACTGAGGATGGACTATGTATGTCTTGCAGTTGTTTGATTGCTAGGAATCTCACGAGTGGCTTGAAGAGCTGTTCAGAGATCTTCAGATTCATGCATCATTCTGAGAACATGTTACTCTCTCACGATGGTGATGAGATGGCCCTTGTTGATGGCAGTCTAAAAGCTGATGGTAATGAGACTGTGGTGAGTCCTTTTCTGTTCATTCTTGTGTGTTTTGATTTATGGTGTTGCGAAACAAATTTCAATGATATTTTATTTAGGGTGGTGGTGCACGGAGAAGATCAAGATTTTTACGCAGAAAAGGAAGAGTTCGCAGACTAAAGTACACATGGAAATCTGCAGGGTACCAATCTTTCAGGAAACGGATTTCTGAAAGGAAGGACCAGCCTTGTCGGCAGTACAGTCCATGTGGATGCCAAACTGCATGTGGGAAAACGTGCCCCTGTCTTGTTAATGGTACATGCTGTGAAAAATACTGCGGGTGAGCTGACTGCAGTCCCTGTGATTCAGTTTTGCTTATTCTGTTGGAACATACTTGTGGTGTAAAATGACACATAGCTTTCTTCTTTCTTGTTTATTACGTGTATTTTATTTATTTTATTAGTTTGATACTTTTTGGATGCCCATTCGTTTTAATATATTTAATCTATTTTGGGTGAAGTGCCAATATCTGATGACCCCTATCATATTTTCTATGTCAGATGTCCCAAGAGTTGCAAGAACCGTTTTAGAGGATGTCACTGTGCAAAGAGCCAGTGTCGAAGTCGTCAATGCCCATGCTTTGCTGCTGATAGGGAGTGTGATCCAGATGTCTGCCGAAATTGCTGGATAAGGTGTGGCATGTTTTGATGTTTTTGTTCTCCCTTCCCTGGCATGAGATTTAGAGCTCAATTGATGCCAAACAAAAATTGAAAATAAAAAGTGCAGGCTGCTTTATTTGTCCTCATGCAGAAGCATGCCAATTAGAACTAATTTTCCTATTATAGAAGCCCCAATGATTGTTCACTAGAGAATTCCCAACACTTTTGGAATAGACTTTAAGTTGAGCGCCCTAATCATGTTTTAGTTGCATTGGCATATAAGTGAAGACTTTGTTCCCCTCCACTATTTTTGTTTTCTGGGACATGCAACACATTCAACAATCAGATGAAGGTCCTTACTGCCAAGACTTTCTTAATAAGTTTAAAATTTTCTGCACAGGGAATTCTGATATTAGGCTTATACATGTATTTGCTGGGTTACTGATGATCTACATTCCACACTTGCATGTTTATATCTCACATATCAAATCTTGTTATTCATTGTTATAATCGAATATTTGGTGGATTCTGATACTCAAGAATATGTACTTTCTTGAGATTGGTTTTCATTATGCAAATTAGTTATACTATTTGACTTGGCTTGACAGTTGTGGTGATGGCACCCTTGGGATACCTCCTCAGAGAGGTGATAATTACGAGTGCAGGAATATGAAGCTTCTTCTAAAACAACAGCAGAAGGTAATTTTGTCACTTTCCTCTTTGCTCTACATTCTCAATTTGGGCTGATATGGTGAATGCTAATTTCACATTGATTCCTGTTACTCAATGGAACGAATTATGATCTCAGTCCGTTGTTGCTGTTTTTCTAGTCATGAACTAAACTTGATTCTCTCTATTAAATGATGGATGACGAACATCGGATCCTTATATTATTGGCTTGTTGATTACCATTTTTAGGTTTTGCTGGGAAGATCTGATGTATCTGGCTGGGGAGCTTTCTTGAAGGTAATTTCCGACAATAATGTTGCTCGTTGCCTGAATAAGTTTTCTCCTGATCCACAACTCACCCAAACTTCAACTGCAGAATAGTGTCTCCAAGCATGAATACCTTGGAGAGTATACTGGAGAACTAATTTCCCATCGTGAAGCTGACAAGCGTGGGAAGATATATGATCGCGAAAATTCTTCATTTCTTTTCAATTTAAACGATCAGGCACGACAACACTCATGCTGCCAAATTATTTCCATAGTAAATTTTCACCCGATTTATATTAAGATGATGATTTTGGTTGGACAGTTTGTGCTCGATGCGTATCGCAAGGGTGACAAGCTGAAGTTCGCCAACCATTCTCCAGATCCAAATTGCTATGCTAAGGTAGGTAACTCAGTGGCAAAATGCTCAAGATTTGCCCATCTATAGTTGTATTCATTTGAACATTGTCGTGGCAGGTGATCATGGTGGCCGGAGATCACAGAGTGGGCATATTTGCAAAAGAACGGATCTCTGCTGGAGAGGAGATCTTTTATGACTATCGGTACGAGGCAGACAGAGCTCCCGCGTGGGCAAAAAAGCCCGAGGCGTCTGGCACCAAGAGAGACGACGGCGTGCCGTCAAGCGGTCGCGCCAAAAAACACACATAACTCAAAGATAAGATTTTTGTCATGATTGAACAACTTGTGGTTGAAATTTCTAATCATTAGTTGCTGGAGATGAAGGTAAAGAAAGGCAGACAATCTCCAGAGTAACCTAAAAATCGATTCTTTTTGCGAAAGGGGGGTAAGAATACAGCCATAGGTATGTATTCCCATGTTTTCTTCTTTATTTATTTATTTATTTTTTGTAATTGAAAAATTCTTATGTAAAATGCATCTCTTGCTACCATTGTAGCAAACTACATTTCATGACATTTTACTTCTGCTGTCTTGAGCAAATACTCTTGAGAAATTCTTCATTCACATTCTAATGATGTTACATTTTACTTTTATCATATCAATTTTCTACTCAATGACGTACTGTCAATATTCTCAATAGTGTCTTTTAAGTTTTATTTTTATTTTTATTTTTTTCCTTAATTTAACTTCCATTAATTTTGAGTGGATGACTAGGGGTGAGTATTAGGGTTACGGATCGGGTTTCTTCTCAATCCGATTTGGATCCAAAATTTGAATTTCTGAAGAAGAAAAAAAAGAATCCTATCCAATCAAAAATCCGAACCGAAAAAATTCGAAATTCTAATGCTAAATCTGATTCGTTTCGAAAATTCAAAATTCTACAAAAAAGATTTTCCAAAAATTTGAAATATATTAAATTAATAATAATTGATAGTTAAAATTATATAATATTATACTTCTTCTATCCACAATAAGTGTGGCCCAATTTCTTTTTTTGACCTTTCACAATAAGTGTGGTTCAGTAAAAAATGGACATAAATATTTACCATTTCATCCTCAAAAGTCTTTATTTACCAAATAAATTTTGAGTTGGTTAATTTTCCATCACAAATCCTACAATAACTGTGGTTTCTCATTCTCCACCCACAATAATTTTTCCTTCCTCACTCTCACCAACTCTTCATTTCTTAAAACATGTCACTCACCCCGAACCACACTTATTGTGGATGGAGGGAGTATATAAAATATGGATTTTGGAACTGAATTTCATATTTTGATTTAATTCGATTTTAATTTTTGGATTTCGGTTTTTTGCTCACCCCTATGGACGACACTATTGATATTTGTATATAGTCTAAATTGCGGATTACGTCCTGAACTAATTAGGCTTCCTTTATTAACTAAAATTTCTACAAGTTAATGTATTTTTTTTACACATTATAAAATTCGAAGTCTGGGTCTCGGAAAATTGATGTGTCAAATTGAATACTGAAATTTATGAGAATGATGTCGGTCAACAACCCTAAAACTAAAGGCTATATGTACGCGTGTATATAACACGGATTACTAAAATTTTATCACTCATTTATTACTAAATAAATAAATTTTAAGGGTCCGTTTGGTATTCATATACCAGTATATCAGATATCAGATATTAGTATCATATTTATATTTGATATTCATATTTGATATATTTAAGATATCGATTGATATCTAGTGAGAATGAAAGTAGAGGTATGAATTATATACTAGCAAAAAATGGTATATGAAATATTGAAAAATAGCATATCAAGTATATCAAGTATATCAATTTGATACCCATATACCGATATACTAAATACAAGATATGGATATGGGTCATATTGATACCCATACCTAATATACGTATATGGATACCCAAGGATCCCTAAGGAAAAAATTGCAACAAAAAAAAAAAAAAGAATATCATGTGATATAGCCATAACGAACATTAAAGTACTCCCTCCGTCCACGAAATGGTTGCCACTTTTACTACTTAAGTTTGTCGACGAAATGGTTGCCACTTTTGCTACTCCACTCACATTTATTGTGGGATCCCTTACTCCACTCACAACAATACTCATTATAATTCACCACAACCTACTATTTTCTTAAAATCCATGCCGTCCACAGTGTGGCAATCATTTCGTGGACGGATGGAGTATAAATTTTGGTCCACCCTCTTCATAAATACTCCCTCCGTCCACGAAATAGTTGTCACATTCTGGACGACACGGATTTTAAGAAAATGGTAGGTAATAGTGAATTATAATGAGTATTATTGTGAGTGGAGTAAGGATCCCACAATAAATGTGAGTGGAGTAGCAAAAGTGACAACCATTTCGTAGACAAACTTAAATGGAAAAAATGGCAACCATTTCGTAGACGGAGGGAGTATAAATTATGGTCATTTTTTTGAACTTAGAACCTAAATACCCCTTTCCCTCTTCTATCCGGATCCATCACTACTTGACCCATTTCCAAGTTTTTTCTTTCTTTTTATTTTCTGTTTTTTTTTTCCAGATTTCCTTTTTATTTTCTAGATTTCTTTTCTTTTTCTTTTTTTTTTTTCCAATTTTTTCTTTTTTTCTGTTTTTTTTTCAGATTTTTTTCTTTTTCTTCTGTTTTTTTTTTTATTTCCAATTTTTTGTTTGTCTCTTCGTTTTTTTGTTTGCCGCTTCTTTTTTGGTCAAGATTCGAGCGAGGGGAACTGAAGGCCTCGGAGCGAGCCGAAGAAATCTAAATTGTTGTCCGACGATTATCCTTATATTAGTAATCGGAGCGAAAGGCGGAGCCGCAAAATCAGAGCAGTATAACTTGGAATAATTGAAATATTCGTCCCAAGAGTATCATGTCATAACTTGGAACATCTGGAATTAATTCGACAATTCATCCCAATTGTTCCAAATCTGGAATAATTGGTACTAATAAGGCTAAATTTGTACCAAATGTACTAGAACAGTTGGTACTAATAAGACTAAATTTGTACCAGATGCCTGATAGCTGGTCCGAACCGACCGCGCCAGCCCGCATCAGACCCGACCCGCTCCAGATTTCATTAAGGGTATTTTTGTTCCAAATTGAAAAAAATAGCCAAAATTTATATTTTTGAAGGTGGACCAAAATTTATATTTTAATGGTGATTATGGCTATTTCAAAATTTGTCTAAAAAAAAGCATAAACTTTCATCTATTTTGCAATTTAGACTTGATTTTCGAAACCTTGCAATTAAAAAATTGATGTTCGATTTCTTTGCAATTAGAACTCAGCCCTCATTTCTGGTGATCGGAGCATCTTACGTGGTAATTCTTTATCCATGTGTACATGCAACGTATGCTGCCTCCTGGACCATAAAAAAAATTCATTCTTTTTTTTATATATTTTAAAACGGTTTATTTGGGTATCCTTTATTTTTATGGTTACACAAGAAACTATTTATGACAAGTCAATATTTTCCATACTACATTCAAACAAATCGAGTTACATACAAATAATATTTTGTAGAAAATAATAAAAAACTTTGGCATATTACAACTTCAAACTTTTCATTGCGTTTAACTTAAGGATTGATTGTTGGAATTAACATTTTCAAAAAGCATTCAGTAGACCTATATACAAGAAAGGTCATTAGCATGGTAGCATTCGTGACACGTACAAGTGGATAAAGAATTGCCACGTAAGATGCACCCGTCACGAGAAATGAGGGCTGAGTCCTAATTGTAAAGAAATCGAAACATCAAGTCTTTAATTGCAAAATTTTAAAAGTCAAGTTTAAAGTACATAATGAATAAAGGTTTATACTTTTTTTTGGCATTTTATTAAAACGTTGTACATTGACTACCTTTCTGAAAAAACATCTTATTATCCAATAAAGTTTGCTAGTTTATAAGTTTGAAAGTAAGTTACTATAATGACCAAAGAGTAAAAATTTGTTATATCCACTTACTATATCTTGAAATTTGTATTCACTTGTTGGAAAATAAATTAGTTATGTCCAATATGACCTAAATACCCTTAGAATAATTGGACCTGACAAAAAAAACATCACTTCGGTTCAGCAGTTCAACGAAAACATGGGAAGTGACAGTGTCACATGAGAAATTGGAAAAACATAGAATCATTTTCTTGTTTTGATTAAAATACTATTTTGCAACTTAAAAAATACACAAATCAACTCCAAAAAATTAAACATTTGCAAAAAAGGAAATCCCGCTCGGCTAATGTAGATTCCACCCGAGCGGGATCTACAAAATATGCTTCGTACCCGGGCGGGATCTTTGTAAAACCGAGTGGGATCTTGAAAATGTAAATTATGGTATATTCGGTTACTCTTTTTTGTCACACATATAATAAATTTGGATTTTTTTTCATCGTATAAGCCTTGCATTTTCTTGCTTGATTAAAAATACTATTTTGCAACTTAAAAAATACACAAATCAACTCCAAAAAATTAAACATTTGCAAAAAAAGAAAATCCCGCTCGGCTAATGTAGATCCCACCCGAGCGAGATCTACAAAATATGCTTCGTACCCGAGCGGGATCTTTGTAAAACCGAGTGGGATCTTGAAAATGTAAATTATGGTATATTTGGTTACTCTTTTTGTCACACATATAATAAATTTGGATTTTTTTCATCGTATAAGCCTTGCATTTTCTTGCTTTGATTAAAAAATACTATTTTGCAACTTAAAAAATACACAAATCAACTCCAAAAAATTAAACATTTGCAAAAAAAGGAAATCCCGCTCGGCTAATGTAGATCCAATATGCTTCGTAACCGAGCGGGATCTTTGTAAAGTCGAGTGGGATATTGAAAATGTAAATTATGGTATATTTGGTTACTCTTTTTATCACACATATAATAATTTTGGAATTTTTTTCATTGTATAAGTAATTTAATTAAAAATTGAGTAATTAATTAATTGGATATGCCCTAAACAAACTAATCATGTCAACACTAATTATCTAATTATGACCACTTTTGCTAACTTCCAAGCCCTAAACATCACAATCATTTTCGGTTAAAACCTATCAAAGTTGAGAAGCATCAAATCCACTCAATGTGTAAGAGTTATAATATAAAAAATACAACATCAAGGGTAAATTGGGTAGTTCATATCAAATATGGACATAACTAATTGAATTTCTCAGAGACAGATATAACTAATTGTGAAAAAGTGAAAGTGGATATATTTGACAATTGAGACCAAACCAAAAATCCAAATCCGAGAAATTACACACTGCCATAAAAATAAATTGCTACTACAGAAGACTGATCCTCAATTTGTGAGATATATATATATATATACACACACATACATATTTTTTCAAACATGGTCTTAAATCAACAATCTTTGCATAATAATACTAGTGTTTTTTTTACTAGTTTCTCTGAAGAATCTCAGCTCAGCGAGGGAGCGGAGTTTGCAGATCGTATGTCGATGATTTAGGTTCACGAGATACTGCAGCACTATCTCTGCTGAGGTTGCCTCCTGACCAGCATCTTTGAAAGATACTTCAAACATCAAAGGCTGATACAAACAAACTTCATCTTCCTTGCAATAGTACACCTGCTCAATCATTCACATTTCTTTCGTCTCAAACGAAGAGCTTATTTCCAATATTACTCGTTTATGGTCTATAGCACATAGTCTCGTTTTAATTATGTCCGAAAGAAAAGGATCAGATAACATAAATCGGAAGCCAAAGATCGGAAGACAAACATCATTTGTTGGGCAGCATTTGGAACAGAAAAATGAAGTTTGATGGAAAAAACAGAGAATAAAATTAAAGCAGTTCTCCTAACTTTTTAACAAAGGTTATAAAAGGATGTAAACAAGGAAATGCCTATTTTAGTCAAATAAATTGAAGTTCGGAAATACCTTGCAGTAAACTCTACTTTTAAAAGGTGAGGGGGAGGATCGTTTAAACTGTACGACAGCTGATCCTTCGGAGCTGATATTACCATCCACAGGATCAATAGACGCTGCATTTTCTGGTTCAACTTCCACGCTGAATTTACTTTGTGCTTCCTAAATATGGGAATTCACAGATTCATATGTGTGTATCACATGTGGAATGGAAACAAGAGTGAAAAATGTGGAGAAACAAGGACGGTATGATCAAAATGCACGATATTAGCAAACTGCCTGATTATAAATAATACAAACATCAGAGTATCTCCATAACAAGAAAGAGAGAGAGAGTGAGAGAGAGAGGGAACCTTGGAGAAATGGTAGCCCTCCAGTACCCGTATTTCCAGACGTAGTCTGCCCTCATTGACTGAACCACCATCAATGACTCTGGTCTCCACATCAGCTGCAGATCTCCTTCTGAGACGTCGTGGTGATTTTGATTTTGGAGTTGGAGGTAGGACACCTTTCAGCTCCAACGTAAGCAGTGCTGGTTCTCTCTTGTTCAGGTCCAAGAACCTTATTAAGCTATTATTCGTATCAGCTATAAAAAGTCTTCCTGCAAAAAAGGCCAAATATAAGGTTATAATTCCTGTTCTTGACTGAGAGGAAGAATTATGTACAAATGATCTCAATAGCCAAGAAATAAAGATGCATTAGATCAAAACCACAAAATAAAACATTTCTGTCATATTAGCATCTCATATACTTTGATTAGTTTAATATACAGACAATTTTTAATAAGCTCAATGAACGTTATTATCATCAGGAACATCCTATTACACCCAACTAACTCAGAATGCAAACTCTTCTCATACGTCGTCATTTCTACTACCTGAACATATTTATGTCGTACACAACTAGCTATATGTTGGTCTGATTATTTTTGCATGGCAACTAAGGGATTGGTTCCATCATCATGATCAAAAAAGTAAAACAAGAAACCTAAGATTTTTTATTTACGAGTAGAGGTAAATCATAAGTGCAAAAAGTGCTTGTTTTACAAGATGGATATTTATATGCCTCGTTCCAATCTAAATTCTGC
Source organism: Schizonepeta tenuifolia (assembly GCA_029490685.1). Lineage (NCBI taxonomy): Eukaryota > Viridiplantae > Streptophyta > Magnoliopsida > Lamiales > Lamiaceae > Schizonepeta > Schizonepeta tenuifolia. Next base: position 373,755 of record CM055958.1, on the reverse strand, counting down.
ACTTACCCTTTGACCTTAAATTTTTTACACTTGTCAAAATTGAAAATAGAAACAAGAATCTTAAATAGAAGAGGCTCATCTGCTAAAATATTTTCAAGAAATTATGCATATTGAAACTCGTGACAAGCACATTTTAGTTGTGAATAAGTAGACAGTGGTGATTAAGTCTTGCAGTGGAAAATTACCATTTCCAGCTTCGACAAGTCCGGAAGGCTCCGAGAGCTGCAGATTTAAATGACATCAGCAGTAATATAACAAGACAAAACAAACCACCAGGATGATGCTAATAACAAGGATTTATGTCATTTCTGAATCCCAATAAAACTTGTGTCTATTTTTGCATAATTCTTAAACTCTTTAATACTTGGAGACAGTTATTACCAAGCAGAAAACAGTTTGAAAACTGCAATTTTGAATCAGGAAAATTGTAATGTTAAGGCAGAAGTCCGTATTTTATAGATCAGTAATGACTCCTAAGACACACATATGCAGATAACACAAGGTGCACACAAGGTCAAATCTTAGTTTTTATAATAAAATTCATATTATACATTTACTCTAAAAGTTTAAAATTCGCTAATCGATTGCCTGGCTGTTTACTATGAATTTAGCTAATACGTTTAGTTTTTATAATTCACTGCAGTTTTAGAGATAAGACAAAGCAAAATATGCAATTAACATTTGCATTGATGAGATACAAGGCACGTGCTAGCGACAAAAATGGTCACTTATGCAGTATCCAACAAGGTAAAACAGAAAAATATTCAAGAGGAAAATCTGAAGCTTCTTTTCAACCTGGGCTTCCGCAACTGGTCCGTCCTTGAATCCAGCCTTCCCGGTGCCGGCTAATGTAGTGACTCTCTTGCTAGCTAAATCCAGCTTCTTAATCTGAAATGTAAATTAAGATGCAAATGATGAATTCGATTAAAAAATAGAACGTTTACAATCAGAGACCAAGAGAGAAAGTGATAGCCACAACACAACCTTAACAGAGCTGGATCCTGCTGGTGATCAAGGGAGATAAAATAGACACACATGTTATCAGAACGAGTCATATTCAAAATTACCATGTATTTGATTGCTATTTAAAACTTTTAACTCTTCTAGAAAACTACCCTAACAAGCAAGGGTTGATGACAACAGCAACGTACATGAAAGGAATAACTTCAAACAAGCATTATAGCTTTATTATCGAACCATGTTATCTTAACATGAGCTATTTTCTAGGTAGCAACATAACGTTTAACTTGCATCTACAATAGCAGGAAACTGCTAACACAGAGCTTTGAACTCAATCAACTTGGTTTCTAGCTGATGACATCTTTTAATAAATCCTGTCACCTAGATTTGACTGGCCAACTTTGTGAATTGTTTACTAGAAAAATAAAACTCTAGTAAAAAGAATGTGCGAGAGGAAAACAATAAAAAATGGAACACATAATGGTGGTCCTCAACAAATGCAAGTTAGAGGAAACATTTATCCCAGAATCTATTAGTTCAGTATATGACACATCAGAAAAATATAATGAAACCAAAAGCAAACAGAGATCAACCCTGCAATTCTATTGAGTTAATACCCCAAACAACTTGGATTTCAATTTTCACACATCTAAACTTCGTAGGCATACTCCATATTGATGTGCATGAAGGGTATGGAACAGTAGAAATATTAATATAGCACTCTTAGACCTGCATAGCTCTTGTTCTTATCGTCTTCTTATGCAATTACCTTGTGGTTATAAGAATCTGCTAGATAAATGTGACCATCACTGCCACAAAATACTCCTAAAGGATGCTGAAGAAGTACTTCAGAACCTACTCCATCGTGGTCTCCAAACTGCAAAATATAACAAAGCAAGTTAACAAATATGTTTACTGTATATAACTAGTGCTAGATTATGAACTTCCAGATGGTAGGAGAAGTGCCTTAAACAAATTGTCCGAGAATATTGGATCACCACCAGCTAGTAGCCTTGATCCTCCAGTTGTTAGATCAAGAGCTCGAATTGAGCTACTCTCACTATCAGCAATGTATGCTTCCTTTAATTCTATCAAAAACAAACGAGTACAGATATTCACAAACTTACAATTGCATAATAATAGAGGTTCACCAATCACAATATGCAGCTAATTATGAATTTCTACACGTACCAGGTGACAAAGAAATTCCGGAAGGTTGAGCAAATGAAGTGCTTCTGGAACTGTATCAGTGTAATTAAAGACCTCTCAATTACAGAAAAAGTTGAATTAAATTTCTAATCCTAGAGAGGATAGAGATTTTTCAAGAGTTGAATCATGCAATGAAAAAGTAAGACACTTTCGCAGGTTCAGCGGTGATTTTGAATCCTAAAGCAAGTTAGCATATCACAAATTCCCTATATGGTTATTTACATACAAAAGGCAAGAGTGCTGAGTTCAATTAACATAAATTTGGTTCAACTATTACTGTTATTACTGATGATATTATTACTGGTTACCGTCATTACTAATGTTAACTTTATAAAAAGACTAATCTTGGATCCTATTGTCAAACAATAGAAAGGATCCACATTTTGTTTGTGAAAACTGTATAAGGTGTCGTGACAACCCAGCTTACGACACCTACTAATAAGGTGGATTCATGTCACTTTTCAGTTCGGAAGCCTAACTTCAACATTCAACTGGGATACCGACAGATTTGAAAATGCAACAAAGATTGTAAAACTTTGCAGTAATCCAGACATGTAGCTACCTAAGCCTAAAATATAATCCTGTCGATATTAACAGGCAAGCTGACAATACACAGTCATAAACTGCAACACGTCTTTTACCTGGCACCATTCATATTTCTTTCATAGCCATCACCACTAAAAGCTCTCGTAGTTCCATCTGGTGTATATGTCCAAATCTGATGCTGGCCAGCCATTGCAATGTAAACAATTTCTTTTACAGGATCAAAGCAGACATCCCAAGGTGAATTAAGAAGCTGAAAATGAGATAATGTCAAGCTAAGCGGTGAAGCTTATCATTGCAGTCTCTGCTGCTAATTGAGTTCACATCACTTCAGTATAAGTATTTTAAAAAGAAGCATATCATAACACTGTTCATTAATATATTAGCTGCATATCTCTAAGTACTGTCTGTACATTACTCTATAAAAAATCTTGCCTGAGATGATCCTGACCCTCCTCCTTGGTAGTCAGAACCTTTTTTCCCATTTCCAGCAAGTGTTTGCACAGTCTCATTGACGAAATCAATCACCCTACAGTAGAAGCAGTTTTGCATCACGAAATTAGAGTAAGTGTAAGAAATCACTCTAAATTAACCACATAGACGTTACAAAGAATGTGTTTTCTTCGGCTTAATTTGCAGTTACAACGTACCCAAAAGAAGAATGCAGAAAACAAAACATTTGTCCTGGAGGACTGCTACCTTAGAGCATGATTTTCAGTGTCGGCTACATATAGGAGATTTTTCTTTGCATTATAAGCAAGTCCCTACATTAGCATAGAATAGATGATCACTATTTTCGCATCACCAAATGCAAAAAGTACATGCAACTAAAAACTGGATGTAATATTAAAAGAATGATAAATAGAACCATCACCTGTGGGCGGTTGAACATGGAATCATCAAAGTTACCATCGCGAAAGCCCTCTTCTCCAGTGCTTCCAATTTGCATTTTGAAGTTACCATCAAGGTCGGTGACTACCTGTCAGGGACTTGAATAGTTATACTTCTATTGAAAGGAATAAGATAATGTACACTGAGAATTATTCCATGGCGCTAACAACTTGGAAAAATGAAGATAAACTATGCAGGTTAAGGAGTTTTAAAAGCTAACATTTTTAAAGAATGCTGAAAACTAATAATTTTTTGTTCATTTTATATCCAAATAGAATCAACAGGACATAACTCAGAAACAAGTAAAAAAAAGCATGACACGAGCAATTTTTTTACAGATACCAATCAAATGATCCATCTTACTCTTGAAATAAGCAATAAAATGTAGGAGAAGAGCGCAATTGCAAGAGTCTTTTAGAGTTAATCATGACTGCAGAAGCGGAAATTATAAAGAGATGAAGAAGCCTTTCCGAAATGAAGAACGTGGAACTCTTTTTCCTTTCCACAGGAACAGAAGATTAGTATAGAGGACAGACACTTACTATGCGGTTGTGGTTGCTATCAGAAATGAAGAGCCGGTCGTTCAGAACATCAACCTCCAGTTTACCAGGAAATTTCAACGGGGATGTCAACAGTCGAGGATCATTGTCCTTCTCCAACTTCAAAGGAAGAGGTCTGTTGTCCAATTTATTCTTACTACCATAATACAGTAATGCTGCTTCCACCAAATCATCAAGATCCTTGGAATATATTTATTTGCAAAATAAGAGTTAACACTTACAACTAAGCCTAAATTCTGAGAAAGCAAAGAAAATATATTCATATTGGAACAACGATAGTATGTAACCTAAAATAGAGACACAAAGATTCTAATGGACAGAGACCGTAGATGGATAAACTAAAAGACAAACTGAACTAAGAGTAGTGAAACTCCATGAACAGTATTTCTGCTCTACATAAGCTCAATACTTCTAGATAGGTTCAATAAAGACAAGAAATAACCTGAATCATCAGTAGACCATGGAGGTGCTTCAAGCCTTATGTCATGCAAGTGAATCAAACAATCAAGCCTCAATCAGGTATTTGGTTGGAAATCCCATCTTTTATGTTTTATGCACTCCCTCCGTTCCCACTTAGTATGGTGCGAGTAGATAAATGTTTGGTAGGGATATTTTAAGTGGAGGAAGGGACCCATTTAGGATTTGTTGTTAATTTCTTAGTGGATGAAGAAACTTTATAGGAGTAAACATATTGATAAGGGTAAAAAGGTAAAAGACACGTCTTAAAAAGGAAACATGATACTAAGTTGGGACGGCTCAAAAAGGGAAGTAGTCATACTAACCCGGGACGGAGGGAGTATAACGGATGACATCTTTATGTAGGGTTTATCAGCAGTTTATGAATGTCTTCGCAGTGAATTTGATTTTACCAAACATGATGTGAACTCTCAGCGATTATTACCTTGGAGACTTTGCTTCTTATTTAGTGCCTTAAAAATTTATTTAGTGCCTTAAAACAAGACAGGCTCATGAACAAGATGATAGAAATGGTACTCTCAGTTCTCACGGTCAATATTGATCACTTATTTTCTTTACAGTATATCTTCATAATACATGAAAATGGCTGGAAGATCACTTTAGTATTAATTAGCTTTTAGATGATACACATATAATCTCTTTCCTACAAAGAATTCCGTGCACATCACTACTTGAAGGTGAAGAGCCAGATGGATTATACATGCATTTAGTCCAAGCATGAGTAATTACCTTCCGGCGACCTTCACCAGATACTTGTGCTAAAAGCTTGCCATTTGGGCCAACAAGGGCAAACGTAGGCCATGAGTTTATACCCAACTCGTGCCACAAATACATATCACCATCATTCACCACCTGAGTCAGTTTCAAAAGAAGTTGTTCAGTAACAACAAGTCAATATATGTTTTGCCTTTCCACAAAGCATCAGTACACATACATGGGTGTGAATATATTTACACAGGTTGATTGTGGTGATGAAACTTGATTCATACTTTGTGAGGGGAAGGAAAATCAATTGAGCCGCTGATAGATTCTATATGTGCGTTTTGCTGTGGTTTCTAACGCAAGTTACCATAAACCTTCATTGTGTAATGTAGGCCTGAACTTGTAAGATTAAAATGTAGTCAGTAACTTTAGAATTACACCCAAGTATTACTACATCTATCTTATTAGTAATATCTTCCATTATTTATGCTCCTCGCGTTGTTCAGTCCAATGCACAAGCCTAAGTCACGGTCAAAATTTAATCCATGCCAATAAATGGTCAGGTAAATGCAAACACATACCGGGTGAGTGATTCCATAGCGTAAAACTGCACTTCGAATGGCCTCCGAGTCTTTCTCATTATCAAACTTTGCCGAGTGAACTCCTACTACAACAAACTGCAATAACCATATGTTACTTGCAATATTGACTAACCATGATCCATTCGAGTATAAGCAATATGGGAAGTCGTTATCATGGAATAGTCCTATAAATAGTATCTTCTTCTACATAACTAAAACTGATGAACATAACTACCTTTTCTTAATAGAGATTCTTGTAAATTTTCCAGTTGGCGATTAGAAAATATCATTAAATTTAAAATATATATTCCTTGATTGGTGAGAAGGATCCTTCTAAAACTATGAACCTAGATTCAGACGACGTTGAATATATTGGATGATCCAAGACATGTCAGACATAATTCTCTTTGCTGGAACGAGATTTTTATAAATTTTCTAGTTGGCAGACGCCATTTTCCTCTTTGATCAAGTGATTAAACCACAACCATATCTTTAAATTTAACAGAATATGTTCCTTGATTGTTGTGAAGGGCACTACAGCTTCAAAAATATGAAACTAGAACCAGATGAAGTTAAATATATTGGAGGATTCTAGGCATGTTAGATAGTAGATGGAAGAACTGATCTGATCCAGAATACGTGCTATATATCAACCATCAAATTTAAGTTCGTCAATTCTCATGTACTTGTCTCCAGAGAAATTCAAATTTTGCATTGACAGAGATTCTGACAGGGTACATCTGAAATATAGCATAAGCAGATGTACATAGGATTATCATTGTCTGTTGTATTGATTCATCTTTCTGCTAATTTCTCCCAGAAATATATGTGAATAGATGAAGCACTCAGCCAAATTATTAATAATGAATCATATATTTATCCAGCATGTGAACGTAGTGATACATGCAGGGCTTCAGTTTTGAACATTCCCATCCCATGATTTTAGTAAAATAGCCAGAAGTGAGACAACTTTGAATCCTATGAGAAGATAGAAGTGTTCTAGCTTCTCTTGTAATTCGTGATAACATAACAGTTAGTTCTCCGTCAAAAGTGAAGTTAGTAAGTGAATCAACCATCTCTTTTTGCATCTAAGCAACAGGTAGTTCAACAGCCTATTGGCAGTATTAAACAGCCTCAGCATACATTCTTCTCTGAAGCAGAGGTCATGATTTTTATCATCTCTAACCTCAATCTTATGAGATGACGATATTTTGTTTTAATACTATTGATACCTCCTAGAAGCTAACTCGGTCAATTGCAGGATACAAGTTTCAGAAACTACCAAATGCATCTCATTTGAAGTAGAATAAGTAAACTGGAAAAAGGTTCTCATCAGGTTAAAAATATACTACTATTTTTAAAAAGAAAAAAAGGAACTTAAAACTTGAGATGAGACAAAAAAAAAAAAAAAAATGAAATGAACATAAAAGCAAATCTTCAACTAAACAAAACTTTCACGGAGAGAACCTACATCTGCAAATGGAGCATATAAAAATAGTAAGAAATAAGACAAGATGAGAAAAGGATCTTACTGGTGCATCTTTATACTTTTTCTCAAGAAACTCAAGATCTGGTAAGACGTGCATGCAATTTATACAGCAATATGTCCAAAAATCGAGAATAACCACTTTCCCACTCAAATCCTGTCCAAGTAAAGGATTATATCAGACACAATGATGTATAATGGATCTCAACATGCTTCAACTATTTAAGAGGACGTATTGACACATTTAAATAATAGATCACAGCATATATTCTGTTCAATCAACAGACACTGTAAGTAAAAAGAAAACGAAATACTGCCTCCGGCCTCCAAGTTTCTTCTTATCTTTCCTTTTTGGGACGGTCTCCAAGTTTCTTCCTAGCTACTTTTGGACACTATCCCACAACAAATTATTATCTCTTACCCTTACTTTATCAACTTATTTAATATCACATATGGCCCACCACTATCTCAATTAATTAATATATCACTACCCACAATGTGGGACCCTTTCTCCACTCAACAAATTCAATCACTTTTTATCTATTCATAACTAACTCAACAACTTTTTTCTTAATACCCTTGCCAGGACCTCCTAGGAAAAGACTTGAGGACCGGAGGTAGTAGTAAACAATAAATTTACCCTTTGCAGCTGAAGAGGAGCCGTGTTTAGCCAGTCTAGTTTAGATGGAAACTCTGGCACAGTTGTCGCAGTTCCCCTTATATACCAAAAAGCAGCACATATCAACCAAGTTAGGTAAAGTGTATCTTAAAAAATGATTAATGAAGTCAAATTTCTACCTACTTTTTTTCCAGATCAGCTATGTAGTTCACGAACTGTTGGACTCTCTCATTACGAGATTCATCTGCCAACCAATTAAATGAACTAGATTATGATTTTATCTTTACCTCTCATGATCAACAGCAAAATTCATAAGGCTCAGAACTCATGTACAGTACAAAGGATAACAATAAGATCGTTGTTGATGATAGACCTTTTTTGGGCTGAAAAGAAGGGCTGCCAGCCCCAAATAACATATTCCAGATGGCTTTTGGAGATGCATACTGCATGGCCTGCAGAGACATGAAAGCTTGCAAAGATACATCCATAATTAAACTAATGAAGCATAGGGTCACCAATTCCCAAGTTGCATTTTCATGAAAGAAGTATACCTTCCGGTTTGTGACAACGAAGAGAAGGCAAGAAAGAGAGATTCCCAAACTTCCATATCTCAAAATATCACGGCGAGAACCCTGAAACCTGTCAACAAATCATTTCTGCAATTCAAGCAGTAACGGACAGAATGTCCTTTTTACTCTACTTATAGCATTTAGAAAAAGAATATGTAAAACTGGAGCTTTCAGATTTCATCACGAAGAAGTGATGTGAAAAACCTATGACGAATACATAGAAGGCTTCTCATAACACTAAATAAATTTTATATTAGGTGCTTCTTATAAGTAAAAGAAAAATTCAATGACTGAAAGTCATGTTACTATAGTCAATCATAACTAGTAGCAGATTTAGATATCTACAGAAGTCCTCCAGCCACAACAAATTGGAACATTGCTTACATCCAAGCCTAGACAATGTCAATCTAGTAAACTCTATGAGAGCGAACAAAAGCCATTTTTCAAGAATAGGCCTCTAACGAGTTTACGATGTCATTTAAATAGCTTTACGCTATTAAAAAATCAGACAAAAGAAAAGGAGAATAGTGGTGCAACTCGCACACATGACACATCTACCAAATATAGTAGCTATTGCTAGAACTTTCTATGTCACAGAATGCAAACTCCATGATGATTTATGAAGTTTTCACAAAATAGATACTAGAATTGAAAAAAGGCGACGAACAAATTTTCAACTCCAAAAAATTATTTTTACTACAGCACCAACAAGAAGGAAAGTATAATTTATTAAAGTAAAAAAAAAAATATGCAATTAAGTAGGGAGGCTGTATATGAATTTAACTGTCAGCCAGAGCATGACAGAAGGTACGGATCTCAATATCATAGTTGTTACTCCTTCCTCATCATTGACTCCACAACTAGCCCAAAATAGACAAAATTAGATGGTTCTAGAGATGTACTTTAACATACTTTTTTTGAATTGGAAACATATATTTCTATGCCTACAAAGTCATATCTAAGTATTGGAGTTACTATGCAAAACCAAAACTCATATAAGAATCATCCTTACCCTCCAAACGAGAAGTTTGGATCTTCCATAGAATCTTTATCCTTAAACGATTCAGTTTCTTTACTGTATAAATTGGACAGACTTTGTGTGGCAGCACTAGAGTTTTGAGAAGGCTGCCTCTCTGGATCTGCAATATTTCTTATCATTAGATATTGTTTTACACCAGAAATCTTCAACATCAAGCACCAATCTTCAACATAAATAGGTGGAAACAATGTTTTTATTCATCAAAAAGGATATAATCTTCCACAGTACATAGAATTTTATAAGAAATAAGTCTTAGATTCTGTTTCAGATCTTATACAGGAGAAGTCTCAACCTAGTAACATCATTTATGATGCAAAAAAGAAATTTACGTGTACTTCCACGACTACATACTATGAGAATCAGAGCCACCATTAAGAATATCATCAAGGGAAATATCTCCTATCTCCTTCCTGATAAGCGATGGACCGGCAGCCCCCAAAGTATCTTCAGTTAATGTTGTTGTTACAGCTATGCATCTGCAAGCACACCGAATTCTCTAAAAATTCATAACTTTATCAAAATGGAGACAAAAAGAAAGGGGATGATATTCAACACTCAACATTAAAATGATATGATAGATTAATATAATATGGTTCATAACTTCTAGAGAAAGGAGTTAGGATTCAAATCCTTCCACACCCCTACTTTCCAATTATCGAAGACTTTAAACTGTTAACCGCGCAAAAACAAATACAAAAATACAAATCAAAACAAGAAAACGAAAGGAAACAAAACAAAGAACAAAAAGAAAAAAGAGAAGGAAGTAGAAATCTGGTGTGGTTAAGCAATAACTAGAGAAAAAATTACAAAATTGATCTTATATAAAACAGCAAATAAAGAGAATGAACATAAAGAGAAAGACAGAGATCCTAAACAGAAAACAAATATTGCAGCAACAACAAAAAAAACATCTCTAAATGAGAGAAACAAAACTGGGAAATTTTACATTGAAAAAAACAACTAAAAGCAATTTTGTAGCAGACCGACTTGCAGATAAATCTTTCTGAAAGGGTGGGGCATTTATGGGTTTTCTGGCAATTTATTTTTTCTTGTCAATCCTCGATATTTTCACCAATAAAAGTATCTTATGGAAAGTATTGTACCCGAAGTATGTTGGTCCTGTTGGTTAGAAAGGAATAAGAGAGAGCATTTGAGAACATAGAGGAATTCCAAAATAAGGTTTGAGATATGATTAGAAGTAAACCATAAACATTTTAAGGCTCTCTTTACTTTTGACACTGCTACAATGTAGAGAAGGCTAGTTTTCCATATTTTGATTGGGATATCTCAAACATTCTGTAACATGCTGCACTTAAAAATTAATAAAACTTTCGTGGTTCATAATTTTGCATTCTGAACAAGACGATAATTTGACATATGAAGCAAGATTGTAGACTTGAAAACAAGGTACTCAAATGCAACAAAGAGAGACCCTGCAGGTAAAATCTGGAGCAATGCTGAACAATCCAAGTGATAAAGAAAGCCATAAATCCTTACCTCATGTTAGCAGATTTGGCAGCTTGCACTCCAGCTAATGCATCTTCAATCACAAGGCACTGCACAAAGATTTAGGCCATCAGACAACGTTTTGGCATTCTTTTAGCACCCCCACCAAGCCCTTGACATCAGTATTTCTGTCACAGCCTTTTATTACTACTACCTATTCGGCTAATCGCTATCAACTGTATATGCTTTAATTAGCTTTCCCCGAATAATATAGTCCTTTCATCAGTCAATATATGAATACACAGAAATTGTTCTACAATATGTTTCCACAAATCCTTCCACAATTTCAAAAGGCTAGGATGTGTCTTTGCACATAAATGCACAAATTAGAAATTTTACAGCATTAAAAATTATCTGGAATTTTCCAGTCATTGGATGACATTATCTATTTAACTAAAGACCCATTAGCTAAGATCACTAAACCACACCTCTTCTTCAATAACGCTTGAATTAAGTAAGCATAAGAACCAAAGGGTAGCACTAATGCCCAAAAAGATAATTAAGAGTTAAAACCAAAGAGCAAAAGCAGCCACAAACTGCAGTTTAAAGCAAACCTCATTTGTTGGCACATCCAAAATCTTTGATGCAGCTAAGAAAATGTCAGGGGCAGGTTTCAAGTTTTCAAATGCGTCAGCAGACACAATAGCATCAAACCTGTTAATATAACGGGAGAACATAACCGAAGCAAAGCAAAAGATATAAGAATTTAAATAAATTCCATTACATGATGAACAAGTCGGTAGCCATCCTAAATACCTTTGTGTTAAAACTGACCATTCAAAAAAATTGTAATGCACAATTAAGCAAGTTTTCACTTTGTATAGCTGGCAACATATCATATGTGAATGTCCAATTCTGGGATGGATATTTAATGAAAATCATTATTTGTGTATGTCATTACTTATGATACACTATGTACAAGCATTCAGATAGTCTTCTTTAACATTCATATGAAGCTAGAGCAGTATAATCATAGTTTAGTTTTAGAAGGATAATGCTATATTAACTGCTTAGGAATTAGGATCAAATCAAGGTTCCTCCCATTAAAAAAGGTTCAAGCTCAAATGATTCTCGAGCATAAGTTTAACATTCTTTGCCTTTGTAAAAACAGCCATTATTCTATTGTTAGTCAATATTGCTTTTCACCGTTATACCATTACAAACACCTAACAGTTTCAGGTTTATAACGCTTTATGCCATCAGTATGCATTCTTCCCACACAAGAAAAAAAAAAATAGGTCAACGTTCAAATATTAAACTGCATAGCATTCGCAACAGAGGCCATACTTCTTTAGCCCAAAGTTCAGTCATGTTTCTTAAGTTCTACTAATCCATTTCAGTCTTAAGTATTTCAGACATAAGGATCACAAAGAATATGAGAGCATGCTAGTATCATACTCAAACCCGAAAAAGGATGTTTCCCAGATGCAAGCAATATTCATAGGCAGATTTAAAAATTATTTTCACAGGATTTAGAGATTTACATTTGGGTCTTTTGGGTCGATGTATGAGTCCAACTTTTTTTTCTACAATCTTTCTTCTCATAGAATAGTTACTCTTGAGATTTAGCACACCCAGATAATATTAGAATCAAAACAAGCATTCTCAGCTTATGAGTGATAATCAGTAAGTTTTATGTTTTATGTTCTTTTTTTTTTCAAATCATGTGGCATTTAAAAAAAATCCAATTTTTTTTAAAGAATATAGAGCATGAAGATTATTTTTAAAAATAAATAAAAATATAGACTGGTAGTAATAATTGGACACAAAAGATAGCTACCGGAGCAAGACGAAGAAAGAGGTGACTCCATGAAAAATCAACGAAAACTTTTTAGATAGATGTATACACTTAAGAATGTTGATGTGTTTAGTTTAGTGTAGAAAACATTATGAAGTTTTATCTTTGGATTCATTCACCATATTTATATGCAAAAAAAAAAAAAAAAAAAAAAAAAAAAAAAAAAAAAAAAAAACTTTTGTCTAGGTAAATCCGCCTACTTCATACTCCTTCCGTCCCAATAGCAAGGTCTCACATGCTTTGCGCACGGCTATTAAGAAACAAGAGTAAAAAGATAGAAAGTGGTGGGCCCAATAACTTTTTAAGGGTTAATTGTTTCCATTTTTGGTATGGGACTATGCTAATGGGACAGATGAAAAAAAGAAAGTGAGACCTTGCTATTGGACAGAGGGAGTAATTAGTAGACTTTCACTATAGAAACTTGGGACAAAAGCAATGGATGAATAGCTACCAACTTTACAACTTATACAAGTGACTGTATTTTTTCTCAGCAAGTTTACAGTACCACCAATTGCCAAGCTATGCAGTTGCAAGGTCTTCTTCTATCCACTAACTTGCAGGTGTCTAGATCCGTGATAACCCAGATTAATAAAATTTAAGGCTACTCAAGCTGAACCAAATATTTCACAAAATCTCAAAAGTATAATCAATATTATGAATGTGTACTACTCCCTCACTCCCACTCGAAATGTTCCTCTTTCCTTTTGGGTTGTCCCTTCCAAATGTCCCCTTTCCATGTCTCTCTTTCACAAAAAGGTGTGGGCTGCACCATTTTCCACCTTTTTTATCATTTAATCACTCTTCTCTTAGATACCCGTGTCCAAAAGAAGGGGACGTTTCGAGTGGGACGGAGGGAATATTATATTAATGATGATATCAACATCTTGCGACTAAACTCCGCTAAAAACAACATCTTGTGACCAAACTCACATTGATAATTGGAAACCAGCAGCTGCTAAATTAGCATCAACCTTGATACGATCAGCACTAGATGCAACCGCAACCTTGAGGCCTTTCTTTTTACACTGTTGTGATCACTACCAGTAAATTCAACAGCAAAAACAATTGTGAAAATGTGAAATACAATGCTTTTGTTGCAAGTGTACCTGCATAATAAGTTCATAGGCACCAGGGAAGCCTATGCCAGAATTTGGCTTCGCGTACTACAAAAGGTGGAATACGTTCATGGAATCAAACTGGTTTTCAATATTATGAAAATGAATAAATAAAAGAATCTCATAATAAATTGTTCAATCACCTTATCCAAATATATTTCAAAGAATCTCTTCTTTGCTGTCTCGGGATTAAATTCCTTCACACCCTTTACAGAAGCAACGCCTCCCAAAAAATTAGCTTCGCCTGATTCAAATTGATATTCAGACCCAGAAATATTAACAGACTTCAGAGATCAGATCAGTACATCCAACAAATTACTTTCAACATAAAATATGTTGACTTAGACCAAGAAACTTGGTCTGTGACAGAATGAAGCTAGGGCTGCCAGCCAATATGAAAGATTAACTTGAGTGGCAGCATAGCAAAAGTAATTCAACTTGCTAATGACTTTATTATACATTTGAGGCTTGTTTGCTAGTCTGATGGGAAAAGATTTGACTCGAGAGTTGTTTCCTAAACCATGCATCAATAAGATAATTGTTTTACAAGTTTTCAAATATATGTAATACCACATACATTATGAGATCAGACAACACTAAACAAAGAAACAAATTGCCTCCTTGAGAATGTGAGATAGAAATACTGTTTTATAGCTACAACAGAATGAACATTTAACAATAACAAATGAGGAAATTCCTCCCTATTGAGTCTGCATTGAGATAAATACCGAAAAGGAATACCTATCCAGTCAAAACAAGAAAACTATAAGTAACCATCTTCAAGGAAGTGAAATAGAAAACAGTAAGATTCTCCAGAATTTCAGCATGTCTGCAATGCTCTATACTGTCTACATTTCGATGATCTAGAGATTCTAGAGTAAGGGTGAAGAGTAATGAGGCATAAGGAGCACTTCTCAATCCTTACAGGCATAAGGAGCTCTTCTCGATCCACCACTACAGCCATCAGTTAAGAAGATGCTGACTAGTATGATCACCCAAAAACACTTAAATTTGATGCATTCTAGTCAATAGCACTGCTCTTAATGCGGGAACGATTGCAACTATTTACGGAGTCGTCTCCTAACCCCTAACTAATTACCAATCTCTCCAAAATATCATACAACAGCCATTCTAACTTCTAAGTTTCCCCTATAATAAGGCATGTCAAAGTGCACAATGCAGAGTAGTAATCGAACCAAATTCGATACAACACGAAAACTCGAATTACGATCTCGAATAGATTGCACATTGACAACAAACAAGAGGAGCAAAAATTTGAAATGATCGAAACAAAGGGAGAATTAGTTATTAGTACCTGTGCCCATGAAAGGCACGAAATCCTCAACGGTGACTTCAACTCCCATCTCCGCGAAAACATCGACCGCCGCCAATCTCGAGAGATCCTCGCTGTTGCACAGAACCCCATCCATATCAAACAGCACCGCCGACACCTTGCCCCATTCGCTGCCGGTTTCCGGCGGAGTTTTCTCTTCCAATCTCACGCACGCCTTCACCATTTCGCCACATGTTCTCCTCCCACATAAATTCGACAATCTATCTTTTGTGGGCCACTGGTTTTCGAGAAATCTTGATTTCAAGTTCAAGAAAGACAGATTCCTGAAGTGGGTTCGTGAACTGCATGCTGAAAAAGGCGTTGGTACTGGTCTCAAGGCCATGGTTCGTCTGTTGATGATGAGAGAGAGAGAGAGAGAGGGGAAAGAGGTTTGGTTTAAGAAAAGCTGATTACTTGGTTAGTTGGTTTATGGTGGAAGGGAGTTTGAGAAACCTTATCGTATTACTTCGTTAACGTTCGTTATTCTTGAATCTGACCGTTGGAAGAGAAGGCTGTGTGTTGCAGGATTTTCTATTATTTATTTATATTTCATATTTTATATATCCATTTTTTTCCCTTTCTTTTTCTTTTTTCTGTGGCGAATAATTTTAGCAGCAATATTTTATGTCTAGTCCTATAGATAATGTTATTATTATTATTATTTTTTTTTTATAATGTTATTATTATTGTGTACTACTAACTAGGCCTTAAGATATTGACGTGATGACACACAACACACACTGCACACCTACACCTAAACACTTCACACAGTTGTCCACAAACTCACGTGCTACTTCAATTATCATACACCATAATCAAACAATCCAATCATAAAACTAATACTCTCTTCGTTCGTCAAAAAAAGTCTCATTATATGTTGGACACGGAGATTAAGAAAGTTAGTAAAGTTATTGTTAGTGAAATAGGAGTCTCACTTAGTGGAAGTGGTAGAAATGGATTGGGAGTAAAATTATTATGAGTGAAATAAGAGTCTCACTTGCTGTGAGTGAAAAAATTAAAATTAAAGTTAAAATTATTGTGAGTGGAATAAGGGTCCCACCTATTTTGAGTGGAAAATGTAAAATGAGAGTGAAAATTGTGGTAAATTCAATAAGGTCCCACTTGATGTGATTAGAAAAAGTGGAGTAAGACTCTTTTTCACGAACAAAAATAATGGGGTAAGTAGGACTCTTTTTCATGAACAGAGAGAGTAATTTAAATAATCATATCATATATTACTGTCATATCAAACACTATTTATCTCATCCATCAAACCAAACACCTTCTTAATAGATTAACAGTGGCAGAGTTACATATTTGGGGAGCATCTAAAGTAATTGGTAAATGATTGTATCAAGTCTCATCATTTTCTTATTTTGATGTCTCATTCATATTATCATCATTCAAATAAGGAAAGTTTAAATCCTTTAAAATTTTCCAAAGGTGATGAGACTTACCCATTTTCTATCTACCCTTACTTTTAATCTCTCTGCCGAACAGTAACATGACAATATAAATGGGTTGAAGTGAGTATGTAGCTAGTTAATAATTTTAAATTTTCAAGCCAAATCATTTAACAAATGAAACAAGCCCCCAATAGGGATTGCAATTTACTGGCGGGTACCCAACCTTAATAGGTGCGGGTTTGAATGGCATTTGATATTCATGGATAGATTTGTGGTTAGAATTTACTATCCATTTAGTTCGCAGGTACGGGTATGGATAGTTACTATCTGTACCCGCAAAACACGTTTACCCGTGAAAAATACCCACAAAAAATACCCGTGAAATATTCGTGAAATACCCGACTATTTTATTTTTCTTTCTAAGTCCAAATATTATTTAGTGTAAGTAATATATATTTGGCCTAACTTCCAAGCCCAACCCAATACCCCTACCTAAGTTACCTAACCTTAGGTCTGTTGCGCCTCCGCTCTTATTCTCATCCACAACCTTTTCTCAAATCTTCTCTGCGGCCACAATCATCCAATGCCACAATTGACGGATCCGTCGCCACCGACGCAACTCCCTGCCGGAATCCTCCAACTGAAAACGCCTTCAGCCTCGCCACCGCGGTTCACTCTCTACTTAATTGAATTCCGCCTCTCGACAAATCATTTTCATAACCCCCTTTTCTTCTCACTAACCACTGACGATGGGTCTCCATTGCTCCGTCGCAGTGCCACCTCACTAGCCGCCGCTGCCGCCACCGCCGCCATTCACTAGCTAGATAACATCTCATTTGACGCATCTCATACACGTGCTTGCTCTAAAATAAAACATACTTACTATATAGGCATTCCCTCAACAATATTCAAAATATCAGCATTTGACCCTAACTTGACATTTGTTAATGGAGAGTGGACGAAAACATTGATATAATTAAGGGTACGGTATTGTTGGGCAATGCCTATAGTAATTAAATGTCATTTTAGGGGTCGTGTGGTTTGTTTAATAAACATGATTGATAACATAATCTAATATAGTTACATATTTGATTTGAAAGATTTGACTAAGGATTTATATTAAGGATGCATTTATTTTGGTTGTAAAATTTTTATTAGAAAATGATGAATAAAAAAAGATAATAAAATATTATTACTCTACACTTTTCTATCACATGTTTACTAAGTTGAAAAAAAATTATATCACATGGTCCCCCACTATCTCTCATTTTTATGTCTTATGTACTATGGAAAATATTATCACACCTCTCCATCCATCTTAATATTTTCCACAATTAGAGAGAAAATGATAGAAAATGAGTTGTTACATATTTGATTTGAAAGATTTGACTCGTGATTAAAAACATGATCCCTACTCCTATCCACCAATTGAATGATAGTCTATCATTCCAAATTTAGATGGATTATTAATCACTTATGTAATCCTATTAATTCTATCAATCATACCTACAAACCAAACGCCACCATAGAGTAAACGCGTTTATGTTATTGAGACATAGTATCACATAGTGTCAGTCAAGCCAGTAAACTTTGACGGTGAGAGGTCTCTTTCAAAACTGAAGGATGTGTGATCACATTATAGTAAAATAAAATGTTGCTAGTTTTGAATATTATTGGAGTAATGCTTTATTGTATATAGATCATTTTATATTTTTAAATTTTGATAGTACTTGCCCAATTTTTCATTATTATCACTAATATATATAGAAGAGTTGCACTCCAAGCGGCGCTGCCGCACAACTTCATACCGCGTGTGACGCATGCACGACGCGTGCCCGCTTCTCACACGCGGCGCGTGCTGATTGGTCCGTAGGAATTAATTTATTTTTGCGTCAATGATCGCAATCGTAGACTAGTGTGGATTTATTCGAAATCGATTTACTTTTCTTATGATTAATAACTTGTTTGCAATCTAGTTAATTTTTATTCTTTCTTAGTTAATAATCACAAACTCAAATTTAAGGCATGATGACTACGCTAAAATCAATTTTTAAGAAAATAATTAAATAAGTGATTTTCCCGTTTTATGCGATTATGTTGGACCTTGCTTTTTGCTACACTTACTTTGAGTGGTAGTATAATTGCAAGAATTATTTGATAGTATACAACTACTAGTGCAATAAATTAGCAAACTTGGTTGTACGTTGATGATAAAAGGCTCGGGTATATTATACTATTCTTATCTTAAAATATAAGAAAATGGTTTCTAAGGTTCTAGTAACCATAATGTGGGTGAACGATCATATTTTGTCACTATAATTTACATCCATACGTGCTTTAAATTTATACATATATATATTTTTTTTTTGAAAAGTTAAAATCATAATATTAAAATATAGAGACGAGTACAAGGGGTATTAAAATATTAGTGCAATTTAAAATATTAAATTTATACATATATAACTTTAATGACGTGCAAATGATCAAAATTGTGGATCGAGTCATCGAGAGCTCTTAATTACAATTTTACACATGCAGTTATCGTCTCAATCGCGTAACAAACTAAATTGTTTTGCACTAAACAAAATAGACCACCAACACCATTATTAATTAATTAATTATTTAATTAATTAATTAAATTGCTGCTACTTCCCAAACAGAATAATTAATGAAATTAAACACGTCTTACGACTCGTCGTCTCCACTGAGTCCACTCGTCGCACTAATTAAGATTCAAGAATCTATAGAGAAAAGAATTCAAAAGGTCTCTTATATATACAGTATTTATTTAATTATTTCGGTACTATGCATAGGAGTAGAGTGCTAAATGAGATCCTCTATTACATTATAATGTTTTATTTTCTATTGCATTAATAACATGACGACATGTGGCATGACTAAGAGTTCAAGATTATATATAAGAAAAATATACTTCTTAATTCTTTAACCTTTAGTCATGTCATGCATACGAGATCTCATTATTAATGTAATCAGCAGCGATTTTAGAGGCCAGGTAACTTCGGCCGTCGCCCGATTATTTTTTTTTATTATATATATATATATATATATGATTTCAAAAAAAAAAAGTATATAACTATTTACGTTATATATACATGTATGTGTATATCTTAAAATAATAACTCAATTTTCGTCCATCCAACCCCACGGCCCACTCTACTTTATCTATTTCCTTGCCTTTCTCGTATAATAATGATATTCATAAAAGAGACCACTTATGAAATACTCATAATGAGTATAAAAATTCAATATACAGCCATTTTTTGAAAAAACATAAATTTTAGTCATTTTTCTGAATTTGGGATAAAAATACCCTTAATGAAGGGCGCGCGGGTCGGGTTAGGATGCGGGTCGGATCAGATTTGGGTACAAGAAGTTGGGTACTTTTGACACTAATTAGTGCCAAAGTGTCAAAGTGCCAAAGTTACTTTGGCACTTTGGCACTAATATGGTCATTAATGACAAAGTACCAAATTACTTAGTATTTTTTTTGTGATTTCTGTTGGTGATTTGGCACTAATATGGCCATTAGTGCCAAAGTACCTTGTGATGTAATTTTTTTTGTGCTTTTTGTTGGTACTTTGGCACTAATATGGTCATTAGTGCCAAAGTACCAAGTTATGTAATTTTTTTTTGTGCTTTCTGTTGGTACTTTGGCACTAATATAGTCATTTGTGCTTTCTGTATGATTGTCTACTCATGGGTGGCACTCATGTAGGTTGTTCATGTATGAATGACTACTCATGAGTGGCACTCATGTAGGCTGTTCATGTATGATTGTCTACTCATGGGTGTCACTCATGTATGCTGTTCATGTATGATAGGTTATTCATAGGTGTCACTTATGTAGGTTGTTCATGTATGATATGCTACTCATGGGTGGCACTCATGTATGATATGCTACTCATGGGTGGCACTCATGTATGTTGTTCATGTATGATAAGCTACTCATGGGTGGCACTCATGTAGGTTGTTCATGTATGATTGTCTACTCATGGGTAGACACTCATGTATGCTATTCATGTATGATAGACTATTCATGGGTGGCACTTATGTAGGCTATTCATGTATGATTGTCTACTCATGGGTGGCACTCGTGTATGTTGTTCATATATGATATGCTACTCATGGGTGGCACTCATGTATGTTGTTCATGTATGATAGGCTACTCATGGGTGGTACTTTGGTACTAATTGGTGCATCTTAGTGTGAAAGTACCAAACATACTTAGCAAGATTTTGAATTTTGTTGGCACTTTGGCCTAAAATGCACCAATTAATGCCAAAGTACCAAACATACTTGGCAAAATGTTCAAATGTTTATAAGCTTCATGGCCCTAATTGGTGCATTTTGGCTAGCAGATGATGGGGTAAAACCTTCTCTCATGTCTTCTTTTTCTTCAATTATGTCTATCTACTCATCATATTTCCTCATTTCAGTCTATCTGCTTATAATATTGTTTTCATTTCCTTTGGTTCGAAAGCACTTCCATTTCCCTTCTGAAGCACATCCAAAATTTCTTAAAATTGATAGTCATTCCTGAATCCTGATCCAATTTGAGATCACCCATAGACTGTAGCTACAAGTATAATCTGGGGAAAAAACAATTCCTCCCATTAAAAGCACCAACTGCTCGATTTTCCCCTAGTTTATGTGCCCTAATTCCTCACACATACTCTCTATAGTTGGAACGAACCCCCTGAAGCAAGCAGATGGCGGCGGCAATCCAAGGCGAGGATATGCTAGCCTCCGACGATATGCTGCGCCGCCAAGCAAGCAGATGGCAGCGGCAATCCAAGGCGAGGATATGCTAGCCTCCGACGATATGCTGCTCCACCTCTGGCGGCAGTCCCTCGGCAACTCCACCTCCGACACCGATATGCTGCCGATCTTCTCCTCCTTTGACAACCGCCTCTCCACTCTCTCTTCCTTAGTTGAGAATCCTTCCGTCGCCGCAGTAGACGAGTCCTCCGCCACCACTTCCCGATTCGATGAGGCTGAGGGGATTATTTTGACCCATGCCGATTCCTCCTCCTTTCCCGATGACTACTTGGCTGCTGTTGATGAGATCATTCAATTGACCGAGGAGTTCAATCTGGGTTCGGCCAATGCCGGCTATGAGGTGAAGAAAAAGGAATTAGAGAGAGAGATGGAGAGTGAGGGAGGTGTGTTACAGACTGAGAGAAGAAAGAGTGAGATCGTGAGAGGTGGAGGTGGGTGGGTCAAACATGGAGGCGGGTCAGATGGATTTAGTCAATGGATCTGGGTTAATAAGGGTATTTAGATCTTAAATTACAAAACGTGGGTATATTTTGTATATTTTAAAAAGGTGGGTTATATATTGAATTTTTATTCTCATAGTGGATATTTCACTATATAATCTTTTATTAAAAAATGAGAATAAAATTGTTATGATGATAAAAAAGTAGAAATAAAATTATTGGAAGGTGGGAATGAAATAGAAACATAGTATTTATTTATTGAAAGAAAAAGGAGTAAAGAAAAAGAAAAAATAGGTTTGACCACATCATTCAATTCAAAGCCCCAACAACAGTGGAAATTTTGGGTATTTTCATCTTCCTTCTCGTTTCTTCTTCTTCTTCACTACGTTTTGGTATCCTCGCAATTCAAAGGTATGGTAATCTTGTTTCCCGCTGTTTTTCTGCAGTTATAATATCACGCCTCAAATCAAATGCGCTTCTTTTGTCCCTTTGCACTCAAATTCTTTCTCAATTTATTATTTATGTTGCCTCTCAAATTTTGATTGCTGCTTGCTGTTTCCACAATTTAATTTCTGAGAAAATCTGGGAGATGAGCTCCATCAAATTAATGGCGACGGAAGGGTGTTGAGCCAGGTTATTATTAGGTTATCCTTTTCAAAATTGAAATATTAAATTTGCTTGTCGTTTCAGTAAAGAAAATGCTTCTAATAATTTAAATTTAGTACATAAAAAAGACTAGTAGGATTTTTTTTTTTTTTTTTTTTTTCAAGAGGAACATAGTTTTCTCTGTTCCAAGCTACTTAATTGCTTCTAATGATTTAAATTTATTACATAAAATTGGGGATTCTGTTACTTGTGAAGTTTTAATGTGACATGATTTTCTGATAGTGCATTAGTTGCGGGAAGTATATTAACGCGCTTCATGTTCTTCAAGGCAGGACACTAAAGACAGCATTATGGATTCGAAGTGAATATATGAATAATCGTGAAGCTACAAGTCCTTCTTGTTGGTAAAGCTTCATCGACTAGCTTAATTTTGAGGTAATGCAAAAGGCGCCGCATTTGGAGCTGTTGAGTATAATTCTATATAGTGGCTGATTCAGCCTGTTAACTCCGTATAGAGGTTTTGGAGCATGAGTCAAGTTTCGAGCGGGAGTGATTTGGATTTAGATATTGACTTGGAGAGTGGAGGAACAACGAGTGAGGAAGATGTGAGCAATACTCAGGCCTTTGGTTATCCGAATTCAAAAAGGCTATTGGGTAGAGTCAGGAGTGGGTTAATCAATTCCGAGGTCCTAAGCGAATGTACAAGCGATGAAGACTGTTCGTGTTCGTATGACAAATTTGTAAATTCTGATGAAATTCCTAGCAAGAACAAGGAGCAGTTGGGGAGGTATACACAGGTTGGACATAAGAAAATAGATCTGGAAAAGCCTAAGAAGCAGAGTTCAAAGCCTCCTCGACCCCCTAGGGGTCCATTATTGGATGCTTCTGACATGAAGTTGTTAAAGGAAATTACAGAGCTCAAGTTGAAACGTAGGAAGATGGAAGGAAGTAGGACTATGAAGAAAGTAAAAAAGGAGAAGACTTCATCACTAAAAACTAATCTCATTGCCTGTTTGGTGACTGTAGCCTTTTTACTGGTTATCATCTTCGAAGGTAATATCTTGTTATTCACTTATTTGAATGCTTTTCCTCTTCAATTTCATGCCTGGTTATAAATATATGCTGAAATTCGTAACTAGTGACTTGTGGATCCCGCAAACCTCGTAAATTTTAAATCCAAATATAAATCTTTATTGTATGATGCCAAATATTTTAAATCCATTTGATATTTTTTATATTTGTGTGCATACTCTGAGAAATTATGAGAAGCGTTATAGTTTGATACACTAACAAAATGTTTTTCTAGAAACTTGTGTGTTCCGTCCTATATACTTATCTGGACACAATAGTATTGGCAGAGTTTTTTACTTATTGAATAACTTGATGCTCTATAGTAATCAAATTTGTGAAACTGCTAGAGGAATAAAAGGAAGAATCACATTAATTGTATCCTGATAGAGTAGTGTATTATACATCGACAATGTCTAGTTACATATGGTTTGAGGGCCCTGGAAGAATCGTGGAGCAAGTTGTGTTGGGAAAAAGAGTAAGAGAAAAGGAATTAATGTGTTTTGGTCATGGATTGCGAGAGATAAAGTCTTACTGATAAATGTAAAATTAATTTGTTTCTGTTGAGATGGTGGGTTGAAGTAGTTGTCTGTTTTGAAATTATTCTGCTGTGTATTTTATACCAAAATAAGTTTACTGAGACTAGAAATATATTACATTAAGTTAATATCATCTTTAGTTGATTTTACCTTTTGTTAGGTATAAGGTAAAAACTTAAGAAACATAGGATGCAAAGGATGAATAAGAGAACAATAGTTAGTTTTTGGGCAAAGAAATAATCCTAGCATAACTTCGTTCTTATTAGAATTTAGAACTTAGAACGAATGAGGTTTGCAGAAACAATTCAAGCATAACTTCTATATCTTTCAGATATATATAGTCCCACCTTAATTGCTTCCCTTTTCCATTATTAGTGGAGGTCCGTTCAGCTTATTGGGTGTAGCATAAGCAATTTATGGTTGATTTTGAGTTCGTGATATTTGAAATAAGATCGCATCACACTAAATTCTCAATATAGAGCAACTATGACAGAAATGCTTAAATAGGAGTAAGGTTAAGCTGTAGTTACCCTATTTAAATGAGATCTTATAAACCATTTGACTCTACTTGCATAATACTTGCACATCTTTAACTTGTTTGAGTGTTCCATTTGATGAGGTTATTGCTTGAAAGAACATGGGGCATCTCTTTTCAGAATAGATTCCTTAGTGTCTTTGAGATGAGCTAGGCGCACACATGCACAAAAGGTCATGCTCTTTTTTTTTTTCTTTTTTTTTCCCTCATTGATCTTTGAGAACTTGTTCCGGTGCCAGAATAGCTGCAATTTTCATTTACTTTTATTACTTCTAGCTGCCCTTACCTTTTCTCCATTAGAAAATGGAAAAAATGTTGCACGATCCTGCTCATGGTCACTAAAAAATGCTGCAGGGAAATGTGTTACTATGTTTAACCAACTAGTAAGACTTCATTTTCAGCTATCAAATTTACTTCTATCATGGGAAAGATGGGTGGTAGATTTCAAAATGTGATAAAACTGGAAAATGAAGCCAGAATTGTGTTAAGAGGCAATGTTGTGTACTTATTGGAAACATGTTTCTTAATTTCTTCTTTACTTTCTGGTACTAGCATACAAGCATAGTATGATGTTCAGTTGTTGAATTTTCAGGCTTTCTGGGTTCACACATGTGATGCCAATTAGTGATGTCTCACCAAGTTTTCAGGTATGTTTCTCGTTTAACCTTTGAATCTTATTTATCCAAGTAGATCTGATTGTGAATTATTGGCCTATTGGAAAAAAACTCGATGATTTAAGCCATCAGTGTCTCAGGGATATTTGGTAATGTAAGAATTTTAGTTAGCTTGTGGGTTCATCCTTATTCATTAGTTTCCACATAATAGATATGTTTTCCGCTTTGAATTTTTTGGAAACTCAAACGGTTGCTGCTATTATACGTGAATATGAACATATTTCTTTCACCATATAACTGATGTCTAGTGCAATTCCATTTATTTTGGGCACCCTCTTGAGTGCAATTCTTCACTGGCAGGAATATCCTCATGGTTTCCGAACATTTAGGATCATTTGTCATGTAGGTAAACTTTTAAAATCAGATTTGATGGTTTGTTGCATGCAATTTAGTCACACCATCCTTACCCTCCAAGCACCCGTTTTGCTCAATTCTTTTTAGACCATGAGCTCACAAGCGTGAACTCATATTCTCTTCCACTATCTAATGGTAATCAAAAGTAATATGTCTGATAATACAGTTGGTTCATGTATTAATCTGCTCTCTCGTCTCCTTCTGACTATGACACGTGATTTTTGCGAGTAAACATTTTCCATTGGAATAAGTAAGTTGCCTCTGCTACCCATTGAAGGAATGCAGTTGACAACAATTTAGCAGCTTTCGTGGATATATTTGAATTTCTCCTTTTCTTTTCTTGCTGTCTTTTAGCTTGGGGACCTAGTTGGTTCATATATTTGAATTTCTCCCTGATATTCTAATTTAGAATTCCAGAGATAAATATCAGTGATTATATGTGGAAAATCGTCTTAGATTTCTCTTAATCTGTTGCAGGCGGCAGCATAGTTATGGCGTAGCATAAAAAGTTCGAGTAATGAGGGTGGCGTGAGCACCAGTGTGTCCACAGAACTAACTTTCTATCAATTTTTTTTTTTTTTTTTTTAACCTTCTCTCTCTCTCTCTCTCTCTCTCTCTCTCTCTCTCTCTAGTGCGCTGCTGTTGAAGTTGGCACAGAATGTTAATCCCAGAAAGCCGCTTGGTGCAATTTGGACTCTTGAAAACACATTTTTTTTTTATGAAACTGACTTATTCTTTCTCTCTTTTATTAATTTGATTTATGACACTGACTGAGAATTGGGTTATTCGAATATTATTTTTCTGATAAAAGGGATCAAACTTGAAGATGAGGGTTGCCCTATAAACTATTACTCCCTCCGGTTTCAAATATGAGATGTTTTAGCATTTTGCTCTACGATTAAGAAACATTAATTAACTTTAAATTTTAATGCAAGAAATTTATTTGGTCAAGTTGTCTTTTGGGTTCCTTTTTGCAATTTATGATAATGTGATAGGGTAATATATTGTCGAAGTTAATGAAAGGAATTCAACATACATTGAAAAATGAGCACATCATTAATAATGAGTTGAAAAGTAAATAAATTTGACTGAGAGAGAACACTATTGGTAATTGAAAACGTTTTATAAAAAAAACAAAGTAAAAATGATCAAAACATCTTATATTTGAAATCAGATGGAGTAAAGAGGAAAGAGAGAGAGAGAGAGAGAGGGGTTGAATCTCATGTATTAGTATTAGGAGTAAAAATTGTTCACTTATTTTGTGCATAATGAATGCAATTTAGCAGGGTCTACATAGAGAGAAGAGAGAGAGATGCAACAACATTGGTTGCCAACAAATACATAGCAATTGATTTAGATTAAATCATTTTTTTGGCCCAAAAAGCTTTAAAATAAAAGGAATATAATTATATAGACGACAAATTAAATATATTACTAATAACAGTGAAATAAAAAAAGTTACGCCCCTTCCAGCCTCAGTGCCCTAGGCGGCTGCACTCCTGGCCTATGCCTAGGGCCGGCCCGGGAATAAGACACATTAGATCACAAGAGTATGTACTTCATCAATAGTTCATCTCGATCAGTGACGGAGCTAGGAATGTTAATGTGGGGGGCCTAAAATTAATTATAAACTTAAATATTATAGATAAATTTGAGAAAAAGAATATAAAATTTAGTACGACTATAATATCTTAATATTATGTACCGTTCTTTAAATAATCAATAATTTAACATAATTACCTCAAATATTTTTGTATTATTTTCATGTTTTTAAATTATCTTTCTATTATCATGGTGAGAAATAAATAAATCAAATAGAACTATATTAATCCCAAGCAATAAATTTCGCACACGAATTTTCAATTCATAGGAATTTTTATATTTATAAGAAGAATATTACTGCCTCTGTCCCACTATAGATATCCTACTTTCTATATCGGGCATCCCGTTACAGTTGTCCTACTTCCTTTTATAGAAATAATTAGTTTGGTTAATTATACTCACTTTACACCTTTCAACCTACTTTTCTCCTTTTTTTTTGTGTTATCACTATTTATTCTCTCTTTACCCACTATATTTTACTATTTGTACTCACTTTATTTTACTATTCATTCTCTAACTACCTACTTTATTTCACTTTAATAACTCCACTAAACACATTTTCTATCATTAATTATTTTCTCTTTAATTTTCGTGTCCAGAAAAACTAGGACATCTGTAGTAGTGGGACGGAGGGAGTATAAATAAAAGTGAAAAATGCTTAAAATTTAACACACAATATAGTTTGTATAATAACATCATTAAAAATATAAAAATTCAAATATATACTATATGGTGGTGGGGCTTGGGGTGGGGGGGTCCAACATGCTCCAATGTAGCTCCGTCAGTGATCTCGATATTCTACTTTTATTCTTACTTTGAATCCTAATTTTATATTGCCTCCATCTTATTCATATTGACACGTTTGTACAGTAATTAAGAAGAAGGGTAAAAAGTAAGAAAATAGATAGATATTCAATTTTTTAAAAGTTAATTATTTCTATTTTTAAGATGTTTGAAGAAGGATGGAATAATCAAACAAGGAAATTGTTAAAGAGAGTGGGACGGAAGAAGTACTTACGCGAATAATAAGTTAACAGAAGTGGGACTAAGAATATTACTAATGGAGGATCAAAGGAAAAATAGTTTATATTGATTGGGAATGAAGCCAGTGTGGATTTATAGTATTAAATAAATAATTAAAAAAAACTGGTGGTGTCACATTTCCCGGCTAATTTACACGCAATTAGTCATAATCAGACAGCTAAGTCCAAAGTTATACAATAGTCTGACATCATCATCATCCTACACAAAAATTACTCATGCTGATTTCTTTAGTCTATAAGGAAATAAAAATTAAATATGATCTGCATTGACTGTCGATCAATGTCTTCACCCAAAGTTAAAAGATTAAGGTAGTGATCGGTAAGGTGGAATGGAGGGTGGAATGGAATGGTCATTCCTATTTCCATTCCATTCATTTGCTTGATATATTTTATGAGGAGGAATCGTCATTCCGGTCATTCTATTATTCAAGGGTTTAGTCATTCCTTAGTCAAACCATAGTATTAATCATTTTTAATACTCTTATTTTTATATTTTAATTATTTTACTCTCATATATTTTATAATTTTATCAATTTTACCCCAAAAACTTAAAGAATTATTTTCATCAATTCTATCTTACACACACACTACACACACATACACACACTACACACACACACTACACGAAGAGACACACACTGCACGCACGCACACTCACACTACATATACACACACTACACATATACACGCATATACACACACAACACAAACATATATAGACACACACACACACACACACAATGCATAAAAAAATATCGATTCCATTCTTTTACTTATTTCTTATGTATACCAAGAATATGAATCATCTTACCCATTTTATTCCATTCAATTTCTAGCTCCATTCCATTCTTAGCCCCATTCCATTCCTACCTCATTCCATTCCATCATACCAATCACCTCTAAGAGTATTTGTATCCGAGAACAAAATAAATTAATGGAGGACTCCTGTGCGACCTGCCGCTTGGGCTGAGATCGGATCGGGATTCACCCGGACCGGTCACCGTGGGTCAATCTTGTCAAAATTTCAGTTTTTTTTTCCGGCTTCGTCTTCATTCCGATTACTAATATAAAGATAATATTAGCGGCAACAATTTGAATTTCTTCGGCTTGTTCCAAGGTCTTCGTCTCCCCTTGCTTGACTCTTGACCAAAGAAGAAGCGGAAAACAAAAACCCAAAGAGGCAAACAGAAAAAAAAGGAAGAAGAATCTGGAAATTAAAAAAAAAAATTTAAAAACTGAAAAAATTAACTAAAATTTAATTAGATATTGCGATACAAAGAAATACACTGGAAAATACTCATTAGGACACTTTGAAAAGCATCCTAATAAGTCGAACGGTTAAAAAAATAATATGTCAGGCGCGTGTATATTTAAAAAGAAAAAATCAAGCTCGCATGAACGCTCTTTTTAAGCGCGTGTATCTCACGCGCCCGATCGAACGGTTGTTTATAAGCGCGTGTTTCGCACGCGCCGTGCGCATGGGGACGGTCGTTTGGTATGCGACATGTCATATATAAGTATTTGTGAAATTAATGACCTAAGAAATCAGTAACATTATCCCAAAATCCATAATCATATGCGTTGTTCAACGATTTTGTTGTTGTGAGTTTGTTTTCATTTTTATCTTTGTAAAATACTCGCTATTTTGGGTAATAATATTATTTATATGATAATTAATATTATAGTTAGAAATCGTGTTTCGATGTACCGAGTTAATGATGTTTCCATTGAAAAATTCAAAATGATTCTTATATTTTATTTTGCAAGTGGATTAATTTCCGATATTAATAATAGGTTGAGATGTACCACTCTTGATCAAATAATTAGCGATGAAGTTTGAATATAATTTAGAAATCAAATCGAAAAATATACTTATATTCTATAGTACATCTACAACTTTGGAGTACCATTTTTTCGGAGTATATAATTCAAAGTACCAATTACCGATCCCATTATATTCAATTTTTTATTTAATTAGTACTCAACTTCTATAATTATGAATTCGGATCCATGACTATTTGTCATGAGATTATTACCTATTGACAATACTTAAAAATACGCTACATTAATTAGACCATTGAATTATGGTTACATGTATGTTAAAAGTAATACTACTATAATTTTTCATAATAATATAGGACGTGAATTTCTAATACAATAATTCTACTCGAACATAGTATGTCCAGACATACGTGCTTGAAATAGGAAAAATATTATCCGATTGCCTTCAAAATTTCTTTCCTAGTCAGATTCTCTTCCAAAATATCGATCTCACGTACACCCGCTCTCAAATTTTACTCTCATCCACACCCAAATTCTAAACTTATGAATTTAAATTGGGATGAAACTTTATAATTAAAATTTAAAAAGTGTATATTTATTAATAATATCAAAACTACTGCTCAACTCAAAAAAAAAAAAAGGTTCATACTACTAGTTCTACTCATAAAAGAAAGAAAATTAGTTATGATTATACATTGACGAAACTGCCCTCGGCCTGGGCAGTCAAAAGCAGTCAAGAGGCAGACCATCATTGGCCACCTTTTAAAATAGAAAACCCAAAAATGCTAAAATAAGAGGCCACGCGCTAACATCACGCGCCGCCATCATCAAAATTCCGGCCGCCATTTCTCCACCGGCATACGTGAGATTCCGCAGCCACACAAACTAACCTACGCCGGAGGCAGGATTAACATCTTATAGCAGAGCGCTACTCCCGATCGATCGAGATACGTCGGTGCATAATTCACAGAGTGCAGCCGCAGAAGACGAAGAAGACGCAGAGGAAGGAGACTAGCGCCACCGACTCCACGGCGGAGACGACGGACCAGACGACGTCGTCCACGTCGGGGAGGCGGATGCGCGGCGCCCACCGCGTGCTGATGAGAGTGAGGCTGCTCCACCGCGGCGGCGGCGTCAGGTACGAAGCGAAGAGCCTCGGCCACCGGAAAATCGACGTAGGCAGCGAGAGGCTGACGTCCAGCCACCGGAAATCCATCACCCTCGACATTTTGGTTTTTGCTTTTTTCCGATCGACTTTACACTCGATTGTATTTTGTGAATGTGTAGAAAAGGAAACATGTAGCTGAGAGAGACCGAATATTCTAGCGTAATTTAGTTATTATATTAATAGGGGAAAGTGTGGGACAATCTGCACCGTTGATTTTCTTCGGTGGATCCGAGGGAGATTGATTTCCAACGTTTATGGGCACGACGACTCATTGATTTTAGTTAGCTGTGATTTTTATTTTTTAGTATCCAATTAAATAAAAAATAATATCTCGAAGCTGACGTCTGAAATTAGATTTCGCTTTGAACCATATGATTCCCCAGATATTTATTTTTCTACACTGTAGATATAATATAGAGAATTAATCAAATATAGCCACTCCTGAAAAGAAAAGTGCTAATATAGCTATTTGTTAAAAAACAATCAAATATGATCATGCATACACGATTTGCATACACGATCAGCATACGCGACCATGTATATTGATCGTGTATGCTGATATGGTCGTGTATTCAGGTCGTGTATGCTGATATAGTTGTGTATGCTAGTCGTGTGTGCATTGTTGTGTATATTGCTATGGTCGTATATGCTAGTCGTGTATGCATGGTCAGCATACACGACCAGTTTAGGTCGTGTATGCTAGTCGTGTATGCATGACCATATTTGATCGTTTTTAAAAAGTGGCTATATTAACACTTTTCTTTTCAGGGGTGACTATATTTGCACTTCTCCCTATAATATATATTGAAATGTTAATTACTCGGTAATAATGTTATTCATTTGAGGATTAACTATACTTGTTCTAATTTTGTTTCATTTTTTATTTCAATTCTATGACATGGCATGTTAGACTTTGCTAAATAGCTACAAGAGAGCTTCAAATTCAATAGTCATACAAACTCCAACCAGCAAAGAAGACACGTATAACTAATAGTCAACATTTATGATAGAATTGAAAGAAGAAAAATGACACTATTTTTTAATAACTTTCTAAAGTCAAGATAGATTTTTTTAAAAACATTGGAAAAAGTGGGATAAAATAATAAATTGTAACTAATCTTTCATTTAACAAAACTTTAAACCATGAGGACTTTGTATGTGTAGGGCTACAAATTTGTACTAGGTTATGTAGGAGATGGAGAATTCAGTGCAAATTCATGTATTTTGTGTTTATTGCTTGTATAAATAGATGGGATTAGGGTTGCGGATGAGTTGTTTTCAAGAGATGCTGATTTTCACGTGTTCTTATAAAACATAATTATTTGTGGGTGTGTGTCTGTGTGCGCGCGCATGAGAGAGAGAGAGAGAAAGAATAATTTATTATACAAAACGCGGCAAAAAGAAAAATCATTATACATGCACATTATATATCCTTTTGAAATATATATGATTGCATTTTCACAACCATTTTAATTCCACTTTACCATGTCATAAACTAACTTTTATATACTAAAAGCAGTACTAGTAATTAAAGTCTTTCAATTGTGATGTTTTGTTTTATTTTTTGGTACTAATTAATGCACTTGGGTAAATTCAAGTTTGTATGTATTAGGCCAATAGCTTATTCTGATTAATTCATGTATAAAACAATGAAATTTGTATTTGGGATTGGGGGAGAGTAGTGAGATTAATGAACTATACATATATATTATATAGTCTCACCCAATCTGAATTGCACATACAATATTTAAGTAAAGATTGATGATAAATGTAAGTTATAAAATGTGGAAAGTGTATACACATGTGTATAAACCAATAAAGTCTTATTCATAGAATAAATTAATTATACATTCAATAGTATAAATATAAAGAAATCTACAGACCTCTCACCTCCACAATTACTTTTCTAATCATGATTATAAAATATAAACAGTAAAAAATTAAAAAGAATATGCACTAAGAAATGCAAATCATGGCATGATTGACGTCGGCGTGTTACCGCATGCTTTTAATCTCGAGCCGTTCCCGCTTGATTTAGAAAGATTATCAATAATTATAAATAAATAAGTATGAATGTGATCTTTTATTTAAGGAAGCTTATTCTTTATACAGTTGAACTAACCTTATCTAATATTTTTCTATCACCTTTAATTGACCACAAACACATATATCACGCTATTGTAAGCCTTCCAATAATAATGATTAAATGATTTTCTCTCTCAATTCCTCTCTAAACTTTGTCTTATGTTTTTCTCTTTGCCAAAAAGAAGTGTGATTCATTTTATATATCTCTAACTACTTTTGAATTTTAATGGAAAATTTATAGTGCTTGACCTTTTCTGGTTTCCCAAATTTCCTACAATTTGAAATATCTTTGGCAACCTTTTTATGGGTGATTTTTTTGGAGTAACTTTACAGACAGACGGCAATTTCAATTTTTCAATTTCATTGTGTGTGACAACTGACAAATGACAATACACCAAACTGCACTGCCCTCATAATTTTTGGACATATGTCAACCTACAAAGAGCTCCAATTTTTCTACTAAAAACAAGTCAAGAGTTCCTTCAAATTTCAATTATATGGATATTAAATTGAGAGTGTTCGTTTATACTTTATTTTTTAGTGACATTGCTTATAAGATAATAAGAAAAATAAGAACCTAAACCTTTTCTGTTGTAAGAAAATTATATTGCAAAAAATAAATTTGATTTAAAAAAATTACTTACAATTCTTTCGTTGCTATAAGCTTATAGTATGTAGCATTCCAAATAATTCAACAGATTTATTTTATAAAGGTAGATATTGCGTACATCTTATAAACGTTTTAGAAAACTTAAAAGCTGATAAACTCCTTAAAAATAATGCAGACTCCCTTTTAGCAGTTACAATAAATATAGTAAGTAATTACGTAGGGCGACACATTATTATTTTTACTTTTATTATTTTGAGTTGGGTGAGGCATTATTAGGTTACTTAATTAACGAGGACAGTAGCAGGGACACAACTCTTTTTAATCAAACAACCAATTGTGTAGCAAATATGAGACCACGTTCTCACAACCTACCTCACGGTAAGGCATACTATTAAAGATTCGAACAAATTTTCATATATGAGTTTTTAATCCAAAGCTGCCATACAACCAAATCACATGGTGTTCTCCTAGGGGTGACTAGTAGACAAGACTAAAATTTATTAGAAATGGAATGACCCTTGTAACCGAATGAGAGTGGGAAAAGAAAGAATTGATAAATGATATTCTTGTGACTTGTATTAAATAAGGAATACAATGATTTCATTTATTATTAACTTTATAATACTCCCTCCGTGCAACTCAACAAATCTTATTTGAAATATGCACGCAGATTAAGAAAAAGAGAGTTAGAGTGTGATTAAGGTAGTATTTTATTGTTGATGTTAAAGTGGGCTGAGTGGCAAAACACCGACAATAAAGTAAACAACACTGTTCACGTTTGAGTGTGACATAAAGTGGATTTTAGTCTGTTAATCTTTGCAAAATAAGGAAATGAGACTTGTTGAGTGGGACATCCAAAATGACAAAATGAAACTTATTGAACGGGACAGAGAGAGTAAGTATTTTTTTTTTAGGTAAATAAAAATTCATTGATCACGCACGAGGGGTGCAACCCAAAAACAAAGTACAACAAAGATCAACAATTACACAACACACAACAATCACAGCTCAAGACAATACACAGGATTACAAATCCAAACACCCAACCTAAAATAAGCAAATTTAGAGAACAAATTTGACACTCAAAACCAAAACTTCACTTTGATCATTTCAGTGAGATCATCGCTACAACTCGTCGTATTTCTGAAAACTATCCCATTTCTGTGATTCCATAAGTTTCAAGCAACACATATCCAAAGAGCTTTCCACCATTCAACTGAACTTTTCTTCCTTGCAATTCCCAAATGTTGTTGAAAGTGGCATAAAGGATCAACATGGCCAATGTAATTTAACCCAAACCAACTATAGCAGTTACTCCAAACAAAGAGAGTAAGTATTAATAAGCTTAATAATAATAATTACTAATATTACTAGTAATAGAGTACTATTTATTAATATATTGTAATATTATTATTATTATTCTATTATAATTACTATAGTTAGCTTAAAAACAATAATAATATTCATATTATAGTATTTTTTAACAATTACTATTCTAAATATTGTTATAATAATATTATACTAATAATATTTATTTATTTATTATTATAATTAATATAATTAGCTTAATAATATCATTATAATAATATATAATTATTAATGTTAATAATAATTATTATGATTATTATTTATTATTATATTAGTATTAATAATAATAATAATAATAATAATAATAATAATAATAATAATAATAATAATAATTCCAGGATGAGGATTAACTAAAACCATCATTCCTACATGAATGACCATTCCTTACAATGAAGCAATACTAAAAGTCATGGGATTGAGAATGATTGTATAAATGGTCATTCCATTTCGAGCTCATTCCTTCATACCAATCACCACCTTACCTTACGTGTATTATACTTTTCTTTAAAGAGAATACTATTTATCTTTATGATTCTGTCAAACAAATTCTACTTAATTACGCTTTGAAAGCGACTTCGGATGCTACTTTTTGATATGATAGATTGAAATGAGTCAAATGAAGTTTTGAGGTCGATTGCAAATAGGACCAAATGAATATGAATCGCCCGATCACACCTATTCATCAAGCGTTAAAATTGACGGCTCTGATCATATCACTCGTAGGGTCGACTAAATTGTTGAGCCATCATCGCTATAAAGTAAAATAACTTATACATTACAGTTTGAAAAATCCGTCATCACTTCCGAAAACTTAGTTTCAGTTTCCTCATTTATTTAGCCCAAGAAGAAACATCCATATTCCACAACACAATACAAAATATCAACATTTATATCCTACATTACAAAATAAAAAGTAGATGCAAAAAAGTAATTCTCTCTTTTACAAACAAATAATCTTTCCGATTTTAGTATGAATACCTCATTTCTTAACATCCGTGTCGAGACCTATGAGGCTTTCAGAAACCGAGTACATATTTATCATACAACAATTTTGACCCTTTTTCTTATATCATTGCCATGAAAACAGTCCAAACAATGAAGCTTGGTTATCGACACATGTAATTAAGACTTTCGAGAAGAGAGACGAATCCTCTCGAGACTTGAAACGACTACAAGTCTACACCTAAATGTACAAATCCCAAAGGCATGAAATATTCCCTTGTAATGCAACAATCTTACGTTAAGACGAACTAGTAAATTTAAAGCTCACACTTCCATCAACTCAAAATACGATGAAGCCGATTTGCCAGGCCAAAAACTATGACAGATGAGAACACGAAACACGAAACAGACACAACGAAGAAGTTTGAATCTCAAAAAAAGGAAGCAAACTTGAAATCAGAAGAAACCTTTCAACCAAAGTTGAAGCCTCCAGGAGGAACATTCGGCTTGCCATTGGCGAAGCTGAAACCTCCACCTCCATCTACACCAGCAGCCACATTCTGATCCTCGTCGTCCTCGACCCAGTACTTCTCTAATATCTTCACAGCCTTTTCGTATATTTCATTATTGTCATGGCTCTGGAGGTTCTCTATTTTGTCCAGTCCTTCACAATCATCAATCATTTGTGCATATATATTGATTCCACTGTTTTCGCCATTTTCTTTATCTGTCTCACTTACCTTCAAAATATTTTCAAGTCCCTCCAGGCATACAGTAACAATTCTTGGGTCTGGACAGATTAAGAGATCACACAGTGGCTTAATACAACCTTGAGTCACCAAGAATCTGCAAGAGTAGCACTAGCAATGTTAGAAATTACATATAGTCCGTCCGCATGTGGCGCTCCATAATCACAGGAACAGAAGGAGAGATAAGATAACATTAGTCTCTACTGATTCTGCTAGCAAAAGCAAAAGTTAAAGCAGGGACAAGAAATTCTTCACAAATAATTCCCCGATCACACACAATTCTACAAATATGATATGCACATTAGTTAGTCATCCTTCAACTCACATCAGTACAATGGAATCATCCGAAAACATAACCATGATCATTTCTCTTTTCTACAGATCAACTATTTGTCAAACTTAAAATTTCAGATTTTATTCCAGTTTCTTCCAGTTACACCTTCTATCCTGTAAAAGTAGTACTTTAGTCTTTGCATGTATATCCCTGGCAGTTTACATTACTTACTAAAGGGTGCATTAAATCATTTTTCTTAGTATACCACTACTTAACGTTCTTTATATTATAATATTTTATTTTAGAGTAAATAAGAATGTATTAAAAAAATTGTTTGACAAATTTACTTAATTACATTAAATACATTTTCTTAATATATGTGCAAAGCAAGGGGGTTATATGCATACAGAGGGAGCAATACTTGGCA
The DNA here is from genome assembly GCA_029490685.1 of Schizonepeta tenuifolia. Lineage (NCBI taxonomy): Eukaryota > Viridiplantae > Streptophyta > Magnoliopsida > Lamiales > Lamiaceae > Schizonepeta > Schizonepeta tenuifolia. The sequence continues at coordinate 335,895 of CM055958.1, read as the reverse complement.
TGTTTGAACATTCCAAATACTACAGACCACCGACCCTATTGATTGCATGTCGATCTTTAGAGCATCAAGATTGGCTGAGAATTGAAATATCATGTCTGCATTTATACATCACATGAACCTATCATACCTAATCTGCTCGGGAGATCCACCAGAGGTTGCATTAGAGATGGCCCATGCAGCCTCTTTCTTTATGTCAAACTCCGCGTGTTGAAGAAGTTGCACCAATGGCAGAATGATACCCGTCTCAATGACAGCCTGTTCCAGAACAATGTGATTACAGATATAGACAAGATACCAGTTACAGGGACATCAAACGAAATTGGTCATTTATAAAATAATAAATTTGCTTTTCTACGTCCCTTTCTCTCCTACTTCTGAAGAAATTCGAAATATAAATCACGATCTGTATTCATTGAGAACGTTAAGAACTTGCCTCTTCATGAATATAATCATGTTCAGTTAAATTTGTATGAAGATGGTGGGCTATATTCAAATTCTAAATATAAACATCTAGCTTTTTTCTTCTTTTAAGATTAAAATCTTTAGTCATCCTGTCTTCTAGGTTCATCATTACTAAACCATAAACCATACACTGTTTCCACCAACTCAACTGAGTACTGTCTTTGTCCAGTATACGTGGAAAGTTATACTATTGGCATATTTTCTGTAATTGATCTAACCAAAAAGGAATATGTTAACTTATATGATCTATTTCTCATTGCCATATAGAATGTAGAACGTTTTCATCTCAGATCTCAACCATACTCATGCTAGAGAAGATACTATGTTTGATTGTCCCAGCAATTGGTCCATACATTTGCAGGTACAAGTAGTTATCCAAGCAAATATCCCCTTTTCCCAACATAAGGAAATACTAACCACACAAAACCCAATAAATTTGAAAAGCCCGATTAGCATTCATTCATCTGTATTTGATTGAGTAGATGCCGCAAGCTCCCAGGTTCATTCATAAATTACACAAGTGAAATGGATTTTCCTTATGCAGTTCGAAAAGTTAACTTAAAAAAAAAAAAAAAAAAAAAAAAAAAAAAAAGAGGTGTCGAGGTGGGGATGTATACAAGTACCTGAATTTGAGATCTATTACCAGCAGTAATATTAGAGATTGTCCAACATGCTTCCTTTTTTATGCTTTTCTTATGGTTTTGAGTGAGCAGCTGTTGGAGGCAAGGTAGCACTTTGTTGTCTATCACAAACTGCCAAATAAATGAAACTGCGTAAACATTTTGAGAAAACGATGCCGCAACCAAGAAACCCAAAATGAGTACTGTGTCCACTGTCCAGTATACCATCTAAAAAGGGTAAACTCTAGCAACCTTATCATTGTCTCACTGTACTACATAGCAAGTCGTGCCTATTAAAACTAAACAATGGTTTAGTAAAAGGTGCTCCGCATACGGTGGACGAATAGGCCCACAAGAAGATTAAACAATAAACCATACATCAAAAGATCTTAATACAGAAGACAAATAGACAATTACAACTAATTAATAAATCCTCCAGACTTGCCAATTTCTGACCAGATCCTACGGATATCTGTGGTACCGTAAACCAATAGACCTATGGCAACACCAAAAACTCTTTGATTTTCTTCTTTTGTGGTCAGTAAGGCAAAAACTGTTCGGCCCACTACACCTAACTGCATTCGATACAAAAATTATATACATGCAATAAATGTATATATGTATAAAATTCAAAATATGATTTTCAATAAAAGTAGATAAATAAAAAAGAAATATGAAGACTAAAGCACAAGAATCATAACATCTAACAAAACTAAAACAGAACACAATTTTCAGTATAACTAGATAAGATCTTACCATTACTGAATGCACATACATTCCTCTCTAATTCTTTTAGAGGGTAACTAAAAGACATCTAGTTCTAACAGAAATAGTACGAAGATCAGAAAAATGATCTGTATGAGTAGCCAAATACCTGTGTCTGAGAATCATCACCAGTGACAATATTCCCCACAGTCCGAAGAGCAGGTACTAGAACAGTGGGCGACGGATGGCTTCATGAGAAACAAATTGCTTTTAGCAACGTATGATTGATAACTAGACTTTAGCACTTTGCACAGAGGCAAAATATATAATTCCAGGAACTGAAAGAAATATTACGAGAATATACTCAAAAAAAGAAGATAGCAGAATAGGAACATACACAAGGAGCTCTACAAGCCGTTGACAGACACCTGCCTCAATCACAGCTTGGATTTTGTCATTTGTTCCATCAGACAGGTAAGAAAGAGCCCAGCACGCATCAGTCAAAACCTCCTCATCATTCAAATGAATAAGCTGTCGAAGAACAGGTAGTGCAGGCCTTACCTGGACAAGTGCAGAGAAAGACGGTGCTAAATTAGAAGGCTAGTTTTCATATAAGCAGATCTGTGGAAGATCAAGTTCCAAAATTTTCGGAGACATCCTAATATTCAATTGCCAAGAAACTAGATCTAATATTCCATAAGTGACTCACAACCTGCTCAAATGGAGTGGGTGGCTTCCCACGACAGAAATTAGACAGTGTCCATGTAGCATTTCTCAGCATGGAGAGCTTTGAATTATCATTTAGTTGAGCTAGCAGTGGCATAAGAGCACCATTCCCAAGAACAAGATCCCGACAACTTGGAGAATCACCTGCAACATTACCAAGAGCCCAAACTGCCTGCTCAGCAAGAGCAGTAACGGCAGATGCATTAGAGCTCACTTGGAAACCAATAATAAATGATGACCATTTGGGCTGAGATGTAACATAAATATGAGAAAATGTCTCCAAATACCTGCTCACGAACATCATCACTGGCAGAGCTAAGGAGCTCCACAAACTTAGGTACAGCGCCGTGATCAATTACAACTCGTGTGTGTTCAGATGTCCCAGAAGCAACATTTGTCAAAGCCCACGCAGCTTCAAACTTAAAATACATATATATATGAACATCAGTAATTAAGATTTTATTTTATTTTTTGTTAAGATCATCAATGATATATTTCAATGGAGAGCTTACTTGCAGCTGAGGCAGATCATGCCTTGCAAGAAACTCAACAAACTTTGGGATAACCCCAGCTTTAATCACCTCATCAATAGGTGGGCTTCGTTCTACGAGATTGAGAGGTCGCAGATAAGCATGTGAAGATATAATGCCAGAAAGAAAGGAAATAGAGGCTTTTAAATATAGTACCAATTGATAAAAGCTTTCTAAACTGGGTAGTTGCCTCCAATTGAGCATTTGTATCATTTGACCACACTCCTTGCACCATCGTAGGTATACTTTCTAACTGCAGAAGAATTCATTGTTAGCAAGCTATTGACTTCAACATTTGAATCAAGTAATTTTAGCAGCCCTCAATATAGAGACAACGTAAATTAGAAGTTTTTGACACATCCGATAATGATTTAATAGTGTAAGAGCTTGAGAATGGATGCCTGTTCCTAAAGTCCCATCTCAAACACTTGCACCTATAAGCACTGAAAAAAGTTATTGATCGTGTAAAGGGAAACAACAAGAAGTAATCATCACAATCAACTGAAACCAATCATCCATTAGTTGATTTCATAATTTTAATAGGGGAAATTGGGCTAAAACCATATACATCTGAAAGAGAATATAGTCATAGCATCTTTCAACAAATCCTCAATTTATCGGCAATGATCTTATGTCAACTAAATTACAGTCTGAACCCAAAATCATTCATACATTATCTCCACAAACCCAATATACCTAGCAAATCCAATCTGCCGATTGTTTCACTCATATATCCTCAAAATCTATTAGATCACAATTTCCCTCACTAAACCTTAAATAAAATCAAGCCACACTCCCACCCTCAATCTCAAATCAGTAATCAAATGAATGGCAGATCACCATACAGCAATCTACAGTCAATACCCACAACTTTATCTAAAACGAAATACGGAAGAAAAAACGGATTCGAACCTTTTTCTCGACGGCTGCAGGGGTTTGCGACGGATCGGAGGGAAAGAGCGGCGGTTGCTGGGGGAAGCTCCCATTGAGAAGACCCTCGCGGCGCTTCTTGAGAAGATTGTCCTCCCGCTTACTCTTCCTGATCTCGACCAAATTATCCTCCCTCCGGCGCCGCGCCTCCTCGGCGTCGACGCCAATCTTGTAGCCCTTCTTCCGCACCTCCGTCCTGGTGCTCGGCCGCAGCGACATGGCTGGCTGGGACGAGGTCCGATTGGTGCGGTGGAGTTGATACACTGGGCGGGCGAGAGAGAGAGAGAGAGAGAGAGTAGTAAAAGCAATAAACTGAGGAGTAAGGAAGGAGAGGGAGAGAGGTTGAGAAGACAAGAACAGAAAACGCGCAAACCGGGGGCGAAATCGAATGTGTGACCCAAGTCTCAATCCGACCCATTTATCCAAAAACTCAAGCCCACCAAAATATTACTACTAGTATTTTTATTGTTATTGTCATCAATCAAATTATCAATATTCTCGTACTTATCATTATTATTATTCATTAAACACGATTAGAACAGGGAGTGTTATAAATTAGGCACAAAATGTAAAATGATTAATATGATTAGTTAAATATAAATTCTGTATACCCACCCAATGTTTATAAATTATGGCAATATTTTACAAATTCGTATCATTATATCCTTAAACTAGATAGTAAAGGTTAGGTACGAATAGGGACGGAGCTGCAATGAGTCATGGGGGCTATTGGGCCCTCACCCGTAGGCCCCGCCTCTATATATATTATATATAATATAAATTATGGTAATTTTAATTATATTTTTAAAAAGTAGTTATGTTAGGTTTAATGCATCTCTCATTTTCTGTAATTTTTCCTTCTTATCTATCAAAATTTCTAGATACTAGAATTCTTATGTGAAATTTATAGCAGTTTTGTTTTAGTTTATTTTTATTTGATTTATTTATTTCTCATCATGATAATTGAAATATTATATTATTAAAAAAAGAGTTAAATTTTTTAGAACATGATTCTTTAGGAATATAAGAAAAACGAATTTAGATATGAATAATAACTTTGATTTTGAATTATCAAAATTACTAAAATATTTTGAGATTTTATTGTGAAATGTTTGTAGTTCTTGCATAATTGATAATGAATCTATTGTGCAACACTTTAAAATAGAAAAAAGAAATACATATGAATTTTAAACTCTTTTTAATGGTGTAATATGATATTATATTATGGTTGTACTAATTTTCTATATTTTAAAAAAAATAATTTAGTGCTTTAATTGTGATATTTTGAATTTGTAACTAATTTTGGGCCCCCCCAGGTAAAAGTTTCTAGCTCCATCACTGGGTACGAATATACATATTTGTACTAACATACTGTGTTGCTTGCATATTCTCCCACCACCACAACCGCCACCACCACTGCCACATCCATTCTGTCATTGCCACCACCATTGTCGCCGTCGTGGTACGATTGGTACGAATATTCATATTTGTACCAACATATCAAGTTATATGTTTATTCTGCCACTCTCCACCAGCGCTGCTGCCGTGATACGATTGGTACGAATATGCATATTCGTACCATCATATCAAGTTATCTTTACAAAGTTCAAGCAAAAGGAGTTAGCCAGACTCAAGAAGAAAGTTCGTGAAGAACTCAGCTGAGGTCCAAACTCAGCTGAGACTCAAGCTCAGTTGAGACATCAACCTCAACTGAAGCACAGACTTAGTTGGACAGCAGCTCAGCTGACTCTTTAATTGACCAACGCAGCTGAAGGCATACAGTTCAAGCGTGAAGAGAAGTTGTGTCGAAGTCAGGCGTCACGAAGCGGAGAAGAGAAGACTTTGAAGACGCTGAAGACGAAGGAGTTGCAGTCCAGATTTGAATCTACTCAGAAGCACAAGTCAGCTGGAAAACTTACCATAAATAGGCCGACAACAACGACGTGCAAAAAAGCAAAGGTCGCAGTTACCATTTTAGGAAAATTTCAAGTAAAGCAGGTGGAGTGCCATACTTTTGGCAAAGGTCCAACGGCTCTTTCCAACGGCTAGTTTGACCTTCCTCTATAAATAGATGTCTCTACAACCAAGCTCAGTGACGCAAATCATCACAATAGAAGAGTTGAGCGAAAAGAAAAAGGTGTAGTTGCAGCAGCAGCAGACCACCTCTCTCATCAACAAGAATATCATCGGCGAAGACCCGTCGTAGTAGAGTGTTTACACCTTCTCCTGTTCTTCCCTCTTGACTCTCAAAAGCCCCTTCTTCGATTGAGTCTAGAAAGTAGATTCTTGCGTGATTTGTGTCCCAACAGACTCTCTCTTAAGAGATCGAGTTTGTTGTCTTAGGTTGAAGCCTCCACTTCTTGTAAAGTGTTGAAGGTTTCCCCGTTGGAAATCCGCAAACTCCAACATCAGGTCCCTTGGAACTCGTAATTCAATACCAGGTCCCTTGGAACCCGAAATCCAAGAACAGGTCCCTTAGAACCCGGAATCTAAGACTAGGTTGTACACTTGCCCGGAAAAGTGTTGTAAGGTCTTATTCGAACCCAGAATCGAACTGGTTAGGTTTGCTTGGAACCCGTAATCCAAGTGGGGAGTTTGGTAAGCACACTTAAGCTTATCTAGTGGATTACTTCCCCTAAAAGAAGTCGTGGACGTAGGAGGTCGATCTCCGAACCACGTTAAATTATTGTGTACTTACTTTCTGCATTTTACATTCAGTATTTTAAATTCAGTTTACATAACCAACTGACCCAGCATATGCATACATATTACATCTTATCAAACTACACTAATTTGGGAACTTGACCTTCCCCTTTCACAAAGGTTTCAGTTTTTGTAACGAGTTTAAATTCCACTATCTTCCGCAAACCAAAACTAATTAAAACCTCAGTTGGCGCATACAACTGAACTTCAGGCATATGAGCCAACTGTGCTGCCAACTGTGTGATCAGCTCCAACGGAGCAACTCAGTTGTAGAGCCACTCCAACTGACTTTTCCAATTATCGAGTGAACTGACCTAAGCAGTATACCTCAGCGAAAAGACATTAAGCAAAACGAAAATTGCTACTGGTGTATTCCCCCCTACACCAGTTACTCGTTACCGGGACCATCAGAGCTTTTCTTAAAATTCTAGATTGTTCAATATTTAGAAACTGAGGGCAGTGGTTTGAGATTCCTTTCTCTTCTAATTCCACCGATACTGAAGGATAGGTTTGATACCACTCATCATTAGCTAAGCTTCGATAAATAGTTGAATAAATCCTATGATCTCCAAACTGATTATTGCACCATGTATATTCATCGCCCACCATTTGAATAGGAGTTACACCTGTGGTTTGAAGACAATCTTGAAAGTCTCTAATCTCTGCTTATGTAATAGGTTGCCCCTGGTATCTATCAGTGTTGAAGAGGACAGTATTAAAGTCACCACCAACAAATAAAGGCCCCGTTATTTGTTGAGTGACTCTCTAAGAACTTCAAATTTCCTTTCTTTGTTCCATATTATTTGATCCATAAATGAAGATCATTTGTTGCTTGAGGCCAGTGTCTAGCTCAATAACTTCACACTACATGACTTGAGCATGGATTTCTTGTAACTGAGCTACCATTTTCCTTGGATTCCATCCCACCCAAATCCTACCATTCTCTGCACAATTGTAGTTGTTGAAGAATTCTCACCCTTTACAAGTCTTTTCACTTATTTTTTGGAATTTTTCTTTCTTTACTCTAGTTTCCAAAGAGCTACTAATTATTTTTTTTGCAGGGAGATCTTAATCTCCTTCAGCTTGAAGGGTTTATTGCAACCCCTCACATTCTAAATTAACATTTTCATCTTGGAATGGAGGGGATGAGAACCGGCCCTTATCAATTTGCAATGAGACCTCATCATCCAATCCAATAACCTCATAGCATTCTGAAATATGGTGCAGTAGTAGTGACTACCTTATTGGTTTATGTTTTCTTTGGCTTGGTCCATCTTTCTTCTTCCTGTATTTTACCTTTTCCTTTATTAACTATGCCTTCTGCATTCTCTTGTTGTTTGTCTTCGGGGAGTTTTGGCTCTGTTTGTTTTCCTGCAATCTTCGGCCTCCATTGTTGTTTCTTATTCATTGGTTCACCTTTATTTTCCTTCACATAACACTCATGACCTGTGATTTTGCATTCTTTACAGATCAGGGGAAACCAACATACACTACTCTTTGCTCTATCTTTTGGCCATTTCCCCCTTCTATCAATATAGAGTGTTTGACTGGCTGAGTAACATCCACTTTTATAAGCAGTCTTGCATAAGATATTCGAGATTGCAGAGATGTGCAGTCATCTGCACATATTGGCTTGCCAATTAAACTGCCAACTTTACCCAATGAGTTACCTCCCCAACAACTCAGGGGTAAGTATGGTAATTGTATCCACAAAGGGACAATTCGCAATACTTCCTTATCAAAACAAAAGTTAGGACTCCATTCCTTCATAATTGCAAGTCTATTAGCAATAGTGTGATATCTTTCATTTCAAATTCTCATCCCTTATTTCAGCCGATTCACACTTAACCACAAAGAAACTCTCATTATGATAATATATTTCAGTTTTTGTCCCCCATTGTTTTTGAAAATATGCATTCAAGTAAGACATAGATGGGGAATCACCAATCACATACACAATCAGAGCATTCTTCCATTTCAAATTCTCAACCGCAATATCCTCTTTATTCAAGCATGCGACTGGAATGCCATTTTTTAATATAGGAGCAACGAAGTTCAATGACATACCTCGAGTCTGTGAGGCCTGTCATAGCGTTGGATCTGGTAATTTCTCCTTCGCTACTGTCTCCCTCACCTTCTTTTCACTGGATGTTGCTAATGATTCTCCAATTTCCAAACCTCCACGAGTTATTGTTCAATTCAGATTTCCACTTGTTAGAGTAACAACTGTGGGTGGTGTTTCTACCACAGATCTATCCTCTGGAGCTGAAGTATCCTGTTGTAGCTGCTCATTTGAATTATTGATGATCGGAAATTTCCTCGGCCTGCCTCGCGGCATCATTTTCCAGTAGGGCACACGTTAAGTAGATCTGCTAATGTGCGCTGAGAGAGAATCCGTACATACAGGACAAAATCAAATACTTTAAAAATAACAATTGTCGTGAAAAAAGTAATAATATTATGTTTTTACTTTTCTTTACATCAATATCTTGTTAATGTTTATAAATTATCTATTCTAATAATTTTTGTTAATCTACAATTAGTATTTTATTTACTTTTATTTTTTTAATTAATCAGTCCTATTAAAATGAACAAAACTCCTGTACATAGTCCGTACAGTACAAATGCTCGATCCGGCGTGTGAGTCCCACACGCTACAATATTTTTTTTATTTCAATTTTTTTCCAGTTTTTTTTTGTTGTTTGCCTCTTCATTTTTTGTTTGACACTTCTTCTTTGGTCAAGATTCGAGCGAGGGGGGCTAAAAGACTCAGAACGAGCCGAAAAATCTAAATTGTTGCCCGCCGATTATCGTTATATTAGTAATCGGAGTGAAGACGAAGCCGAAGGCGAAGCAGGAAAAAAAAAGTCAAAAGGCGTTGACCCTTGTTTGACCGAGTTTGGTCGGACCCGAATCGGGTCAACCCATCTCCATGATGGAAATGTCTCCACCCAAGTCCATCTCTCTTAAAATTTATTAATCTCCAATTAAAATTTATAAAGTATTCACCCTTGATTTTTGTTTTATAAGGCTGATTGCAGCAGGTGTCTCGTCCGCTGTCTCGAGACAACGGCGGTGACGAGACACGCCGCTGCAGCTCCGTCTATCTCAAGGCTGTCCCGAGCCGACGAGACCGTCTCGAGTCGGCGCGTGTATGACATGCGCTTGACTTTTTTTTTTTAAATCGGCGCTTGCAATGCACACGCTATACATAAAAAAAAAAGAAACAAAAATCAGACAACGGCTACAATTTCAAACGGTTCAAAACGGCTACTCTGTGCCGATTTTAATTTTTTTTTATTCTCACATTTTCTCCTATAAATACCATATTTCATAACACCACATTCACACCATATTCACACCTCAAATCTCCACATTTCTCCTATAATTTCATCTTTTTTTCCGCATAAATTTCGCAGTATCATCTCGCAAATGGATCCTAACAATCCACGGTCGTCGTTGTGGTGCCCCCCTGAAATGGCGGACGACGGGCAATACAGAGGATATACCGGGGCGGGGCTTGATTCTATCAACCTCAACTCGTCCGTCGGCGAGTCCTTCCACATCGTGATCGGCGACGAGGATAGTCCGTCGTCCGAGCCGGCACAGGCCAAAGGCAAGGGGAAGCAACGGCCCAAAGGCAAGGGAAAGGCTGTCGCAAATGTCCCTCCACCTTCTCGTCCGACGGCCGACGCCAAACCAAAGAGGCGCAGTTACACGGTGGAACAAGGCACCGCCATCGCCCAAATCTGGAAAGAGGAGACATGCAACTCCATCCTCGGACGAGATCAAAGTGGCAATAAGTACTGAGAGCGTGTGGCGGAGAGGTACAACGTCATGTTCAACGACGACCTCAACACAAAGACAGTGAAGAGCTTCTTCGGCCGGATCTCCCACTGGGTGAAGGAGTGGATGATAGCCTTCGAGAAGGCGGGAGAAGAAAAGACCCAGCGGCGCCTCCGACGACATGGTCAGGGACGCGGTCCAGGCGTTATACAGCGCCCATGAAGGGAGCACCTTCAAGCATTTTGGTGCCTGGAAAAAATTTGGCGGACTACCCCAAATTCCTCCACCAAGAATTTCCCGACGTTCCGTCCATGAAGCGGACAAAGAACACGGCAGAAGGCGCCTACACCTCATCTGGACGCCGCACGGATCGAGTGAGCCAACAGAAGAGGAAAGCTCGGCTCCCCCCGCCCACAGGGATGAGATGCGGCAAAGTCGGAGGCGAGGGCGGCTAGAGGAAAGGGAATGAAGAATGTGAGCGAGGAGGCGGAGTTCGTTGGGATGGTCGACTCAACAAATGAAAGGCTAAGCAACATCATCGCGGCGAAGAACAACCTCGCGGAGGCAATGAGAGAGCGTGCTCGGGCGAAACAAGACGCCACCGATTTGAAGATCATCAACACGGACACGTCAAACTACACGCCAGAGCAGCTGAAGTTCCACCAGATGTTGCTTGACGACGTCAAGCGTCGCCGCGGATGAGCTTAGTTTTTTTTTTCCAACGGCTATGTTTTTTAAATTGTAGTATTGTTTTTTATTTATTTATATCTAGTAATGTATTTTTTTTTTATTTGTAGTAATGTATTTTTTTTATTTGTAGTAATGTATTTCTATTTAAAATAATGAAATTTTCTTATTAAAATTAATTTAAAATACAAATTGAGAAAATTCTAAGAGACATCTTTAGAGACAGCTTTACTGTAGCTCATTGTATCTATCTCCAAACCCCTTAGAGACACTATCACTGCAAACAGTCTAAACGCATGGATAGGCAGGGAGCGAATCGGGTCGGATTATATACACTCGGTTGCACAAGAGATCGACTCATAAAAAATAAGTTGGCAATATGGAAAAGAAGGAAACAAAAATAATTTAGGAGGTGAGGTGAGGGCGACCCCACTCTTCCGACTTCCGCCGACCAAATCTCTCGACGGCGTCAGAGCACGACGCTCACGCACCTATTCCACGCGGCGCGTGAGACAAATTGAAGATGAGGCTGAAGCAGTTGGAGAGCCTCCTCGGCTCTCTTCAACAGTTCGACCATCCCAAGGTCTGCCATTTTTCCTCCCTCACTCTATCAATTCTCTTCTATCGGTTTGCTTTTTACGATAAGTAGAATGAAATGAAATAATGTGATGGTGCAACAGATTGAATTGGAGCAATATCCCACAGGACCCCACATCGCATCTCGTTTGCTTTATACTGTAAATTCCTCTCCCTTTATTTTTTTCCTTTTCTTTTTCCTCACATTACTGCATATATTCTTTACTATTTTTTTGAATTTTCTTTATATTAGTTTTATCACTACTCAAGATTCTTTTTTAGCACAATTCAGGCAGAGAATTCGTACGATGATTTGAGTGATAAGGTGGTGGCTGATTTCGGTTGTGGCTGCGGTACACTAGGACTGGCTGCTGGCCTTTTGGGTGCAGAGTTAATATTTATGCTGCTTCTTGTAATTTTCATTTTTTTTTTGGATTTTATATTAAATTAGATAAGTTATTGCTGAGATAGTATCATGTTATTATATCAGGCATGTTATTGGATTTGATATTGATCAGGAGTCTATTGAAATTGCAGCCTCTAATGCAGATGAACTAGAAGTGAGCACATTTTTTTTTCCACTATGCTTTTGTTTTGCTTATTCTACAAACAAGTGGATATATACTTGGTGGATGAAATTTATGGCTGCTTTTGTTTTGAGCACACTGGTTCGTCGCGAATGATTGTTGTATATGGAATTTTGGATTTTATTACTTTACTTATGTCAACGAATTTTACCTTGCAGTTAGACATCGATCTAGTTCAATGTGATATCAGGAACTTAACCTTGTCAGGTAGTTCTCTGAACTGGTCATCCCAAAATATGAATAATTTGTATATGATCGAATTTACTAAATTCCCAGAAGGGCAATTCTCTATGTTGAATATAGCAAGAAATGGATTTCTGTTATAGGGGTGCATCTGCTTGAGAGATGACTAAAATACTGATCACTGCTCTTGAATTTTACACAGATCAACATATTGACACAGTTGTTATGAATCCTCCGTTTGGGACGCGGAAAAAGGGAGCAGACATGGAATTTCTCTCTGTGGCTTTGAAGGTAGAGTCGTTACTTATATTGTTATTTGTTTATACTGTTTTGATTGCAAGATCTGTTACTTGCATCTATGTGTTTTCTTGTTTCACTGGAAGGTTGATTTGTCAGGTTGCTTCACGAGCAGTTTATTCCTTGCACAAAACCTCAACAAGAGATGTAAGTTAACTGAGAGCGTTTTTGTTTTCTTGGTTTACATTCATATTTTTATGCAATGCAAATAACTGCTATTGGTTATTTCCCATTGCCCAGCACTTCTTTAAGCAATAATGTTGTGGTTGCAAATTTGAATTGATGGTCTTTCCAACCAAATTAGATAGAGATACTCTTCTTTAGGCAAGTGATTTTTATTTGATTCTCATATTTTGTTGTGAGTATATTGGGACATTGTTTTAACTTATCGTTGAAGAAGCACTAGATTTGTTACTTCATGCTGACAAAATGCATTTCAGTGTATGATGCCTTTTTTTTGCTAGTGATTAGAGAATCTAACATTACGGTTAGGCTACAAATATGTTGGATATTGGTTACAGTTGCTTTAATCGTCTACTTCATGCATTTTGCCACAATCGTTTTAAATTGATTTAGGTATGACAATCTTGTGATGCTATACTAAATGTGGTAATCATATGCGAATATAAAATTTTAATCGGATATGATTAGAAGAATTCGGGAAAAATGCTTCTTTCGTTATATAGAACTTTTATATAGGGCTTATTTGTGTGCGACTGATTTTTTCTGCTCTTGGAAACTGTCATTTGTACTGGAAATGTACTTTCTGATATGTGCTCAAACAACTGTTACGTATCTTTCATATATTTATGATGATTTTGATGCATCCTCCTGTTTTAAATGATCTGTGCTCCGGCTTTAGTATGCCCTTATTTTTTCCATTTATCCTTGTTAAATTTTAGGTTAACTGTATTCGGAGGGAAGTGACTAGACATCGGTGCCTAGTAAAGCATTTCTAATTGACCCCGTATTAATTTTATTTTATGGATGCAGCACATCAAAAGAACAGCCTTGAGAGACTATAATGCAAGCAGTGCTGAGGTTCTGTGTGAGGTAGATATGCTTTCACTCGAGTTTTCTCATAGCTGCAAGTGATTTTTGCATTAGTAGGAAACATGGCTTATGCAGACTTATCCTTTTGTTTAGCTTCGCTTTGATGTGCCGCAACTGTACAAATTTCACAAGAAAAAGGAGGTCGATGTGGCAGTTGATCTGTGGCGTTTCGTTCCAAGACCAGATCAAGGGAAGCATCTCTAGTGAGTGAAGTACCTCGTTGATTTGTCAATGATCCTATGCTTATCAGACTATCGACAGTAGCATTTGCATCGGACATCATAAAATGCATATAGTTTTTATCTGTATACGTTGATTTTGCTTTGCTGTGGCTTCTGCTACCACACACTACTTAATGCGGAGAGATAGAACTGTTGTATTTGCACATGACTCCCATATTTTAAATATGAAAAAAAAAAAAAGTGACCAGGGTAATCTGCATTTGCTACTTGAAGCTTATATCAGACACGCAATAGCATGCAAATCATACATGAGATAAAAATTGTACTTGAAGAATCATGTGCGAGTGTGACAAACTCGGGTTATGAGACTTTTGGTGATATTGAGCTTAAAAGCTCCTTAAAACAACTTATAAGCTACTTCTGCCAAACACTCTCTTAAGATTTTTGAGATTAAGACTATTATTAGGCCATGCGAGGAAAGAGAAAGGGAATAAGGGAAAAGGGATCTTTGAATCTTTGATTGCCTATATAGGATGTGTGGTAGGCATTTTTATTGATTCTGTTTTTCCCTTTCAAGGAAACTTTTAGGAATGTGGTTCTTCCTTTTCCCTCTCATTACATTGGCATCAGTAATTTTGGATTCCACTTACCATCACTTCTAAAAATATATTACTCCCATTTAAATTAATACTGTATTACAAGTATTATTTGAACCGTGAAATAAACTTTTAGTAGATATTTATAAGTTACCTCATTATTTAAAAAATAAATGGCATTAAGTTGCTAAACTAAGATACATTTTTATTTTATATTTATAAATAATTTAATGTTGTATTTCCTCTCTGTCACAGCCCGATTTCTAATGTATGAAACGACTAGAAACCATTGAACAGTGAGGGTGAAACAACGGAAAATAAATAAGGGAACATGCTCGGGTACAAGGGAAAATCTATTGAAAGCGATAACAATTAGCAACTTGCTTTCAATTACCCATCTCAAAAGCTAATGAAACAAGTATATTAAGCAAGAGTCGAGGGGATAACAGAATAAACTGTCGAGCACGAAGCTCATTAACCAAATATTAGAGTGATAAGAATTCAAACACGATTAAATATCGGCGTTGCAGCGGAGAATTATATCAAGTCCCAAAGTTATATGTATGAAGACACATAACCCAAATTTTGGATGAAATTGATCAGAATTAACTTCATAAGGTGATGAATGGAACAGAAAAACGATTAAATCACTAGAAATGGAACAATCGTTTGATGGAAAATTTTCTAGTGCAACTTGGTACAAACGACTTAGTTTGTACCAAATGTACCAACAATACCATAATCCCGATACCTGCCCACGAACGGACCCACGACCCACGCACCCGCCTCATTAAGGAAAAATCTATTCCAAAATGCAAATGTTTGCCAAAATTTGTGTTTATAAAAAGGGTGAGTCAAAATTTGAGTTTTAATCCTCATTATGGCTATATGAATATATTCTTTATTTAAATTTAAGTCTTTAGGGAGTGTATTAGATTGAGATTCTGTAGGATTTTTTTGGACTTTAAAAAGTCCATGGACTTTAGAAATCTATAAACTCCGCATAGAGTTTGTGGAATTTTTAACGACTTCGGTTTAGGACGATTTTATCGAAATCAATCATAATCTATGATATGTTTTGAATTCAAAGAATGTTGAATACTACTGGATTTTATAAGACTTTAAAAAATCTGAATTGAATACCTCTGAATTTTAAACGACTTTTAAAAGTATCGATTAAATACACCTATATTTTTAAAATTGATTAAAATTCTACAGAGTCTTAATTGAATACACCAACTTTAACCTCGTTTTAAACTCTGCACTCGACTCCATAAGAGTTCGTTCGATAATTAAATGAAAATCTCGTTTAGCCAAAGACACTACTCGGCTGGATTGAGAAAATTAATGAGAGAAAAAATATATTCCAGTCAATACAGACATTTGGTTAACGTTTTCGTTATAACTTCCGATCAAAAGCCCTAGGGTTTTACTCTTCAAATTCACAGAAACTCTCAATCGTCAATGGCGGAGCACCACGTCGATCAGCAAATCAACCATGAAAATGAAAAAGGAAAGGACCACGGCGTGTTACTGTACTACAAGTACGCAGAAATCCCCGACCTCCAAAACCTCTTCGATTTCTACCATTCAAATTGCACCTCTCTCTCCCTCCTCGGCCGCGTCCGCCTCTCTTCTCAGGGCGTCAACGTTACTGTAATTTCCCCTCTCTTGCTCCGCAATTGCATTAACGGCGGTCGCGTCTCCTTTTTTTTTTTTTTTTTTTTGAACTTTATCGTTCGAG
Source organism: Schizonepeta tenuifolia (assembly GCA_029490685.1). NCBI lineage: Eukaryota > Viridiplantae > Streptophyta > Magnoliopsida > Lamiales > Lamiaceae > Schizonepeta > Schizonepeta tenuifolia. The sequence continues at coordinate 319,528 of CM055958.1, read as the reverse complement.
AAACTTAGCATTTCCCGGTGAGCAGGTCGGAGGGAGATTTACGGCATTGGAGCAGCACATTGAATTAGTTAAATCTAACCCTCTGTTTGAAGGAACCGACTTCAAGCTCGCCTCTTGCTCCGAGCCGTTGAGCGATCAAGTGGCCAAGGAATGTGGATTTACTTCTTTATCTATCCGGATAGTCAAGGTTTCCCTCAACTTAACTTGCCTGATTGATTTATCTGCGTGTGGATGAGTCTTGAGCATGTTTCTAGACAGTGAAAACTTCCTAGGTCCTTCGGTAATTACACTATATAAATTAATTGGGATTGCAGAAGTCATCTGCTTTCGTTCCCTCACATTCAAGCTGAAACAGGTTATGATACTGTCAATAGGAACTCGTGACTTTGAGCTCTCATCCCCTCTTGAAGTCTCCGGAGATTTCAAAAGCTGGGAGACATCTATCGGCAGCTGAATTTCATTCGGTCCTTCAGAATGCTGGTACTTACTCTGTGTCTTTGTGTGAGCTATTTTTTTGGTTTGGGTACTTGACTAGCTTTCATTTATTGCTGGACGTCGAACTGAAAAATTCTTGTTCCCAAGTGCTCTATTATTGAACTTCCGGTTGTTTTCCTAGGGAATTGTGAAGAGTTAAGTAGTGGTCCTGACAAGGAGCTGATACTGTTAGATGCAAGAAACTTGTACGAGACGAGAATAGGCAAGTTTCATGCTCCAGATGTCAAAACATTGGATCCAGCGATCAGGCAGTACAGTGACCTGCCATCCTGGATTGACGACAACTCTGAGCAATTGCGTGGGAATAATATCCTTATGTGAGTACTTGATACTTACTCTTTGACTCTTTCACGTTTGTTGTCTGCTACTCTGCTTTACTTTCCAGTATGTCTTGTACATGGTACCCATGTATCCTTGTGTTTTTAACTGCACGGTAGATGTAAAAAAAAATTATATGGCTTGATAGTGGCCATCTTGCTGTTGTAATGCACTGAGTTGTTGAATTGATGTGTTTGAAGCTGTCAGTAAGTAGTAGGCCTAACTTCTAATAATCTAATTGTACTTGTTAGTGAACTAACTCACAATTCTGTCCTACATGTTATTTTGATTGGTGAGGGCACATAGCTAATATATTTTGTGATCCTGCCACCACAATCTCAATGGTTTCAATACTCCATGGAGTAATTGGAGTATTTTTTTTTATTAGTCTTCTGATTGGCTTTTTCTGTATATCCTGCCTATGGTATGGTATCGTCCGCATATATATTTGCAAACTCATTTTAAGATCATAGTTGGTTGTTTATTGGCATTTAAAGGTACTGTACTGGAGGAATTAGATGTGAGATGGCATCAGCCTATATCAGATCCAAAGGTGCTGGTTTTGAAAATGTTTTTCAGGTGAGCTCCTCGGGGCAAACACAATAAGCTGGCAAGTTCTTTTCTTTTTTTATGTAGACCAATGACCATCATAGCAAGAAGAAATTATAGCTCCAAAGAAGCCTTCAGTTTGAATTGGATAAAGTGGAATCTATCCATTATTCTGTTATATATTATATATATCATGATAATACATTGCACTGTTAAATTCATCAGTTGATTGGGCACTAGCCCTCAACTTCATGCACTACAAGAATAAGAAGAGGCACCTCTTCTGAGAAGCTGAAGTGGCACTCTTTGGTCTTCAATATATTGAATAAATAGAAAGTGGCCAGTTTGGGTTCATAAGTCTTCTTGTTGTTTGCCCTGGTGCAAGTGCAACAACTTTTTGTTGTTGAAAAAAAATTCTTGTATTATATTTTCAAATAAACCTACATAACGAGACAAAATGACACTTTGAGAAAGATGAAGTATTAATATCTAGGCTTTATAATGTGTGGAGCTTGCCCACATTGAATTTATTAAAAGATCAATTACGCAAACAAATTTTCCTATAATTATAAGCCCTCATAACGAGACAATTTACTTTTTTCGTCATTTGAACTATGATGCTGATTTGGTTAAAAGTCAATTGGATAAATTTGAATATCGGTTCATTTCCAAGACATTTTTGTATATTGCCTTGATGTGGAGTAATGAGACTATGTTCTGATCAAGAATGGTGATATTATTCATATTGTGGCTATTTTTCAGCTATATGGTGGAATCCAAAGATATATGGAACACTTTCCAGATGGAGGCTTCTTCAAGGGGAAGAACTTTGTTTTTGACCATAGGTATGCTTTCTATGTTTATTTATTTCATACATGTGAATCCATTTAGCATGCATTTTCTTTTGTTGCCTTATATATTTATTTATTGCACGGTTAGAGCTGCACAAGTTCCATCAAAAGCTTACGGCGGAGCTTATGAGTTATGTCTTTGGTGGAATAATTGAAAAAATTGCTGTTTTTTTAAGAATTCAACAAATTTAGTCTTATTTAGGCAAAACATGGCTGTCCATTAAGATATCAATTTTGGTAGTTTTGTAATCTTATGAACTTTTCCTTTCAGGGTTTCTGTTGGTAGCTCAGATCCTAATGTGTTAGGAACTTGCCTTCACTGTGGCGTGCCATTTGATGACTACACTTCACGTTGCCGGTGTACTCACTGTAGGATGCTTGTCTTAGTCTGTAATAAATGTCGGGTATGTTTCATTCACATTGCAGCTGTGTAATTTGTTGTATTTAAACTTATCTGTCGTGCAATATGAAAATTCTACACGAGACTGTTTTCCTTGTTAAGGAGCTAATTTAAAGTTTGCAACTATTGTTTGTACTTTGTAGGAAAGAAATTCTTCTTATGTATGTGAATTGTGCCAGAAAGATGGCCAGCCTGTTCCATCCATTGCCTCTATGTCAGGCATAGTAGTGGAAGCAGCATATGATGATCAGAGTCTCGAGACTGATACAGCCTCACTGGGTAAAAGTAAGGTTTTATTCTCGACTTTCAAACTGGTTTATACTCCATTTTGTTCAAAATAAACAATTTATGGGGATATTTACCCAAATTCAGAAAGAAACTAAAATGCCGAAAATACCCTTTATTTTCCACTCTGCATGTTTACGAAGTAAACTAATAATGATAATTGGGAATTTAGAAAGAAAAAAAATTAAAATAAAGAATATGTAAAATGATGAAAAGACACTTGTTAGAAAAAAGACATGAATGTTTTAAATAGTAGTGTACTGAATTATCTCTTGGACCTTTCACCTTGTTAATTGTATGCAATTTGTTACCCAAACCATTTGTCTGTGCTTAGTCAATATATACCCATCTCTTTGCCCTTTTGCTTTATGTAGTATTCGCTTCATATTCTCTCTTTATTAAAAAGCTTGAAGGAGGAAATTGGCTGCATTGTGCAGGACAAAATACAGTGCTGGCTACGTCGATTAGAAAACTCAGAATTTTATGCTTGCATGGCTTCCGTCAGAATGCATCCGGTTTCAAAGGAAGAACAGCATCATTGGCCAAGAAACTCAAGAACATTGCCGAGCTTGTGTTTGTTGACGCACCGCATGAATTACCTTTCATTTACCAAGCTCCTCTGGCTGATCAGAATCATAGTGGTGACTCTGCCTTCGAGCAGAAATGCCCACCCTTGAACCATTGCAATAGAAAGTTTGCATGGATGGTCGATACAGATTTTAATGGAAAGCATGATGCTGAGTGGAAGATGGCTAAAGTTCCCTTCGACTCTCTGCAGTACCAGCAACAAACAGAGGGGTTCGAAAGATCTATTGAACATTTGAAGACTGTGTTTTCTCAAAAGGGGCCTTTCGATGGGATATTGGGATTCTCGCAAGGAGCTGCAATGGCTGCTTTAGTTGGTGCTCGCAGAGAAGAGCTTAAGGGTGAGATGGATTTTAGGTTTGTGATTTTATGTTCCGGTTTTTCTGTCAATATGGCAGGATACGTGGAGGGATCAATCAATCTTCCATCACTTCATATTTTTGGCCACAAAGAGGGTAAAGATAGACAGATAGATTGCCAAGCCAGTAAGCAGCTTGCGTCCTTGTTTGAGGATGGATGCTCGGTGATTATTGAACACGACTTGGGTCACATAATCCCGACAAAATCTCCTTACATAGTTGAGATCAAAGATTTTCTTCAACGGTTTCAGTAATTCGATGACTGGTTTCCTCCACACCCTATCCTACTGTCTCGTATGCTTTTGCCAACTGTGGAGCTCCCTTCTCTCTTGAAGGACTGGTTGCCATCAATTCGCATCGACTGCCATTGGTGTTTTGCCTTGATGATTAGCGATTGTTGGCTTCCTATATTTGTTTTTTGTATGCAGATGTCTATGGTATCACCTTTGTTTCAGCTTCTTCTGGGAATATGATTGTGTTGAATTGTCCTTTTTGCCCTTGGTTATGATGGAATGTAGCGATGACATTATTAAGTCTATGCCAGATTTGAAGAAAATTACTTCGTTTATTGTTGCAAAATATGTCTAGCTGGAAATGCCTACAGTTTCCTTTTTAATTCCAAGAGAAATGAACTTTACAAATGAAATTGCTTCCAAATGTGACTACAAAAAACTAGAAGAGAGTTCATCTTTTAATTTCATCTGCCTTAATATCTCTTGTAAATTTACAAAAATATGCCAATCACACAAAAATTGAAGGGTTATTTACATACTTGATAAGAAGGTGAGTTTTGGTAAAGAATCAATCTAAATAATGATATTTTGTATAATTAGCCGTAGCATTACTAGTATTTTTTACAACTTGGGAAAAATCATTATTGTTATGCATAAAATACATCAGTGTAGTGTAATTAATGCATTTACAGCTCGTCTACTGAGCAGGATAAGTTGGATAAATAAAAATAATATAGGCTAATCAAGTATTTATTTTTAAGAATTAGATTCAAGCATATTTCATTATACATCATTAATTATATTTGAAACTGCACATGTATAATTAAAGAAATCATGAGATAAGAATAGCAATCTCATTCTATTTAGCAAACACCCCCTTAGTGCATTATAATAATGCATCTTTTTATATCGATTGTAGATTATAGAAACAAAGATAATACTCCAGATTGATTCATAATTCCTACATAGTGGAAATATTTTAGTTGATCCTCCACTTTAATTGGGTCATTTCAGAACTCATCTTAACTTAACTAGAAGTCAGACCAACAACATAAGAAGATAATGGAGGTTAAGACAACCTCAAAAGTATCTTAACAAAAGTGGTATCTAATCCTAAGTTCAGAATCCAAAGTTAAGTGGTAGTAGTATGTGCAAGGGAACATCACAGCAGAGGGTTAACGCATTCACACTTTTGCAAGAAAGGCCGCTACAACTTAAAGAACCTGCAACACAACCAAATGCTAATTTGTTAAACAAGCAAAACAGCAGCATTTAGAACCATATTTTTCCACCTAATTGATTAACATGAGACAATTATACATAGGTAATTAAAAAAATACCTACATCATCCTTATACATCAAATGAACTTTTATGACTCTTATGATTGGAGGATTTAATAAGCTTGAGGACAAATAGTTAAATACCATGCAATGATTTACGTTTCAGAAATCTGAAAGTATTATCAATTTGTAATTCTTCTTAGCTGCAAGAGATAGATAAAAAGAATTTTTGATGTAGGTTCCAAACAAGACTTCATTAAAGCAGTAAGCTCTCAACTTCAAGAAGCCCTCGATGCGTCCACGTTCCACACAACTAACATGGAAGTAAGAGCAATACTACAGGGAAACACAAGTGATAGGTCCTACTAGAAGAATGTATGTCACATTTGCAGGAAAGTAGTACCTGAGAGGCAATATGCCATTTGCCATTTCGCCATTCCTGATGCACCCGCAAGTTTGAGTGGTCGAACTTAATTAGCTCATCAGTTTTCTTGAAAAACACCATGTAGCTGCCATTTGTAAGCACTTTCCAAATCACACCAACCCACCAACAATCATTGACCCAAGCATCAACTTCGTCATTAAGGTTAAAACTGTCAACCAATCCAACATCAGGCGGGCATGGCCTTAAATGGAGTCCATCAACCTCTTCTCTCAAGAAGCCATGTTCATCTTCATCTTTCAAATTTTTGTACTGAATTAAATATTTGCCAGCCGTTGTCTTCTCAAGAACAGTAGCAGCCAACAATGCACCTTCAAGACCCTCTTCGTTACTACTGGCTTCTACAGCGTCACCTGGGTTATATATATGTTCAGCCACCTCCTCATTAGATCCTGCTTCAACTGATGACGGAGTTCTCTGTATTAAAAGGCAAGACATATATGAGCAGACACTCTTAGTCAATGACAACTAAAGAGCTAGCATATATTCTTGAGAGAGAGAGAGAGAGAGAGAGATAACTTACTCTCATGATTAGAAAAAGAAAAAAAGAAGTTTTTTTATTGAGAAAATTGTACACTCAATAGCATCTCAAGTATCACACCATATAAATCTTCACTTGCATTCTAGTACTTGGTATGTATTGAAAGGTTACACCTCGGTAACCAACTTGCACATTACGTACAGGAGAGGACTATGGACGGCGAAAAAATCTAACATAGTAGAGAACTCATACCATATCTAAAAGTAAACAAAAGATTTATCTGATACATGACAAACGTTTTGCTTCTGTTTCCCTTGTGAGATGTAATAAGATGAGGTTTCTATCTTTTTTCTCATGTATTGTAACACATCTCTTGCAAAGTAATATATGGTCATAGAAATTCAAAAACTTTTCAACTCTCATGTAAAACGCCATATTAGGCTTTAAATACAAAACCAATGTATAAGAAGTATTGTTCTAAGAGTTAGATTATGCAACATGTAAAAAAGCAATGCAAACGAGTTTACAGAAACCACAATTAAACTAGTTAGGATAACTTTACAACTTTTAATGTGAGAAAGTTACACGGATGTTTTGTGATTCCATTGACAGGTTCAAAACTATATACAGCATCCATATGATATAACTTCCATTACAGGGAAATTAATCTAAAAGCCAAAAGTGGAACATTGATTTAGATATAGAACAACTCATATAGATTCATAACTCAATTTGGTGGAATCTCTTTCTATGAAATTCATTAGTGATAACAAGAAATTATCCACGCTAGCTTGAGCACAGTATTACATGCAAGGACATAGGAATAAGAAATTTCTTTTGGTTGATTGCCATTTTCAGCAAGAAAGTCAATTTCAGACTTCACATCTGAGACATATTAAGAAAACAGTGGGTCAAGAGACTTCTTTACTTCATATCTTTCAAATATGTATGAACAGTAATGTTCCAACTTGAGCAATAGTTCTTGACAGAAGGGATCACATAATTACAATTTTTACTCCAAGCACTCATCAGAAACTTAATTAGTCTCAGGGGTCACAACTCACAACTACTTGTGGAAGTCCATGGATGAAAACATCATTACCACAATCAACTTTTCAACAGAAGTTCTCATGCATCAAAATGTGTTTTGGCCAGAATTCCTAAGATTGTCTCTTTCTGCAAAATATAGACACATTGTAATCATCAACAATGTGGCTTCATAGCTGCAGTCAGGAGCAATAGAATACAAGGCAAATGCAGTACACAAGGCAAGTTTATGATATTAATTTGGAAAACGCATTGCCAGATAACTTTCTGTTTGAGTTATAAACTACTGAGGCATATGACAACAGAAAAGCATATGTTGCCCCGAAAATGCTGTTTCCATGATAACAACCACAACGGGTGATCTTAGCAATGGCTAAATGTTTTAAAGCATTTCACTTCTAACCTAGAAAAGTTATTGGAAAGCGAGATAAAATTATTCTTGGCCAATATTGCCTTCAATCTTCGTATCAAAAGGATATTTGGACAGATTATTCTTGTCAAGCTGTTTAATCAATCTTACTATCAAATTAATCAACGAAATAAGATACACTAACGATCTTGTATAATCTCAACAACGTACTAAGCATTCTTACTATCACATTAACATAATGAATGTCAACACATAAAAACACACTAAGCAGAATGAAGAATACAACAAATTTGGCACACTAATCACAACTTCTACAGGTCTAAAGCAAAAGGGCAAAAACTGAAATTTCTAATCAAGTGTCAAAAACATCATAACTAGCATGAGCAATTCAATGGTGGTTACCTCCGAATCGGGCGAGGACGGATGGTCCAACGGAGGGACCCACCGCCCGTCGACCCACTCACGGTGCAGCCTGAGCTGAGACGGCTTGAAGGACATCTGCTCCCTCGTCCCGCGGAAGAAGACCACATATTCATCCTCATCCTCCTCCTTCGGAATCTGGGTAATCACCCCCTCCCACCACCCCTCGTTGTAGTAGGCATCCACTTCGTCGCTGTAGGCGAAGGCCAGGCGGTTCTCCCTGGGCTGCGCCGGCCGCAGCTGCACCAGCTTGAGCGACTCCCGCAGCCGCCGCGTGCCGGAGTTGTTGAGCAAAGTCTTGTACTCGACATTAACCCTAGAGGAGTAATCTTTGGGCGGGTGAATCACAATTCCCTCGTACCAAGAGCCACGAAAGCCGTCGTCGTCGCTGCTTATCTCGATTTCGGCTGCTCTCTTGAAGTGATGTAGAAGGCTGCTCTTGCCAGCGCCGGCCATTGCTGTACACGTTCCGAGAGGAAGAGGGGCAGAATTCCGGCCAATTTTTCTAGGGTTTAACTCGTGCGTGAGGAGATGGCGGGACTGAGGGGGTGAATGAAATGGCTCCAGAATTTGAAATTTTCAGTTTATAGATCAATATATTCTTAAATTTCACAGCTCTAACTTAAGAGAGAAGAAGGCAGAAAGTAAAATACTACTACTATATTGCAAGCCAAATTTAGGGCTCCTCTGCTATTACACACACACACATAGATATTAATATGGCATATCTTATCTTTGGTATATTAGATATCAAATTTGATATCTTAATTTTCACTATTTTCATACACCAATTTTTAACTTATATTTTTACTTTTCTCCTTAGTTGATATCAACGATATATTCAACATATCAAACGAAAACGACTCTACGTAAAAAAAAAATCTCATGTGGCACCCCCTATATTCCTCTATTCCTATTTATCTAAATTATCAAATTTTCTGAATTTAAAATCAATATTTATCGTATTATTGTATATTCTATATATTTATATATGACATGAAAATAAAATCTTAACAAAATCAATTCTTCAAAATCAAAATCTATCATATCATATTTTATTATATTAATGTATATGATATAAATTAACAAGATCAATCTTCAAAGTTCAACTCATTCCATCGCATTTGAAAAAACAAAGAAGAAAAGAATTTGGTCACATACATCAAATCCAATTCACCAAAAATTCTCATTAAAACATTCATTTTTTTCTGATTTATTTAATGCTATTATGTAGATATATATTGTCAAATTAATAAACATTATTCTATTTCCATATTTACGAGTTGGACCGAACGTCCTTTTTAAATTTTGATTGATTTATATACATGTAAGATAGTATATTTTACAATCAATTATTTTATTTTATATATGTTTTGTTCCACATCGCTTTTTAACATGAGTTCATTTTTGAAAAACCTACATAAATACTCAACATCAATATGCAATCAGAACAATGTTCGACGGGCCGATTCCGACCTAGAACTGTAAGGCCATACGGGCCTATTGCGAACCGACAGTTCAACAATCGTGGTGTTTGACGGGCCGATTCCGATTTGGGGGTAAACGGGCCGATTGCGAACCGGCGTTTGAATGTTTTTTTTTTAATGTTGAAGTCATAATGTTTATGGTCATTTTCATACTTATAGACAATTTTTATGATTATTTTGCTTCTCTAAATCAATGTAGGATAAAAGAGATGAATTTGCTATGAAAAAGATCTAACTCAATTCTCATACAAAATCTTGTTAGAACAATCTCTTTAAGAGTCAAATATATTTTTGTTCCACATCAATTTTGAAAAGAATTAAGTTTTAAAAACTATTGATAGAAACGGGGTTGGATTAGATTTGAATTTTTAATGTATATTACTGATTTGAGACGAGAACAATGTATTGAGAAAAAAAATTAATCAAAGTTGACATATTTAATATAATCAGTAGTCGATTTTGTATGAAAGGAATTAAATTGTTGCATGTTTTATAATAATGTGATTCCCCCTCGATTTTCGACGGGTTATACGTTAGTATACATCAAATACCAATCTCATACACATACCTAATATCTGATACTATATACTGGTACATGAATACTAAACAGGCGTGTAACGTTTCCGTATCTCGACTTGAATTGAATTTTGTTCTCAAAAAATGTCATATTTCCAAAATTCTATACAAAAATAATGTTTAAACTATCAAATTTATCCTTATATTTGAGATATATTTTTTGGTTGTTCAATCTTCCGTACAATAAATAGATGTAAAACAAAGCAAAATTGTTCACTATCTTTTAATATAGAAATTTTGACGATTGAAAATACTTTTTTTTTAAGTACTTATTAGACTACCTGTAGTGGTAGTGTCTCTAAGGGGTGTCCTTAAGAATTTTTTGGAGATAGAGACAATGAGCTGCAGTGGGGCTGTCTATAAAGGGTGTCTTTAAGGATTTTCTGAATTTGTATTTTGCATTAATTTTAATAAGAAAATTTAAAATTTTATTAATATTTTGACAAATAACTAGTACAATACATTAATTGAAATAAAACAAATAAAAACTTTACATTAATTGAAATTAAAAAAATAAAAAACATCCTACTCGTCAACTGCTCCAAATCGGCTCCAAAGATGCTCGACCAAATCATTTGTGAGCCGATGGTGCTTCCTCACATCTCTCAATTCGGCGTCCTGTCTGAGAAAATTCTTCCACTATTGCGATGTGGGGACACGAACAACATTACTACCCGGCGTTGTATCTGTGTCCTCTCTCCAGTTCTCGGCATCCTCCCTCTCGTCTTCAATGATCATGTTGTGCAAAATAATGCACGTAAACATGATGTTGCAGAGGTGCTGTGTCTACCAGCTCCGCGCCGGGTTCCGGATAATTCCCCAACGGGCCTGAAGAACACTGAATAGGTCGATGACACCTTTGCAGAACTTCCAGAGGCAAAGACGGCCGGTGCTGTTGCCGATCTTCAAGTATTGATCGAACGTATCCGGCGCTCCACCGGTGGCTAGTTGGCGAATGGCCATTGTGCACTTTTGCACCGACATGAGGCCCCATTTGCCGGTTGCATCTTGCTTCTGCTGGAAGTATCGCATATTTTGCTCCAACGCCTCGCAAATCCTCAAGAACAGATGCTTGTGCATCCGAAAACGCCGGCGGAAAAATGTTGGGTCGTACGTCGGGTTGTCGTTGAAGTAGTCGGCCATCAACTGCTGCAGGGCCGCCTCCCGATCGCGGTGCACGGCCGTCCTCTTCGCCTTCTTTTTTTTCTTTTTGGCGATGAGTCGAGCCGCAACAGCTTGGAGGTTCGTCACCATCGACATAATCTCGTCGTCAGTGCCATGGGAAGAGTAGCCCGTTGAGGAGTCGGACGACGAAGACATTTTTTTTTTTTTGCAAAATATTTGAGAGAAAACTAGAGAGAAAATAAGAGGAGAAAGATGAATTTGGTGTGGAATAAATTGTGGTATAGAGGTTGGTATTTATAGGGATGAATTACAAAAAAAAAAAAAAAAAATCGGTTGTATAGCCGTTTGAAATTGTAGCCGTTGGATTTTCGGGCGTTGCATCCAATTTTTTTATTTTTGGCGCGTGCAATGCATCGCGGTGAGTATAGCCGTTTGAAATTGAAGGCCACACGCCATCTCAAGACTGTCTCGTCGCGGCGAGACGGTCTCGAGCCTCCAGCTCCTGCATCGCGGTGTCTCGTCGACGGCGGTATCTCGAGACCGCCAACGAGACACCCGCTGTGGATCGTCTTAGGGGATGGATAAATATCTCTTTTTTGAAGCTGAGGAAAGATAACGATAAATATGTGTAAAACAAAGCAAAATTGTTCTCGCCCTTCGTTTTTCTTTCGTTTTGGGGCAAAATCATTTGAGAATATAGTAGGAAAACAGTCTATCAAACTTTAAATTATTTCTTTGTATGTGATTCCACTATCACCATGTTGTTGATCTATGAAATTTGAGGTTATTTGGGCCACCATTCATGTATACTATTACTATATACGTCTCAAATGTCCATCAATTTAAGAATAGTGGGTATGAGTTGTTGTGTCACAAATCACAATGACGGTATAACCAGGCCCAAATTATAAACATTCAAAATTTTGTCATCTTCAAACTACTAATTATTAGATGACTATTTTATGTGGTTAAAATAAGGAAAACTTTGGATCGGGCCTGGCCTGCTTGAGAATCTGCAGTCAGGCCTAATTTTCATTGTCCATTTAGGTTCGAAAATTAAATTATACTACTAGTGTAATTAATTTTAGTGGATCTGGAGCTGACCTAATTTCACTAATATAGTGACAATTTGTCAAAAGAGAAATCTTGATAATTTATACTATATTCATGTACTAATTGCACAAAACAACTATAGATTATAAATCATTGTTTTCACGTTATATTTGGTGATATCATAATACTGTAGATTATGAAAATTCTGTACATCGATATCTGATTTGTAAAATTTGATTCGAAATTCAAATAAATATAAGAATCAAACTTTTTTGTGTGATATAATTTGAAATGGTAAACCCTAAAAAAGCATGATTTTTTCAATTTGACTCATTACGTTGCTTACTTGTTTAGTTCATGGAGTTGCGTGACGGATAAAAATCACAATAATAAAATGCATGAGTTCCAATAAAGAGTAAGCTTGATTATATAATATTATACTACGTCTAACACCAAAAAGGAAAAAGAAAAAAAAAGAAGAAACTACTATTATGGTCGAATCAAATCTCTATAATATGGCCCTTACAAGTTACAATCTCAGTATGGTCTTCAGCTTTTGATAATTATTTAAGGGCAATAATATAAAAGAACACGTAACAATTAGTAATTGTTTATGTTTGCACGAAAATGTGAAAAAAGGAAATTGTAAAATTATTGGAGCATAATAACTATTGGTTGAGTGAGTGAGTTCCTTTAGAGCCGACAATCGCAAGATTTTCGCCACGTGGCAGGAATCTAAACGGCGGTTAATTGTAGCCGTTAAAGTGGAGTATGAATGTGGACGGTGCAGATAAAGAAGTCGGTGGACAATAATTTAATAATTGATATTGAAGGAAAATTTAATTTGTGTAGTCTTGGTTGCTAATATTAGACAGCATCGTTGCCTGATGGTCCGACATGTTCAATATTATTTATTATAATGATGGTAAATTTATTATATAAAATAAAAAAAATATTATGACAACCACTTCACGAGACCTATTTATTTTGATGGTAAATTTATTATAAAATAATAGTAATAAATAATATTTTCAAAATTTTTGAATTCCTCTTTTCTCATCTCTTATTTTTCTAAAAAATATAGCAGTACAAAAAATAGCTTCTATTTTTTTATTTTTTTTTTATATCGTGGGAACCCGCAGCCGCTACCTTTGGTGCGCACTAGGTAAAACCCGTCCTTTGTGCAGTAGCCTGCAAACCACACAGGGCAGGTAAATCACACTTTCCAAATACAGTAGCTTGCAAACCACACATGACAGGTAAATCACACTTTCCAAATACAGGTGTGGTAGGCTTGACCTATAGAGGCGCTTCATGAGGTTCGAACCTGAGACCTTTCAGTCTCAGACGCTCACTTTTACCACTAGATCATCCCCAAAGGGACCAAAAAATAGCTTCTAGTGACGACAATATATGAGTGGTGTTACTGATTTTATTACTATACCTTTTTACTCCAAGCTGGAAGGATAATATTATCATTATAAAGTGATAATATTATCTCTTATTGAAGTGACGATGAAGAAATGGTTGAGTTCTTTTACAGAAAATGAGAGATAAGAAAGAAGGGCTTTAAAGTGAGAGATCAATTGTAAAATATTAGGCTATTGTCGAGATCATAAGTTCAAGTCCTACTTAAAACAACATCATTCAAATTAAAAATCTGTACTTACAATATAAATGGATGGAGTACCACCTTTCTACAAATTAAAACTTTTAGATGAAATTGAATTCTTTCAATTGGCTCGTTTTGTTTCACTCCGAAGAAAAATGTACATATAATCAACTAAATTTTCTCTCGACCGCATAGAATAATTATATTTTTAAATTCAAAATACTTCAAGAGAAAAAATGGAATGCATTTACCATCTAATAAAAACATCAAATTTCGCTTTACTTTAATAATGCGGATGAAGCACTTCAATAATTAGTTTTGTGATCCCAACTGGTGCCTCAAAATCAAGTGAATCCTTCCACGATTCTAAGATTTTTACGTTGTCGTAACTGTTTCTCTTTTTTTTTTGTTTTCTTCTTTTTTTTTGAGCTAAAAGTAATTATAGGACAATAACTTAGGTCGGTTTTAAATATGTGACAAATTTTCTTCAGGCTTGCAATTGGAGAACAAATTCTATTTTGGCATGCAATTAAAGGTTAAATTTTTACAAAACTAAGCGTTTGTAGGACAATTTTCAGCTCGATCAAGCTAAATGTCACGTAAGCTAACATGTACAACCCGAACATGATGTGGATGCCACATATCTACTTGATCAACCACTCATATTATTTAAAAATCATTGAAACACGCTACAAATAAAAATCTCTCCAAATAGACTTCAAGTATTGCGTAAATTGTAATCTATATCGAAGATATTTTTCATGAGCGGACACGATGATTCCCAGATTCTACCTATCATTGTGAAATTAGAGCCCGAAGTTGCACATCATTTAGGAGGGATGGATGGTCAAGATTGAATCGGGTCAACCCGTTGACTTTTTTTCGTTTTTTTTTTTGTATTGTCAGGCATATGCACCGCACCATGCACTCATATGCACCACAATATATAACGAGATGCACCACTAAGTGCATTGAGATGCACTAGATTTTCAATTTTTCATTCTTTTTTTTACCGTCAGACCATATGCATCACACCATGTTTTCATATGCACCACATCATATATTCATATGCATCATACTATATAATGAGATGCACCACTAAGTGCATTGAGATGCACCTAATTTTTGCTTTTTTTTTTTTTTAAAATTTGCAGTCACCTCATATGCATCACCTCATGTATTCATATACACCACACTGTATAATAAGATGGACCTAATTTTTGCTTTTTTTTAATTTTTTTTTAAATTTGCAGTCACCTCATATGCATCACCTCATGTATTCATATGCATCAAACTATATAATAAGATGCACCACTAAGTGCATTGAGATGCATATGGTTTTATATATATATATATATATATATATATATATATATATATATATATATATATTTCCACGCTCCGATTTTACGGCTCTATCTTCGCTCCGATTACTAATATATGGATAATCGTCGGGCAACAATTTGGATTTTTTGGCTCGCTCCGAGGCTTTGGACTCCCCTCACTCGAATCTTGACCAAAGAACAAGCAGCAAACAAAAAAACGAAGAGGCAAACAAAAAAATGGGGGAAAATAAATTTAAAAATTAAAAAAAAATTGAAAAAATCCAAAAAACTGGTGCATCTCAATGCATTTAGTGATGCATCTCATTATATAATGTGGTGCATATGAATACATAGCTGGTACATATGAGGTGGCCGTAAAAGAAAAAAAGAATCGTAAAAAAAACAAAAATTCGTTGCATCTCAATGCACTTAGTGGTGCATCTCATTATATAGTGTGGTGCATATGAATACATGATGTGGTACATACGAGTTAACCGTAAAAAAAAAAAAAAAAAAAAAATTACCTGGTTGACCCGGGTTTGACCTGCTTTAACTAGGCCAAATTTTGACTCTTCATCACTCATAAATCTATGGTAGAGATTTATTTTCATTTCTTAGGATAAAAATTATTTTCATATAATCTATCTCCTATATATATATATATATATATTCATTTATTTATATAAAAAGTGATTTGGTTTAATCTTAAATGTCATATTCTTTGACCGTGTTCTGCTTTGATGCTAGCTTACATGCTGCCCCACAATATCATCTTCTTTGATATTAATATTAAAGAAAAAACAGTACTTCCTCCGTCCCCACTTAATATGAATATATGATGCGTGTGTCGTGCACATATTTAAAAAATATATATATATTTAGTAGACATATTTTACGTAGAGGAAATGATCCATTTAAGATGTGTTGTTAATTTCTTTAGGGTAAAAGACATGTACTAAAAAGAAACATCATACTAAGTGAGATGGCTATAAAAGGAAAATGATCATACTAGCCGAGAGTCGGAATGGAGGAGTAATAGAAAAATTGTTTAGTGCCCCCACCCCCACCCCAACCTCTTTGTATATGTTTCCCCCAATGCTCAGTAAAATAAGTTAAATACATGCCCTCTCCGTCCATAAAAAACTTCCATATTAAACAACACGAGTGAGTTGTACGTGATGTATTGTGAATAGAACAAAAATTTATTTTTGATGTAGTTTTAAATTGAGTAATTGAGTTGCGAGTGGAATAATATCCCACTTTTAATGGTTTTTAAATTAATATGCGTGAGTCCAACAATGACAACTTTCGAAAAAAATAGGGTACTAGAAGTTAATAAGTGAGTGAATTATATGGGCGTATTACTATAAAGGATTTGTCAAAAAATTTGTGTCAGAAAAGGAAATTGTGATAAATGTTTTGTGGACGGAGGGAATATTAACTTTAGCATATCCAAAAGTAATTAAATTAGAGTTCTTTGTATGTAGTTTTTTTTTTTTTTGGAAAATTATAATAAAATATATATGATTAAATAAATCACTTTGCTACTATATAAGTAGATCACTATATCACCACACAGGTGGGACCATTATACCGCATGCAGATGGAATTAAATTCAAAATCTCTCACTAAAGAGAAACTTGTGATACCTCATCCAACCACTAGTTTTAAATACTCGTTGAGCATAAGATGTTTGAATAATTTATCTTGGTGCTCACCATATTGATTAATGAATCAATACCAAACATTACAATACTTATGTAGTAATTAAAGTCACTAAACATTTATTGCTCTATCAACTATAATTTCTTAAATTGTACTAAAATAACTATTTTTACGATTGAGTAGGGACATTTCGTAGGTGGACCAAATAAGTTCTCGAAATTACTATAACTAATATTCTACGCTCCATACATAATATTCCACGTGTTCTTTTCAAATAATAATAGTATTCCACGTGTTTTGAAATAACAAATACTTAGACTTTCATTATGCGTGGGGGGTCAATTAAAATTAAATTAATCAAATGGTGTAGTTAGTAGTAAGCTGAAGATGTGGCTATTATAATACAAGGCACCTGGTGAATGGGTTGGGTCCCACAACATATCTACGCGTAGAAAATCTTAGGTTTGAGCAGTTAAAGATTTGGTCCTAAATTAGATTAGAATTGATAGTACTAGTCCTCAAATCTCAGCACGTGTGCCAGTGGAAGTTATACTTCTCTTTCACGCAACTATATTTTGTTTGTTTAGTTGAATCGATCGTTAATTAGTTGGTCTTCATTTTCCTTTTTGTCGTTTTTTTACATCTTTGACTAACATCTCTTGACTCTTGAGTAGATTAATAATGTCGACTACATTAAGTAATTAATTGCGATCATATTTAATGGACACTTTTGCCGACTGCTGCTACAGAAAAAGGTTTAGGTTTAAATTATTTAAATTCAACCGCGCGCTTTCCTCTTCTTAATAATTTTTTATAAAAAAAATGCTTACGTAAATAATACTAGTAATTGCTTTTAATGGTCGTCTATGGAGCCTTTTTAGGAGTATTATATCTATTTAGAACATCCATTACAGGGGTTGAGTTAGACCTAAGTTGAAACACAGGGAAGTGTGATTTTAATAATTGGTGGTGTTGAGTTAGACCTAAGTTGATTTTTCCACTACAATGGGGTTGAGTAAGACCTAGGTTGAAGCACTGGGAAACGTGATTTTAATGATTGAATAAATTTTATGGATGATGGTATATATATAGTGAAAAAATGAGAATTTAACCGTTGGAGATCGATATATCCGTTGCTGAATAACTAATTTATTATTTTTTTATCAAAAAATTAAAAAAAAAAAGGAACGGACCAATGGGGACACGCCACGTGTCCTCATATTGCATCACGCCGGTGTCGAAGGGTGTGTCTAAACTTCGACACCGCCTTCGCCACCACCTTCGACACACCCCTATGTCGAACAGCCACTACCGCTTCGACCCACCCGGTGTCGAGTGGGGGGTGTGTCGAAGGCCTTCGACACCGCCATCACCACCGCCGAACGAAGCCCGTAGCGGGTGCTCTTACTTGTATCGTGCCAGCACCCTTGCAATTGTACGGGAGATTATTTTTTAGTATAAAGTTTTTATATAGGATTTTTCGTCTGATAAAATTAAGTGTAAATAATTACAAAAAAAATCAATATTTAACTGAATTACAACAATACAAAAATTATAATATGGTGTTAAAATTTACGATTAGTCTAAAAAACTTATATTATTATATTTAATGAAGGAATACAATACTTCAATAATTGAATGCATAAACACATAATTTGTTACATAAATATAATTGAATGAGTATTAATGATAGAATATTAATTAATGTTTACATAGAATTAATGAATATATTTTTGGAGGAAATTTTTTTCCCAAAGCTATACTATTTTAATATATTTATATAGATATAGATATAGAGTATACTGTGAAATAACCTAATTACGTCACTTCGAATTACACTTGAATGAAGAAATATATACTATAAATAATTAATACTACTATGGAATATTAACCAAATTACTAGTATAATACATGACTCACATGTCATGACCGACTTATGAATCTTATTTAAATTTGACGGATGAGCATTTGTTTGATTTTTCTATGCAACTGTTGATTTTTATTAAAGTTCGACAAGTACTTGTAGATTTATGCTTTCTAATTTTTTTAATTATGGCGAGTGGAAGAAAATAAATTATAAATGAATTAAAACTTATCAACCTTACATTTTTTTTTTTTTTATAATTTAGCTAGAGTGGTCATTTTATGATCTCTTTGGAACTAAAGTGGTAAAAGAATATATTAGTGCGATCCCGATTTATCATATATGATGCATAATCTCTAGTGCATGTCTGCTTCTTGATCTTGATTTTTCGAAAAGGACCTAATTATATTTCAGTGATTAAATAATATTCTAATTTACACCGACTCACAGAGTGCGTGAATTCTAATAGAATTAATAAGTTTTTAAAATAAATACTCCCTTTGTCCACGAAAATGTGCTATACTTATCTCTTTTATTTGTCCATGAAAATGTGTCATACTCTACTTTTTATACCATTATACCCTTCATTCTTTCTATTATCTACCAACTTTTATCTTTATCTTACTCACAATAACTTTATTCTACTACCCCTCAACTCTATTTTTATCTCAATCACAACAACTTTATCAGCTTCTCTTAAAACTCGTGCCGAACACATCAATGAGACATATTATCATGGAGTGAAGGAGTAATAAGTAACCATAGTATACTTGCAAAATAAGACTCCAAAAGAAATCTTGGAAATTGCAAGTTCAAGGATTATTCCAAACCCCCTTCAAAATGACTACTAATTAAGTTTAACTTCTTCTACGATGCTCGAGAATAACTGTATCTCTTTAAGAGGCTCACAAGGTACAAGAGTAAAATTAATTCATCACGACTATATATCTGTTAGTTCGAATCAGACAAGAATACGTTCAGTTAAATATAATATATGAGTCGGTCGAGGGAATCTCGCAGGTACGTCATGACCAACTAATTAGAAGTCTTCCTTTAGTTTTGAGAGATGAGCATGTCGGCATATGTTTGCGTTCAATGATCTTTCTGGGACTGAATTAAGTAGTAACAAGAACATATATATCACCCTTTGTGTTTGAACTTTAGGAATGAATATGAGTTTAAGATAATATATTTTACTTTTTCCTTTATGAATCACTTCCCTCTCTTTTCGGTTTTCATATATATCTCGACAAGTAACGTTTGAGATTTCATAAATTGACAAGCTTAAATAAATGAATCTATGAATTAGTTGCACCTTTCATTGAGGTGTAAATGCAAATTCTTAAGTTAAATTATTTGAGGATTTGAAGCTAGGTTTCTTTAGGATCATCATATATTTGTAATAGAGCATAACATAATAAAAGTGATTAAAAAAAAAGCACCATCATTTCGCAATTTGAGTTACAAATTTCTTAAAAATCATGACATTAGGGCAAAATGTGAAATATATTTGGATTAATGAAATTGTTCGACAAAATTAAAAAGTTGTTAATTAAGCGAAGTTTGAGTTGAATTAATCAAATTCACACCTAAATCATTCAAAATCCTATCCTATTATACAACACCATCCATCACTAGTGGTGTAGATAAAATTGATTTTTCTTAGTTGACTTAGAATTTCGTAAACCAATATGGAATGCTAATGTTAAATTTATTTATTTATTACTTGAAGTTTGAACCATACATGATCTAGAGTGAGAAATTTAAAACTAACATTACCAAATATATCTGCATTGTATTTATATATATATTATATTTGAACTGAACTGATCACAACGACCAGGTGAGATCTTCACGATCACTCACCGGTTGGATTTTAAACCTTCAAACAAAAAAAAAAGAAAAAAAAAAAAGAAAATGATACAGTCAGCACCACACCACAGGCGCCGTTCTAATTTCTTTCTTAGTGGGCCCATTTCTAATATCCGAAGCCCAAATATTAACTATCACTCCACACCGAAAAAAAAAAATAATAATAATAAAAATAAAAAAAATAATCTACACAACCCACGAAATTAAGCAACTCCGTTAACGCCTAGGCGGCGGAAGGGGCGGGAACATAACGGACGACGCGGGCCTCCGTGAGCACCGCCGGAAACTGCGCGGCGGCGATCTCGCCCTTGTAGTCTAGCGTCTCGTCGGTGTAGATATCCCACCACTTGTCCACCAGCATCTTGATATCCTCCCGGTCCATGTTCTCCTCCTCGCCGGTGTACCGCCACGGCTTGGACCCGGCGGCGCAGTAGTGCACCACCTTGGCCTCCGGCAGCCGGACGTTCTCGGGGTGGCGCCACAGCATCGCCAGCACCAAGTTGTAGACGTTGGGGATGGGGCGGTAGACGTCTCGGAAGAACATGTTGAGGAAATCCTGCTCCGCAAACGGCGACGGCGGCGTCACCTTCAGCTTCTGCAGCAGGTCGTGGTACGTCGGCAGGCTCGGCTCGAACACGAACATTCCGGCGTTGAAGTACTTCGGCGGCTTCGGGCCGAGCGATTCCGGCCAGCTCACCCGCTCCGGGCTCTGCTGGCAGTAGCCAATCTGGAACTGCGGCGTGTGGCTCCATGTCTTCTCGCAGAAGCAATCCATCACCGCGTAAAAGTAGCCGTTATCGGCGTCGAAGAGGTGGTCGATGTTGTCGTACACTTGAATGTCTCCGTCCAAGTATATCATCTTGCTATACTCCACAAACTGCAAAGCTCCTTAAATTAATACTCGACCTATATGTAATAGTAATAACTGTACTAATTTATAGTAAATGTTATAACGTGATTTCCACCATTTTTCATGAAAATTAAATTAAATAAATAATGAGCATTTTTTTAAATTAATTAAATTAAATTACCTCCCAAATGCGGAGCTTGGAGTAGTTGATGACGTAGTAAGCCATGGCGAACTGAGTATGATTCTCCGGCGGATACACCGGTTCGATCTCACGGA
This sequence comes from Schizonepeta tenuifolia, assembly GCA_029490685.1. Lineage (NCBI taxonomy): Eukaryota > Viridiplantae > Streptophyta > Magnoliopsida > Lamiales > Lamiaceae > Schizonepeta > Schizonepeta tenuifolia. The sequence goes on along the minus strand of CM055958.1, from coordinate 297,707 downwards.
CGATGCAGCCTTGCTCCACCAGTATGCGGCGGTGCTCGGCGGGGACGTCGGGGAGGACCGCCACCACGAGAGGGTAAATGGTGTTGACTTTCCTCAGCCCTTTGGCCAGCCCCACCACGCCCTTCACGTAGTCGCCGGTTCCGGCCAAGAACGTGACGTAAGCGCGGCTGGGCAGGCTGCCGGCCTTAGCCAGACCGGTGGGAGCCCGGTTCATGGGAGCATTCATGAGCTCTGGCGCCATTTTGAAGGGAAACTGATTGCTTTGTTGTTTGTAACTTAATTCTTTTGGAAAATTGAAGGAGAGAAGAGCTTGTTTGTGTTGTGTTGTGTTGTGTTTGCGATGTTTGGAACGAAGAGGGTTGGCGGTTTATATAGAAGTTTTTGGTGAGGAAATTAACTGTTGCATGGAAAATAACATTTTGCGTAGAAAATATTAGATGGATCGAGGTGGGAAAAAGTTATCCGAGTTTTGACTGGCATGTCGTAAATTTGGGGGTGTTTGGAAACAGAGGATATGCTTCTGAAATCAATCTGGACCGTACGTGTGCGGGAAGGGAAATGGATCGACGGTTGATTCTGGCTACGCGGAATATTCGAGTGAGAGGATAAATAGAAATAGCAGTATAGTATAGTGAGGCGGTGGAGAGTGAAAAAGATTGGATAGAGTTGAATAAACTAGAACTAGAAAGAAAGAATATGCTTAACCTTAATTACCATTTGGCCCACAATTATATCATATGCTAATTAAATTGCTAATGCTAGCAGCTTCCTAATTACATTTTCTATTACCATTAATTAATCTACGGTGATTAGTAATAATGCAATTTTCATGTGTTTATCCTCAATCGGACGTAAATTAGTTTTTGTGCCACCTATCAAATTGATATAATTATATGGTCCCTAATGTTTCATTTTTTCAATTCAGGTTGGTCCCCTTCATGAAGCATCGGCTAAACTGATCAATGGAGATAGATATAATAAGTTTTTTATTTAACTTATTTGTTATTTTATCCTATTAATTACATGTGATTATATTTTTTAATTGAGAATATATAAAAGATTCCAAATTATTTCGCAATAATTTAGGAATTATTTATCGCGATTTAAGAATTCTACTCACACATCTATATCCCTCTCCAAATATTTTTTTTTAATATAATTTTTCTTATAAATCATTAAAAATATTGATATCATGTTTCAATCTGTTGTACAAAAGCTCACATCACTAAATTGAATTACTTGAAAATTACATTCTCATATACTGAATTCGAAATTAAAAATATAGTCCTCAACTACTAATGATTTTCTGGGTTCATCTGGAGTGTTATGATGATGACTCAAGACGTCATCATAATCCCTAACTGAATAAGATTAAGGGTGTGATTGTTTTAGATGCGAAAATTTATATAGTGGTATATAATTAAGTAGGAGCACAATCACATATAAAAAATAAAAGAATTTACGATCCACCATTGAGCTTGGTGATTAGTAAAAAAAGAGCATCAATCTTTTAATTTTAAGTACTTATATATATACCTATATACATTATTTTGGAACCCCCATTATTTCCCGCGCACACCAAAACTACCCTTGTGGTTTGTATTTTTTATTGAATTATCTTTCATTTTCAAATAAATAATCGTTTCAAAAATTACTGGTCTTACAATTTCAACTATTTTTTATTTTTCACCTAAATACTTGTATTTAAAAGTTCTGAATCACTTATTACTAGACGAAGGCACTACTAATGAACAAGGAGCTAATTGTCAAAAGAGAACTGTAATTTTGAGTATTTTTTAAAAGATGACAATATCTTATAAAATTTAAAAATGAGGACTATATTTTTCATTTTTTGTATTTATAAACCTATTTCGGGCTCAAAATTAATAATTTGGACTTTTGGTGACACCTCAAGCCCGTTGATGATGTGGCAGTGCCATGTCACTTTTTTTTTGGATTATCAATTTTTTTTCTTTTTTTATTGTATTATCGTGTTGCAGCATTTGCCAAGAGGAATCTTCCGTCACCGTCTCATCCTGATCAGTTGTACGAGCTTCCTAAATCGGATAAGGCTCGGACGAGACTGCTCGCTCACACCGATAAGCTCAAGATTCTGGACAAGGTTGTCGTAATTGTGGAGAGACAAGGAGAAGGAAATTGCCGTAGTGTTACGAGAGTTGAGGAAGTGAAACTGCTCATAAACATGATTCCGATCTGGCTAACGACTCTGTCGTTCGGCATGTGCATAGTGCAGAGCGCCATCTTCTTCATCAAACAGAGCACCACACTCGAATTTCCTCAGCAGTCTTCTAATTACGGTGGTTGATCATTTGACGAAGAAGAAAAAAAGAAAAAGAAATCGATAATACAAAAAAAAATAAAAATTAGTGACCTAGCACCGTCATCAACGGGCTTGAAGTGTCACTAAAAGCCCAAATTATTGATTTTAGGTCTGAAATAAAAGCATAAATACAAAAAATGAAAGTTATAATTCTCATTTTCGAATTCTGTAAGATATGATCATTTTTTTAAAAATACTCAAAGTTACGATCCTCCTTTGACAATTATATCAGTGAACAAGTTAACACCAACTCTACACTTCATCACTTGTAATTAAATATTTATACCAAATAAAAGCTACTATGGGAACACGAAATCAAAGCAGAAAATGAAATATAACTGCCCCATACTTTCCTTAAAACAGGGGGGCAAACAAATTCTCGACCACCAACAACCGTCACCGACCAAATCCATCTCCGCCACCGCTGCATGTACCGCGCGTGTCACGCTACCACAATCCCACACTACTACGCGTAAGTGGGCCCAACTCAAAATAAAAATTCAAGTGGGCCCAACTCAAAGCAGGTTAGAAATCCAGTGACGCTAGGATTTTGCCTCAGTAGTCTACAGATTCCACCACGTGGCACCCAAGCAGCTTCATTCGATTGGATTTTTTTTTTAATTTTTTGGATAAAGTAACGCGGAGCAGGGTAGTTTTTTGCCCGTTGCCGACCACTTTTAAGTATCTGTTGGGATAGATAAAGTGGTGAAGTTGACTACTCTGTTATAAAAATAAAATTGAATTTTTGTCCACTAACATTCCAACACTTCACTTCCATTGTTGTTGAGATGTTTCTTCTCTTCTACTTTCTTCTTCTTATATCTGCACTACGCCCGGCAAATCGAGCGTGTCGGATTGTTATCGGATCGACCTGCTAATGACTTGATCTGTTAAAAATTTACTCGACACGATACAAATCTGATCCGAAATATGCACATCTATATACGACACGAACACGATAATAATACGATTTATATCGTGTTGACACGACACGATAACGACACGACACGATTAATGTCACCTAAATATGAGAGGGTATTTATACTAGAGTAGCCTAAAACCCTAGGAAATATAATTAATACTCCATCCGTCCCAAGTTAGTATGGTTACTTTCCTTTTTTAGCCGTCCCTGGTTAGTATGGTATTTCCATTTTAAGACATACCTTTTACCTTTTTACCCTTAAAAGTTCAATATATTTACTCCAATAAAGTTTCTTCATCCACTAAAAAATTAACAACACGTTATAAGTGGGTCCCTTCCTCCACTTAAACTATCCCTACCAAATATTTATCTACTTTTTCTTAAAACTTGTGTACGGCCCCCGCACCATACTTTTTCTTAAATCTTATCGGGTTATACGAATCCGACACGAATCCGATCCGATAATTTCGTATCCTTAACGGGTTATACGATAACGACCTGCATCCGATAAGACTCGACACTAACCCATTAATTTTGAGCAGATTCGTGTCGGATTATCGTGTCGTGTCAAAAATTGTCAGGCCTAATCTGCATAGCTACACAATTCATTTGTTATTTTATAGGGATAGTATATTTTAAACTATTTTTAGTGTTTTCATCAAATTTATTAGAACCTTTAAAAATACCCTGTTTTTTGAAAAATTACCAAATAAATTAACATTGCCGAAGCATTCTCTTGTGACTGAAATTGACACTGTTTTTAAATTTGATGTGAATTTTAAATTTCACATGTTCGTATCATATAGTCATGTGGACTTCGGCGTGTCATTTTATCTTCTCGGTCACCATAGTATGTTCGATGATAAATTTAATAATTTCTGTAAATGCTAAAATATTTATTATAAATATCTTTTAAGAACTTTGATAAAAGTGTGAAACGTGGGATATAATAGATTAATGCTCAAACTAATACATACTAATAGATATCCTATTTATGTATCTTATGAAGAATTGGGAATTGGCTTCCTCTGCATTATCCTTAATATGGAGAAAATATATTATTCGTATATATTTTGTGAGATGATTGAAAAACTAAACGAAGTTCAAATACTTTAATTTTTTAAAAAGGTGTGCAATCAAGCCGACTAGAGGTGCAATCTAGTCAAAATTGGAATTTAATTGAACTTTAAAGTTATTCGTTTCGTTGTTAAATTATAGCATTAAATATTGGGCTTTGTTGGGCCAAATGTAAATGGGCTTGTAATTCTTGTCTAATTAGGGACAAGAGGTATCAATGAGAATTCTAATTGGGCTTTAGTTTTATAAATGTCAAGGGGCGCATTGTTTAAAAATATAGTTGGGCTTGATTATATTAAAAGAAATATACTACTTTCATTAAATTACAAACACTCCCGAATTCTTGGAAATATTTCGTGGAGGTCGAAAATGACGTAGCGTTTCTGATGTCCATACATTTTGGGCCCAATGCTAATTCTTTTTTGAATACCTCGATTTTCCAGCTGTCACATATTTTTGGGTAATATTATTTGGATATACGGTGACCGACTACACAAGTTAAAAATGGTAATATAAATTTTGAATATGGAAATATACCTTAAATTGGGGAAGCATAAACCCTAAGGGGAATGTGATTATTTCCATTTTTATGGTCACATTTCCTTTTTTTTCACGCGTGTGGCTGGTCATAGTATGACCTAATATATTTTTTATTTTTTTTTGGAGGGATCTGTCACATTTCTAATACCTAATTTAGTTGAGAATTAATATTACCTTGAATTTTCTCTCTTATAAGGCCTAAGGATTGAAAGATGTGGGTTCAAACTCGCTAATGTCTTGATAGGTCAACTGGTCAAGCATGTTATATTTATATTTGAAAAAAGTGGTTTATCTGTCTTGTACTGTTTGAATGCTATTGCACATGATCGATAATATATCTAGTGCGCTTCAAAGATAGCAACATCGCAATACCCGTTGACACTAACTATTAATAAACTAACAATTGAATATAAATACTATAAATAATAATGAAATAACGTGTGTATCTCCTAACACCCTTCAAAACCACCTTGTCCTCAAGGTGGAGCAGGTAATACTCGAGAATGGACTTCTAAAAATCTCATTGAATGTGTAGAACTTTAGAACGATCCTCCTTCTACCCTTAATCACTCGAGCCAAAATTAGTCGAGCTACATTATTTGAATAAATTGGCAAAACCATAATCAACATACTTGGGACACACTTAGCCTTACTTATTACAACATATCATATCTCCCATAAATGAATTTCTCGTGGTTAAAATTGTGGACACCCTCAACTTTCAACTTGAGAAATGAGATTTCTTTTGGCTCTTCACCAAACATCTCTATTTGAGGCTTAAATATTTTATCTTGGCACTCATGAGTTGATTCATAAATTTGTTAACTTTTTCTAGCATATGACTTGCTGAATTAATCTCATGCTTAAGATTTGAATCAACAATAAATGATGACTCGTCTTCTACACCATTAGAGATCAATGGCTTATTCTTTGACGATGTTTCATCTTCATAATCTATACATACTTAAAAGATGAGTTTTCTATTATTTACAAGAGTGCTCTTTTCCTGCCTAAAATCTAATGAGCCTCAATGCATCAATTGTCGATGGAAGTACACACCATTTGGTAAGTGTCATTTATGTTCTAAAAATATAAATAATAAATAAATTAGGCTTTTGGTCAGTTGTCTTAAATGCTACTTTAAGGTGATTTGCTTTTGAAAATTGACTTCCTGAACTGATTTTTTGTTCTCAAAGACCCAATATTTTTTTCTTAAAAAAGCCGTGACAAATTTTTATCATCTCTTTTGGTCAGATTTTTTCTTTTAGTCAAATAGCTTTGAGAAAATAGATTTCAGACTGAAAAAAATTCTTCTATAAATAGATCTCACACTACTACTCTCTTCTTCATCTTCATCAGGCATGTTAAGTTTTAACAATTTACCTGGTTTATTTTCCAAAAAATACAAACTACAAAACTATTTACTATTACAAATTATTTCCTCAAGTATTTACTATAACAAATAATTACAAATTTACAACATCACTATTTATTTACACTGATTTCTGTCTTATTTTTGCAGCTCCTCAAGGTATTGCACTTCTGACAATGTTTTTCATCACCCCTCTATCAAACTTGTCAACATCAAGAGTGGACTATGTCATAAAAGTGCGCTGTGTTTGTGCTTACAAAGTTAAATTCAATGGCAACGGAAATGATATTATGACCATTGAAGTCGTACTTCGTGATTCAATAGTATTAAAAAAAGTTATATATATTAACATTTTTTTTAAATAAAATAAAAATATGACATTATGAGCATGAAAGTTGTGCTTCATGATTCATATGGTGAAATTTAATGACATTTTTTGATATATTAGGGTCAAAGAATTCACATGTCCATTCCTCGCTCTTGTGTGAAATCTATTGGTCATCGAATTAAGGAAGACCGAATTTATTATATTCGGAGTTTTATTCGTGAAGGCTAGTCAAATGCGCTATAAAACTACTGAGCATATGTACCGTTTGAATACCTATCAAAAAACTGAAATTAAGTAAGCTACATAATGTCGTTCAATCAATTTTCCTAAGAAAATGTTTGCCTTCAAGTTATTTTCTGCTATTGAGAGCATTGAGGATCTAAACTCTGCCGCTATGTTTGGTAACTAAAGTTTTTATACATTACAATGTATATATATCTATCAATAATTTCATATTTTCTAATGTAAATTTTTTAAATGTGTAGACATAAATGGAGCAATTAAGGAGATATGGAAGTATCAATAATGAAAACAACAAGTTGGTTGAACTAATAATATAATTGATGTATTTGATGGTAGTTGCACTGCGCCAACTACTATTGTGGGAGAAAAAAGTTCTGCATCTCATAGGAAATAATTCTAGGGAAATGAAAATCGGAATGTATGAGGTATAGTTTCACCTTTATTTGCTTAGTATATTGTCAAAAACATTAGTGTTCTGTTATCTTGGCAGCAATAGTAATTTTATGTTTAGTTTTCGGTTGAACTCAGTATTCTAAATGAATTTCAAATTACTCTAATTGGAAAGATAACCCTTTTCAAAATTAAGGGCAGAAATGAAGCAGATTTGAAAATGGATCATCCTTACACATGTACCAAAGTCTGCACCATGCCCCCATTGTGGAAACCTTCTCAGTTATGAATGTACAAGGTGTCGATCTAGGCACAACATTTTCTAACCATGGTTCAACAATTTGTGCGGGGGAGAATTTTAGTACATGTGTTAATCATGGTTCAACAACGAAGCTGGAGGACATTGAGGTCAATGAATGCCAAAATATTGATGTGACAGATTTGGAGCATTTTCCTAATGTAATATTCATAATTATTATTTGTTTTTCATTAAATTTTGAAATCAAAGTTTAAAACATTGCTTTTCTTTCAGTTTTATGAGTCTACCGTCTTGGATCCCATAGACACAGATGTTGCATTTGATGCAGAAGATGATCGGATTGCTTATGTATTTGATGAAGACGAAGACTGGATTACTTCCAGATTTCGCAAAAGGAAGTTTGAAAATGACTCCAGTTTTTCAGAAAATGAAGTGAAGAAGGGCAAAGTTTGTTGCCAAGGAAGCGAATGAAGATTGATTCTGCTCTAAAGTTAAAGTTAGATATGTATTAAAGCTCATCTTATGATATGCTAGGATTTAGTAATCCTTATTTTGTTTTTATATAGAATGCTTTGATAGATGCAGATTATACTTTGTATATATAAAAGTAATCTATTTTGTAAGATGAGTATCTTTATTATCAAGACTATGCTTTAATTACTTTTGTACTTGCAGTTCTCAAATTCAGCTATATATTATCAATTCTCAAATATATTTTTTAAAAGCACAGTTCAATATGAGCACTCACATGTATTTAACTACAAAGTGATAATACTCATACCTTTTGTTTCTCCAGATGTGCTCCTGTTGTTACCATTTTTCATCAACCCAATCTAGCAATAAAAGTAAAAATAGTAATGTTAAATCTTACTGTCATACACAAATATTTTGAAAAATAGTAAAATTAATAACATGCATAACATTTTATCAATTAAAGTGATATTATAACTTGTAACCTAAATTTATCTTGTCTGGGTATAAATGTATTCAGAGTTTTTTCTTTTATTTTTCTATATATAACATATTTGTTTCAATGTTAACAAAAGGTGAACATAGAGCAGCATAAGTAGGAAGAATAGATTAATCTGAATTGGTAAGCAGATTTACAAACATTTTTTAACTTTGATGTTTAACTTGAATCATTGAAGAAGTATTTCACTTCATCTTTCAGAAAAGAAAAATCATCATAGTGAAATTAGGAGTTAAAAGTTTTTTCAGGACAATAACTTCGGTGATTTGCAATTTTAGGACAAAGTTTCGCGGGTCTGCAATTTAAGGACAATATATTTCGAATTAGACACTAGAAGGATAAAAATAGCCCGATCAGGCTAAAAATTAATTATCGGCTCGATAACCAACTCAACTATGTATTAGGCTGCTAACTCAACTATCCATTGATGCATCGTCAATTAAGTGTCATTTTTATGTGTTCCATCTTTGTGTAACATTTTAGCAAATGACTAACACCTATACAACATAAAAATTGACAACTAAATGCAACACAAGAAATGATAAATACCACCCAAGAAATTATATAAAATAACACTAGAATATAACAAATCATGGCTATAAACCAAAAACGTTGCCAGAAGTTGAAGCAATTCATTGAAACAACACATTTAGCAATTCATTGTCTAGAGTCAAAATATTGCTGCAAAATTGTAGCAAATTAAGGTCAGAGTATGTAGCATTAGAATAACAAAACATGGCTAGAAGTTGAATCCAAATAATAACCAAAATATTTTGTGAAGTAGCAAATACACCAAAAGAGCAACAACTTAAAATCAACACATCTTGTTGGATCATTCCTTAATTTTGTGGGACCACTTAGAATTGAGATCAGCAAGGCGCACAAACTTCTTCTCACATGCCAAAATCTGAGGACCTTGTCTCTCCAATTTATTATGATGGAGTTGCTCGTACATGGATGGACCTGGTCTTGATCGTACTTGAGACACCTGAGTTGGCATGTCATTTTGCGGAAAGTGGTCTTGATCATCTTCTCATTCTACAAGTTGCTGACTGCTTGGTGGGAGCATTGAAGCATGGATTGATTGCTTTTCAGGTTCACTGCCACTTGCAACATTTGTAAGCACCTACAAATATAATTGATATTAGTTACAAATATGATTCCTCATAAAATGACTGCATAATTCAAAATGGATGTAGGAAACTACCTTAGCTCTATCACATGTTCTAGCATTGTGACCTTGAGTTCCACATTCACTGCATCATAATCTTTGTTTGTTTCTTCTTCAGTTTCTCTTCCTTTTTTTCATATGCTGATTTTATTCTTGCTTTTGATCCTTTTCCTTTCTCCATTTGAGGAGGCAGTGGTGGAATAAACATGGTTTCACCCCAAAGTTGTTCACAATTCACTCCCTTGATTGTCTCGGAGTATATCTTCGTGAAAGTTGTCACTGTGTAGCAATCTGCAACATAGTCATCTCTGGTTTTCTTTTGGTGGTTGATTGCACAGATGGCATGGTTGCATGGTATACCTCTCAACTGCCACTCTGAGATTGAAGTGTTTATTATTCTCTTATATTGATTATATTGATGTACTGCACATCCAAATATATGCAGTTTTAGAGTATAGTTATTGATTTATTAATATAAAGAAAATACGTATAATTGTTTTGGATCATGGGATCATGTGCAGGTTTTTTTGAGTCGAAGTGAATAAACTGTTTTCGAATTCAACTTGTGGCTTTTAAATTGATCATAATTACAAAATCATGTGCAGATCATTTGCCCTTGAATTCATCCTTAATTACAAAATTGCCATTAAAATTGATTTCAAATCAATTTGCAATTTATGAAGAATTGGCAATTGGCTTCCGCTGCATATATCCTATAGAGAAAATATACTTTCGTTGCATTTATCCTTAATGTGGGGAATTCATTTTATGAAATGTTTGAAAAACTAGATGAAGTTCAAGTACTTTAATTGTTGAAAAGGGTGACTAGTGATGAGATTGCTTGGAACCTAATCAATATTTGTGCAATCTAGCCCAAGTTGGAACTCAATTGAACTTTAGTATAATTAAAATTAAAATTAAAATTTATCAGTAAATATTTAGCTTTGTTGGGCCAAAATATAAATGGGCTTGTAATTCACGAGGTGTCATCAATGGGCGATAGAGAATTCTAGTTGGGCTCAGCTTTATAAAGACCACAAGATGTGCATTGTTTAAAAATAAAGTTGGGTTTGATTACATTTAAAAGAGATATACTACTTTCATTAGATTACAAACACTCCCAAATTCTTAGAAATATTTCGTAGAGGTTTGAAATGAAATAGACTTTCTGAATATCCATGCATTTTGGGCCCAATGCTAATTCTTTATTGAAAGACACCGTTTTTTCGGTTGTTACATTTCTAGTACCTAAAAAAGTTGAGAATTAATATTACCTTGAATTTTCTCTCTCTTATAAGGATGAGTAGCAATCTAAAATATGTTAAAGAAGTCCGAGTGTTGTTATGAACTCCCTCTCCGTTCATGATAAGTATGGTCCGATTAGGGATAGATCTTCTCATGAGCTGCACTGGGCTTCAGTCCAATGCAAGCCCAAAATATTACTTCCTATGTCTCATCAAAGATGAGCTATTTGTTTTCGGCACGGAGACTAAGAAGAAATGGATTAAGAATAGTGAGTGTATTTAGTAGAGTATTTTATTGATAGAGGGTAGTGTGATTACTGTAGCTACTAACTCAATAAACAATTGAAAAAAAATTAAAAAGTGGTGTGAATGCACACAAAAGAAAGGTGCCATGTATATGAAAATTAAAGGCAAAATTGGATAAAAAAAATACTCAATTTATACCAAAATTTGGTTTTTTGACAAACATTTTAATTGTAACAAAAAAATATCAACATTCCAATTTGTTGCAATGTCTGTCCGGTGACGATTTCCGGCTAAATCGTTGCTGATGTGGATCTCCGGAAAGCTGAGATGACAAGGAAAATTAGATAAAAATACCCGACCTTATACCGAAATCTAGTTTTTTGACAAACCTTTTAGTTGTAGCAAAAAATATAGTGACCTTTCAATTTGTTGCAATGTCCGTTCGAATTCAATTTGGGAAAAAAATTAATGGTAACGTGTGCAATTCATAATGACATGGCGTTCAGAATAGACATGACCCTTTATGTCTTTATTATTAAAAGTCTCTTTATTTATCAAATAATTTTAAATTGTTAATTCTCCACCACACATAACAAATAACTGTGAGTTTCATTCTCCATTTATAATATTTTTTCTTTCCTACTCTTACCTACACTCTGTTTCTTAAAACATGTGCCACTTTCTCCGAACCATACTTATCGTGGACAGATGAAGTAATTTTCTATTTGAATTACAACGCAATTTACGCAAATATACATTATTTGAACTTTCAATCTCAAGGCTGTGGGGAAAGTGTTCTAACCGACTACTTTTAACAACTTCATTTATTTATATAAAAAAACAGAACAAGTTCATTTCCATGCGTAATCAGATTAAATGGGATGAATAAAAATAAAGTTGAAGATCTGATTTCTCGTGTCACAAATTATTATGCAACGTGTATGCTTATGAAATCATGAGATCTATACCATGGTGGTTAGATTGCGGCATTAATTCTATGTTTGAATTTTGAAGCAGCACCTTATAACAATAATAATTAATTTAAAACTGGTGTTGATATTGAAGCCACGACATCTAAAAACTTCCATTTCATTACCAACCCTTTTCTTTAATGTCTACAAAAACTCGCTAGCTGAATCGTAACAAAGAAAAAGAATCAACTATGGCGGTAGAGGTAGACAAATCTCAACCGACGGTGCAGATCACTAGTCTGAAATTTACCTATCCGGGAATCGACGGCCATCCTCCGCCCGGCGCCAAACCTCTCATTGATGATTTCACTCTCTCGCTCTTCGCCGGCAACCGCTGCCTTCTTGTGGGCTCCAATGGCGCTGGTTCTTTCTCTACCCCTATTCATGGCTTCATCATCATGGTTAATAATTTTGTAATTTCTGCGAAAGTTTTGATTTTGGATTGTGTTGTGTGGTGGGCTTTCAGGGAAAACAACTATCTTGAAAATTATCGGAGGGAAGCACATGGTGAATCAAGAAACGGTTAGGGTTTTGGGAAGATCGGCGTTTCACGACACCGCTTTGACTGCCTCCGGTGATCTTTCTTATCTTGGCGGCGAGGTTTGTCAGTTTTTAATTTTCTCTCTCTTGTTCTGCAATGGTTGGATTGTCTTTTGATGTGGGATGGAAATTTTGAACTGCATTTGCATATTGGTTAAAGATGTTATGAGGGTGTAGATTTATGTTGGGATTTGCAGTATGAGAATTCGGTGTTAATGTCGATGTCCAAGACATTTTGTTGTTTCGTAATTAAGTGGAAATAGAATGAGATACGCGAAATTCTTTGCAGTTTACACATTGATGAAGTGTTTTGGATATGGAGAATTACTCATATGTAGTAATAGTTTCTAAAATATAACAAATGACAGTTGTTTGCAAATACTTGATTTTGATTTTTGGAAGCTTACTTATCCAGTGGAGAAGAGAAGTTGCTTTTGCTGGTTTTGAGGTTCCAATTCAAATGGACATCTCTGCTCATAAAATGATTTTTGGGGTAGCAGGTATCGATCCCAAGAGACGAGATGAACTAATAAAGGTATAATGTGTTCCTCAATTGCTTTTCTTCTTCATGCTTAATTCATTTTGTGTGTTTCCTTGAATTAGTCTTGAAGTGTTCACTTTTGGGTTTGTGTCACTTAAAAGATGCAAAGTGACTGCCTTGATAGGAAAGGAGATTGCAAAATAAAATAAAATAATAATCCTAGCTAGCTTTTAATATGAATGGGCCGACCGAATTAACTGTTGTTTTTGCTGCTGCTACACCAGGCTTTTGAATCGAAGTATATATTCGTCAATGAAAAAAAAGAAAGAATCCAAATCTATATCTGTTAAATTGCAACAGAGGAAGTTTGAAGAGCACCAGCCCAGCCTCATTCTTATTAATGCATAAAGTGAGAGGCTATGACAATTTACAACGAATGCTCAAAGAGAAGGTTAACAAATTTCATAAATGGGCGATACACATAGGTGCTAGTTAGAAACTATGACTAGGAATAAGTAAGAGAAACAGCTTATCCTCTTGACCTTTTCTGTGCACCTTCCCGTTATTGAAATCATAAAATAATTATTTTTTAACCTTTCAAATAATTCTTGACAATTGACATTTACCAACACTATGGAAAGGCCTAATAAGGAACCATGTGGTTGAAAGTGGTCAATGATCTGACCTGATCATTAAAATTTAGGTTCACTGAGCAGGTTTTACAATTGTGAGATTCTGATTAATTCACCTATTTTTGAGCAGATCTCCAAGTTCTAGTATTTTGATTGAATATCTTTTGTGGACGTGTTACCTAAGTGGACTTGGTGAGTTAATTCGATAAAATAATATGAATCTGACTTTGGTTAAATGCATGTTTTGATACATGCATCGGTTTTATTGCTTAAAAAGTAAGAGCATAATTCTATGCTGCAACAAGGTTACTTGTCTTGTGAGCTAAAGGCAGACTTCTTCGGATGAAAGTTATGGACACATGCTGAACCATGGTTAGGTCTATGTGGTGCTGAACTAACTATATTGAATTGCTTCGTCTTTATTCAGTTGACTGATCAGCGATCACATATAATTAGATGACCAGATTACTCAAATCTAGGAGAAATCTGACTTAGCAAGGTTCGAGCAGTTATAAATGAATAAATATCTCTTGATGTAGGTTTTAGAAATCGACTTGTCGTGGAGAATGCATAAAGTATCTGATGGTCAAAGAAGGAGAGTCCAAATATGTATGGGCCTTCTAAAGCCATTCAAGGTATATACTATATCTTTTCGATGATTAATTGTTTCAGGGTAACTCTCTTTACTCAGCACAGATCACATTAACCCTATATGTTGTGTCAGGTTCTCCTGCTTGATGAGATCACAGTTGACTTGGATGTTCTTGCCCGGGCCGATCTCCTTAAGTTTCTAAAGAAGGAATGTGAAGAACGAGGAGCTACAATTATCTATGCTACGCATATTTTTGACGGCCTTGAGGATTGGCCGTCTCATATGGTAATTTCAATTCTGGTACTGTGCATATCCTGAACTGCTCTTCTCTGGTCTAATTTTTCATCGTGAGATTTTATATTTTTTAGGTTTACGTAGCTCAAGGGAAGTTGCAACTAGCATTGCCTATGAATAAAATTAAGGAGATGAGCAATTTGTCGTTGATGGTTAGTTCCGACCCATGACAAAAAATGTGAATAAAAGTTTTATGTAGTATTTCTGCTCTTTCACGTTTACCTCAACATGCTTGAAGAATTCCGAGAAAAATACTTTGAAACTCATGTTATAGAATTAACTTTGCAGAGAACTGTGGAGAGTTGGCTGAGGAAAGAGAGAGACGAGGAGCGGCTAAGAAGAAAGGAACGAAAGGCTACAGGGCTGCCTGAGCATGAGAAACAAGTAGATGGAAGCCGTGTGACAGGTGGTCCAGCCAGTGCTGCAGGCCGGGTAATAAATAACGGGTGGGCTGCCGGCAGGCTGAACTCAACTGTTGCCGGAGAAGAAAATTTTGTCTTGAGCTCTAATAGAGTCCTCAGATAAAAAGAAAGAACAATAAACTTTATTGTATTTTCTCAGAACTTGAGGTATCATTCATGTTCACTTCCCTCATATTATTTTGAAAGCTTGCTATAATACAAATAGTATTATATATATAGCTATGTTTTAGGTCTGTATTGTTGGTAGCCTGTTGTCATTTTTTAGAATTCTCGATTGGAATAATGTTATTAATAATTCAATTTGCTCTATGATTGTTAATTTTATACTACAAGCACTATTTGTTCCAACTAAAAGTGCACGTAATAGTGGCTCGCAAGAGAACGAGGTCAATTGTAGTACAGTAAGTTGTCCCAAGTCGTATTCTCAAGGAAGATTTAACAAGGCAATCAAATTCAGGCTAAATAGGAAATGAAAATAAAATCCTAAACATTCTAATCAAGTTTTGATAATGATTTTTGACTAGACAAACTTGAATCAAATTTAAAACAAGTGATAAATGCATAAGCCAATACACGAGAAATCAAATTATAAAATGGTCTAGGATCTTGATTCTTCTCCTCGAAATATCAATAAACAATTGATATGCAACACACTTTCGATTAACTCTCTTAATCAATTTCATAAAGAAATCTAATCACTAACTTTCGTATTCATAGAATGGACCTAAGCAAATCAAATACTAGAATCAACTTGATAATTAAACTATGCGTTTCCGGTCAAGTTCAACTCTAATACAACCACGAACATGTAACGAATTTATCTCTCGATCTCATTCGTCACCAACACAATCAAACAATGATCAATTGTTCGATATAATTAACAAACCAATTGAATTAGGAAACGTGCTATTGAAAATCACAAGTATTCAAACAATTCCGATTCGAATCCCCTTAATCCTAGAATAAGAATTTAGTTAATCATGCAAGAAATAGAAACGAAGTAAAATCCGAAAATAAACACAACAAATCACTAAACTAGAAAGGAAATAGAATGCTTACAAACCAATAATCCTTGCTTGAAGTTGAAATTCTACAACTAAAGTATGAGAAGAGTGAAATTTCGTTCTATGCTCTCCTCCTAAAATTACAAAGTGTGCCTCCAAGAAAAACTGACATTCTCCCATTTAAAACCCGCTGAAAAGAGCAGTTATACGTCTTTTAAAACATATTCAGCCACGGCTAGCTCCACGTACTGTTTCAAATCGTAGCCTCGGCTAACTCCCAACCTTGGCTAGCTCCACACACTGTTTGAAATCACAGCCCCGACTAACTCCCAACCTTAACTGGCTAAAAGTTCTCTTTAAAATCATCGTCCCGACTAGTTCTCAACCACCAAAAATACCCTTTTCGACTATAAAATCTGCACACACACTAACCAACCAACTTGCTACGAACATAAACAATTATAATAGAAAATGGATATAATAATCCAAGAAACACCATCCTTATTGATTTATTTTTACATATTCCATATACCTCTGTTTGTTGCAAAAAGAGCCCGTTGTAGGATACTATCGAATCACTTCAGAGGTGCAACATGTCATATATGAAGATTTTCATACGATGAATGAACTAAAAGATAACTACAAGGACGTTTCCTACGCGATGAGTTTGTGAGACGACAACAAATATATAATATATGTATTTAATCTTATGCATTTGATGAATGAAAAATGATGCAAAGTAATTTCCTAAAAAATTATAATAGCATTTAAATCATTGTCAAATTTCGATGGGTAATACTCTAGTTGGAAATAATTGTCACGTGAAAATTACAAATGGGTGTAAAAGTAGTTTTTGCAATATTAGTGAGTAATAATTGTCAACTAAATCGTACGTCTAGCGTGTATATCAAATCAAATACAAATATGTGCAACCACTTTTGAGTTTTGACACGCTTCAATAATAAATTTACTTTTTTATTTAAAAGATATTAACAAATTTAATTGGCGTAAGGATGGTAAATACATAAATTTTCTCCGATTTTGAATTTTTTTTCGTGACATTTAAAAGTAGAGTTCATAAGACCTTAATTCTTTTTTTTTTCTTTTTCAAATTCTTGAATTTTTGATGTGGACAGTAACGCAGCCATAGTCAAACAGGTACATCTAGTTAGACAAGAGATGCATAAAATTGTGGAATATGATATCCAAATTCGATGAAAATGTAAGATTTGATTTAATCTCTACCAACTAGACTGGACAAAATTATTAAAGTAGGACACTAAAATCTAAAGTGGACCTTATTCGTTACACAACACTCACTCAAATTGTAGTGTCATTTTATTGAACTGCAGTACTCCCTCCGTCCCGCTCATTTTGTCTCCTTACTATTGGGCACGGAGATTAAGGAAAGTTGTTTGTTTAATAAACTAATGAATGAGATTGGAAAGGAATGAGAGAGAAACTCTTACAACCACTCATTATGTCTATATTTGAATGTAGATAAAATGAGTGGGACGTCCATTTAAGAAAATTGAGACAAAATGAGCGGGATAGAGGGAATACTATTATTTGAGTTGAAATGATACCCAAGTAGTTTTGTACTTTCATATACATTGATGTGAATCATGTCACAAATCACAATTAATCATATGAAACAATGTCTAGTTATTTTAGTATATTTATAAGGGTTAATTGTCAAAAAATTCTCACCTTTTTTAAAATTCAGATTTTAATCCCCACTTTCTAAATCTGCCTCTAAATTCTCAACCTTTTAATTTTATCTGATTTTTCTCCCAATGATAATTTCCCCCAAATTAATGATGAGCTGGAAGTCGGAAATGCCGACGTGGCAAATCGTCGGAACACATGAAACGACGTCCTTTAATAAACATAATACGTCGTCATTTAATGGTAAATAAAAACTTGGGTTCACTGCCAAATAATTCCCGACCTTTTTATAAATTCCGATTTTAATCCAATCTTTCTAATCTGCCTTCAAGTTCTCCACCGTGGGTTAACTCCATAGGTCGTAATCGTTGTCGTTTTGTTCTTGCCATGTAACGAGTGCCACACGTAATATATTAAGCCACTTCTACAAATAATATTAACGTGTCAGCAATAGCCTTACCGGAATATGTCACCATGGGAAAAAATCAGATAAAATTACAAGGTCAATACCAAAATGAATCTAATTTTCCTAAAGAATCTAACGTTTACCTATTTTGAAAAGAAACCTAACATTAATCTTAATTATATGCATTTGTCAGTGACAGTGCGGTGGTGCATGTTTTGTTAATAAATATTACTAAATAATTACAATTTACAACCACCACCATTCACTTGAAAATCCCTCCAAAAATAGACCAAAACAAAAGGCGATACAATCGCACAAGCTAATACACTGAAACCGACAAATATGGTGTCTTCTTCACTCTACTTCCTCCTCTCTTCTCTCTCTAAAATCCTTTTCCTCCTCGCCATTAATTCACATTTAGCTCACTCGTCTAGCTGCAGAAAACCCCCAATCATTTTCAACTTCGGCGATTCCAACTCGGACACCGGCGGACTCGTCGCCGGACTCGGTTTCCCCATCAGGTATCCCTATGGCCGTGCTTTTTTCCGGCGACCCACCGGTCGCTTCTCCGACGGACGCCTCCTCATCGATTTTCTCTGTAAGTATATATATATATATAATCAATTCCTTTTTTTTCTTTCTATCTCGATTCCCAAATTTTATCCGTCTCGTCGTATTCGTTACTAGCAGATTTACTGGTGTTGAATCTGTTGTTGTTTTGCTCGATCTTCATTTAGAGATAGCTTAATTTTCCATAATCAGAATGTTAGAATGCTAATTAGTTTTGAGTGCGGTGGTAGTGGTGAGTAAAGTTGTGTGGTCTACAGCTAATAAATTACTATTGCTGTATTTATTTGGTAGTATTTATCTGGAATATATCTCTGTATTGCGTCAGCAGCAACATTTAAATTTATTAAGATGAAAATATTAGTAATTAATAGAAGTTGCATAGCGCGACCCGTGTATTACACGCGCCCGTAATTTTTTTTTTATTTTTCCGATTTTTTTTCCAGTTTTCTTTAATTTTGTTTCTCTGAATTTCTGTTTTATTTATTTATTTTCAGCTTTTATTTCAATTTTTGTTTTTAAAATTCCACATTTTTTTCGCACCTTTTTTTTATTTACCTCTTCGTTTTTTTGTTTGTCGCTTCTTCATTGGTTTAGATTCGAGCAAGGGGAGCCGAAGGCCTCGGAGCGAGCTGAAAAAGTTCAAATTATTGTCCGACGATTATCCTTATATTAGTAATCGAAGCGAAGGCGGAACCGGAAAAAAAAATTGAAATTAAAAAAAAAATCGAAAATTAAAAAAAGAAAAAATTTGATCGTGTCAACGGGTCAACCCGACCCGACCTCGTCGCATGTGAACTGCAACAGGTCGCACCAGAGTGCTACTCAATTATGATTATGATATATATGGATGTATACTCAACTAACAAAAATAAAAATGCTGTTATTAATTAGTAGTATTACTTAAAAGCATTTCGTAGTCTATTTTGTAATTAGAGTATAAAGTTTTGAACACCAATATTATATAGTATAGTCTATTATCAATGTTCAAGCAAAATTAAATTTTAAACAAGCTATTAATAAATGAATATAATTCTTTGACTATAAATAATTAGAATTTGATTTCTATTTTGTTATATTATTTTATTCTATTTACAATTATTGTTCAGATGATGATTAATAGTCTATTATTTAATTAATATAATTGAACAAACATTTAAATTACTCTTTTTACTAAGTATTTATTATTTTTGATATATATGTTAATAGGGTAGGGATCTCGTGAGAATAAATTTTATATGAGAACGTGAGAATGATAAATGTTAATGCATTTTTATCACATCAGAAATGCATATATTGCAAAAATGTAATGCATACATATTCAAATGCATGAACTGCAATAATTTAATGCATTAACATCATAATGCATCAATTACAATAACTTAATGCATCGTTAAATCTGAGCCATTGATTTAGAAAGATCAAGAGTCTAGATTTATTCTCATTTCTCACCTAAGATAGCATTCTCACATGATTCTCTTCCTATGTTAATAAATGTTAATTATTTTCTTCAATCCAATCCTTTTAGGACTCATTTGCTGCACACTATGAGATAAAACGTGATATGTTTGACAAAAGACCTTGCTTGGTTTGTTTGCCAAAGATAAAGGGCTTGATTGAACTGGAAAAGCCTTTAAGTGCTTACTCAATACTTAGATAATAGCTAAGGGGCTTGGATACACCTTCCTCCTTGATTTTCTGATAAAATTCATTTCTTGTGAAAATGTTATTGAAGTCTCTCAAACATTCTTGCAATTTGTAAGATATATTATTTTTTTCTTGGTTTGTAAGATATATTATTGAAGATGAGCTAATGAATGAAAATCTCTATGATTCGTATGTTTGTTATTCTACATACTTCTCTTGGATTGTAATGTCTTTTCATGCAGATTGTTGTATATGTTTAACATTTAATACACTAAGCAATTTTAGCTAGTTTTACTGCTTTTCTTGGTGCTGCAAACTCAATATTGTCATATTACGTCAAAGTTGGCAAGATTTAATTTTTTTAACTTCAAAGTTCAAAGGAAATTCATTTCATATCATTCGATTGAAAATATTTCTACAGAAACCACTTCATTTAGGTAAAGAATTCAATTTTACAATAGGATTGAATGGTGTTCGTTCTTCCTATATATATTGCCATAGAACAATGCTGGCTGAATATAATGTCCTTAATCAGAAATATCTTGTTGATTTTGCAGGCCAAAGTCTAAATGCGAGTCTTTTGAGCCCATATCTGGATTCTCTAGCTTCCAGATTTTCAAATGGGGCAAACTTTGCTATTGCAGGGTCCACCACATTACCCAAAAACGTGCCGTTTGCATTACATATTCAGATCATGCAGTTCAAGCATTTTAAGGATCGCTCAACTGAACTTACTAGTACAGGTAGATATGTTACTGATAAAAATTATTAGTTGGGGGCAATAACAATGCCAGAGAATATAAATATCTTTAATTTTACAGATTAGTAGGCTAGTAGCTTCTCCCATGCTCTGACTCTCAGTTTTTAAAATACAAAATGGAATTGAAAGAAATAGCTTGGATTCAGGAGCTGGCCATGGCTATCTGTCACATTAGTCACAGTTTTAGGATAAACGGAAACCTGGCTCCCATGCAGAATTCTTTCCACTTTCCTCGATCGCCGTCTATGCTTCTCTCTCTTGCCTCTGTATATAATCTTGCATGTTATTTATGTTCTAGTTTTCTTTTCTTCATCATGACATGCCTGTGCTGAAATATGGGATTTTCAAAATCAAGAATTCGGTTTAGGCATTTTATTTTCTGAAGGAAAAATTAAATACTGCAACAAAATTGGGTGGCTGGAAGAACTCCACTTACAAGTTAATTACTGATAATTTCTTATTAGTTACATGTAGAATTTGCGGGTCACTGAGATTTTTATTTTATTTTTTTTTCTAGTTTATATGTTCTATTTCAGAAGAATGCTCCATATATCAAATTCCAGTGTCGGGGTAGATTAAAACGTATGAGTGCTATTATTATCATAATCCTTATTTATGGTCCCACCAATTTTATGTTTTGTTTAGAAGTAAGTATATATGGAGTAATTAGATTTTCTTGCAACTCTAGGTGTCGATGGTTTGATAGGTTATGATAAGTTCGGTGATGCTCTGTACATGATTGATATCGGACAAAACGACATTGCTGATTCATTTGCTAAGGGCCTAACCTATGCAGAAGTGGTAAAAAAGATTCCTTCAATATTGGTGGAAATCAAGAATGCTATTAAGGTTGGTAATTAATACTGTTAGTACTGTAAGATTCCTTGAATCTTTTTATTGGTTTATTTATCTCTAATTCCTCTAAGATTGTTGCCAACCATGTAAAGGAAACATTTTATAGATTTATTAATCTCTTTTAAAGTTTTATATCACTTGATTATTTGGTTTTAAGTTCATAGTAGTATTAAATAAAGCATTTCAACTGTTGTTGTATCATGCAGGAAATATATGATGGAGGAGGCAGAAAATTTTGGGTTCACAACACTGGTCCTTTGGGCTGTTTACCCCAAAAACTTGCTTTATCAAATAATGAGTCACAAAATCTTGATTCCGTTGGATGCATTGCGAGTTATAACGACGCTGCAAAGCTGTTCAACGAGGGCCTGCGTCTCATGTGCACAGGGTTAAGGTCCGAGATGAAGGATGCAAGCATCGTATATGTTGATTTATTTGGCATCAAGTATGATCTGATAGCCAACTCCACGAACTACGGTAAGATCACCAAATTACTCTGTGCTCCTCTTTTACTAATATATAATCTTTGTTAACAATGAATGCTACATTAAGTGGTACATATGATCTATGATTGATGCATATTAGGTTTCTCAAGTCCAGTGAGGGCATGTTGTGGGGCGGGCGGAGCGCCATACAACTACGAGAGAAGGGTGGTGTGTGGGTATCCGGGGTACGAAGTTTGTGAAGAAGGAAGTCGATTTGTAAGCTGGGATGGAATCCATTATACTGAAGCAGCCAATGCTGTTGTGGCTTCTAAGATACTTTCTACAGATTATTCAACACCATCTGTTCCATTGGACTTCTTCTGTCAGTAATTATAGTAAGATTAGTTATATATATACTACACCGCTCTTGTTGTCTTGGAGGCTAAGATGTGGCCAATATACATGTTGGTTGAGCTGCCTATGACATGCCTCTTACTTCAATCTGCAGGTATACTTATATAAAAATGAGCATTGTTTCACAAATTTTGAATTGATAGACTCCCTCTGGCCTACTCAATTTATCACGTTAGTGTTCGTCACAGATATTAAGAATAAGAGTGTGTTCACTTGAGAGTATAAATTTAATATTTCTAAATGGAGGAATAATATTATGAGATATAAATTTATACTTTATTGTGGGGACCACAAGTTTTATATGTTGTTTGGTTGAAATGATTATGTTTTATTTCTACTCTCAAGGGAGGACCACAATATTTATATCTTGTTAATATGAGAGTAAAGTAATGGATAACGCCGTGGGCAGTGACAAGCTTTTGAGCGAGTTCGCTGCCCACTTGGAGAGCCACGTGTTAGCGCGCTCGAGCAGTGCACATTGGCGAGCTTGAGCTCGCTGATTTTTTTTTAATAAAAATATTTTATTAATTTAAATTTAAAACATACATGGAAAAAAAGGGAAAAGCTACATGCCACCTCCGAAGCGTGTCCGAATTTTCTTCAATTAAATCATCCTCGTGTTTTGCGTGTGCTCTTTTATCTCGAACAGCTCGGCGAGGCTCCTTGTCTCGTACTCGAACTCTCTTTGGCTGTAGAGGTTGATTCTTCATCCGGGATCCAATTGGTTACAAAATTGCCCTCATCTTCAACTATCATGTTATGCAAAATAATGCAAGCAAACATGATATCTGATAAAGTCTCCCGGAACAAGGAACGCGCCAGTCTACTAATTATAATCCAACGAGCTTTGAGAACGTTGAAAGCTCTTTCCACGTCCTTGCGTGCGGCTTCTTGTTTCCTCGCAAACAAACATCTCGCTCAGTCGGGCACGGGAGAGTCTTCACAAAGGTCGGCCAACATGGATAAATGCCGTCAGCTAGATAGTAGCTCATTTTGTGCTGAGTGTCGTTTGCGAAAAAAGATACCGCCGGGCTCTTTCCTTGCAGATAATCATGGAAATCGTCCGACTGGTTGAGCACATTAATGTCGTTTAAGACGGCGACACCGAAGAACGCGTGCCAAATCCAAAGATCTTGAGAAGCAATGGCTTCAAGCACGACTGTCGGGTGCCCCTTCTTCTGGTTTGTGTACGCCTCATTCCACCCATTCGAGCAGTTCCTTCACCGCCAATGCATGCAGTCAATGCTACCAAGCATGCCGGAGAACCCGTGTTTCGATTCGTGCATTTGCAAAAGCCGATTGCAGTCAGCCTTGTTTGGTGGCCGCAAATACTCGACGCCGAATGCAGATATTATCGCTCGACAAAAATAATCAAGCGATAGCCGACTAGTGCTGTCTTCCATCCGTAGATACTCGTCGTATTGATCAGCGCAACCACCATTTGTGAGTTTCCGCAACGCCATCGTACATTTCTGGAGTGACGTGAACCCCAGCTGCTGAAAATAAGGTTCCTGAGCCTCCACAGCCCTGTAGATTGTGTTGCATAGTAATTTGCTCATACGAAATCGGCGTCGGGAGACGTCTTCGCCCCACGTTGGAAACTAGGAGAAATAATCCGCATGAAGACGGGTCTCGACATCAAGGCGGTCGCGATGAACTACCGTCCTTTTTCTCTTTGAACTTTGGACGGCATCGGCGGCTGCCGCCTCCTCCTCCTCTTCCTCGGCGACTGCTTCGGCAGCCTTCACCATGAGATTGCCGAACATGACAGGAATTTGGGTCGCAAACTCCCGCATTTCTTCCATTCTAGCGTTGTAATAATCGTCGTCGCCCGACATGATTTTTTAAATGATCAAAATAAACAAGAATATGAAGGTATTGAGGAGATTTGAGAGAGAATTGAAGAGATTGTGTATGAAATGAGGGGGAGAAGGATGTATTTATAGGTGAGAATAGGAGAATTTTAAAAAAAAAATTAATTACTCGGTGATCGTTGGCGGTCGTAACGGCTAGTGATCGCGCCAACCAGGGATCGCCAAGTGTCACCCCACGTCAGCGAGCACACCAGCACACAAGCTTGGCTTAGAGAGCGCGTGTGCACGAGCGTCGAGCTCGCCAACGGTGTGCGAGCCCTCAAATGTTGCTCGCTTGGACAGCGAGCGCGTGCGCGAGCACGCCGCTGCCCATAGCCTAAAGGAGGAAATATTTAAAATACATGGGAGGTATAATATTAAATCTCTATTTTGAAGGTATAAAATTATACTCTGGGCAAGAAAAAAGAGGTTGTGCGATACTTTATACTTCCTGCCCGAGTTTTTCTTAATCGAAACCAAACAATATATAAGGATGTAAAATAATATTATACCTCGTTTTCCCTCCTTTTCATTCTTTTTACTCCAAGTGAACGCACCTTAAGAATAAAAACTAAAAAGTTGGTGGGTCCCAACACTTTTGAAGAGTTTTGAAAGGTTAGCTCTTTCGTTATTTGGAAAGTATACTTATTTTGTTTTAAAAATACATTTAGTACTTTTGAAGATACTATAGCAAAAACAAATCTATTATTCTCTCTGTTCCCACTCATTTTGTCTCACTTTCCTTAAATGAATGTCTCAATTATTTGTCACATACTACCAAATAAGGAAACAATTTACCCTTCAAAAATCCTTCAAAAGTGATGAGACTTACGCACTTTCTAATTTTTACTCTTATTCTTAATCTCCGTACCTGATAATAAGACTATCTGCATCCCTTGGAGACCATTAGGGTGCTCCAAGGGGTGCTCCAGCACTAGAACACCCTTAGAGACCTCTACCATCCCAAGGGTGCTCCAAGGGTGTTCCAGCACAATATTAAACAATTCTCCATTTTCATTTATTAAATTAATTCATCTATTTGTAAATAAATTAAAATACACTAATTAATAAATAATACGAATTTTCCATTAATATTTGAAAATTGAAAAATTACATGCCGCACACAATAAAAAAAAACTACATAATTAAAAAAAAGTACATCAAACAAAAAATTACGAAAAAAAACTACGCCCACCCCCGACGTTGCTTCACCTCCTCCACCATCATCTTGTGAACATGGAGCTGCTCCAGCGTCATAAATCTCGTATCCCTAGAGACAACTTCCAAGTCGGTGGCATCACGTCTCTGCTGAACATATTCGGCCCGGATGCGTGCAGTTTCCAGCTTCGCGCGAGCTGATTTCCGCAACGCCACCGCGATCTCATGCTTGGCCTCGGTGAACTGGCTAAGTCGGGAACCATATCGATCCATGACGGATTCGAACTGGGACGACTCCTCTACCAGCTTCTTTTCTTTGGACCTTGCCCTCGCCCTTGTCACATCTCGACCCTCCGGTCGGGGAGACGCGCTTTATCCTTCGGTGGACTGGGCCTGCTCCGCTGACGGCTGGGACTGAGAAGATGTGTAGTTGCCCTCCGCCGTAATCTTCGTTCTCTTCATGGAGGGTACGTCTTGAAAATTGGCGAGGTGGAACTTGGGGTTATCTTTGAGAATGTCCAAAGCTGTGAAATAGTGGAAAGAAGGTGCTTGAGTATTTTTCTTGGAGATGTCTTGGGCCTGGGCAATCACATACCCGTCATCGGCGCCGCTTGACCGACGAGATTGGGCTTTATGGAAAGTGTTAATCCAGGCTTTAACAGCGGTCTGCATGCGGCCGAAGAAGCTCCTCACGGCTTTCTTGTTGAGATCCAAGTTGAACTTCTTCTTGAAGCGCTCTTGGATAGCGCCCTAATATCTCTCGCCAGACTGGTCTGCTCCGACGATGGAGTTGCAAGTCTCCTCCAGTCAAATCTGTGCCATGTGCTGGCTTGTTCGTCGGTGTAGTTGTGCCGCTTGAAGCCCCGGACGGGTTCCGAGTCATCTTCCTCGGCAGCGGCAGCAGAGGTGGCAATGGCTTTGCCCTTGCCCTTCTTTTTTCTTAGGCGGCAGCAGAGGTGGCAATGGCAGCTGAGGCGATTCTCGGTGTTTGTCGTTGGACTATCGGTGTCGGGGGAGAACGACAGGTAGGATTCGGCGGAGGCCGGAGTGTTGAGGTTGATTGAATCAAGCCGCGCCCCCGTGAAATAGTTCATGTCGTCGGACATGTCGGGATACCATGCCGACGAATATGGGTTGTTGGGATTCATAATTTTTTTTTGGATAAATCTGTTGAAGAAATGAAGGAGATGAAATTTTTTTGAGGGATGAAAGGAATGAGAGGTGTGAAAATGAGGGAGATGAAAATGGGTATTTATAGGTAAAATAAATAAAATAAAATAAAATAAGAAAATTGCATTGTTACCGTTTCTGCCAAAATCATAGCCGTTGCCTTCAATTTTTTTTTTTGCCGTTGGCGCGTGGCACCACGCGCCCGCCCTTTTTTTTTTTTTTTTTTTCTAGCCCGCGCGTGTTAAACACGCGCTGCTCGAGCCCTGCTCGAGCTCCTTCTCCCCACCACGCACCGTGCTCGAGCCACCCCCTGCTCGATCGGCGCTCGAACACCCTTCTTGGAGCCACGATACATATAGCCCAAGGAGACGTGCCTGATAATAAGGTTACAAAATAAGCGGAACTGGAGAGTAATAGATAATTCCATAAAGTATTAAATGTAATATTATCAGATAGTTATATTTTTATTTGAGATTACTCGAGTGTTATTTAATGAACAACCGAGGAAAGTAGGTGGCAAATTTATTTTGACTTGCTTATATATATCATTGTGTTTCTGTTTCTTCGTTGGCTCGTTCTCCGTTGCACGCTCGAATAATGCACGCTCGAATATACTTAACTAACAAAAAATTCGTACAAAATACTCGAATACAACATTAAAATATCGACACCGATGGCCATTAAATAATAGTGACGCCAACTATAAGAATTGAAATCTAAGATACTACTAAAAAATCAGCAAAATTGAATTTGGTTAGAAATTTGTCAAATCCGTAAAATTGATCGAACTTGATAAGTTTACCCAAATGAAAGCACACAGTTAGAATTTGAATTTAGAATACTACTCTCACGAGAGATATGTGCACGTAGACTTGTATACAAATCGAATCGACTATCATTGTATTCAATTTGTATCGAAGAAATTGCTACATATTCGATTCGACTTCGAATATTCAATTTTTTTAAGTTTATTATTTTTTTTAAGTTTGAGAAGTGAGAATGAAAAATTTAGATTTGGGTTTTTGGGAAGGGTTTGGCCGCGTCAGGGTGAGTGAAGAAGCGGGGGTATTATTTTTATTTTATTTTGCTTTTTTAGTTTAGTTTTCAAATATATATTTATATATAATATTTTTAAAATATCGAATCGAATATTTTCCGTTTATCAAATCAAATATTATCATTTTGAATTCATATTTAATAACTAATCGTATCAAATAAAGTATTCGTGTTTGTATTCAAATCATAAATTTTTGAATCCAATATGATCTTAACATGTCTTGAATTGAGGGGGAAATTGAAGACTTAACTGAAGTCATTTAGGCTAAAGACACAGTCAGATTGATCAATTAATTGACTCTCCCCAACTGACCAATCAGTTAAAGAATGGTACTCAGAAGTTGTGCAAAATTGTGGAGTCAAACCAAGGAGTTAACACAATTCAAATTCAGAAGAGTACAAGACCACATGGACAAATGAGAAGCATGCAGAACAACTTTCATCCCAACCAAAGGCAGCCTGACACAGTTGCCCGAAATGGCTACGAACTAGTTTATTGGATGAAGCAGGAATTCAAACATTAGAGTCAAACGGTCATCCAACGACTAGTTTTTCTCTCTATCTATAAATAGAGGCATTCACCAAGGAAGAAGTAATAATAATATTTTCAGCGATTATATACGAGCTCAAGCTCTTCAATGCAGAAATCTCTATCTCTAGAAGAAAATCATAGAGTTGTATATATATTTTATCTTCTTTGTAAATCTACCCTAGAATCTTTCCCTTAGTTTTAGTC
Source organism: Schizonepeta tenuifolia (assembly GCA_029490685.1). Lineage (NCBI taxonomy): Eukaryota > Viridiplantae > Streptophyta > Magnoliopsida > Lamiales > Lamiaceae > Schizonepeta > Schizonepeta tenuifolia. Next base: position 268,953 of record CM055958.1, on the reverse strand, counting down.
TAGTATAGCAGAATCTTGAGACATATTGCATGTCAAGTTTCATTGTTGGAAAAACCCTTCGTGGTTGATTAGGATTTAAATTGTTCCGGAATTCAACTCACTTGGTCCCTCTGAATCTGCAATCAGAGACTAGGTTTTATCTAAACCCGTAATCAGATTGTAGGTCTTATTGGAACCCATAATCCAGTAGAAGGTTGCTTGGAACCTGTAATCCAAGTGGTACGCTTTCACAGTGTGTGTAAAACTGTGTGATTTGGATCAGACAGTTACTGGATTCGTTGGGTGGACTCTCAACCGAGGACGTAGGAGTTTTGGCTTTGAATCTCGTTAAATTGCTTGTGTCTTCTTTACAGTCTTGTTTATTCGTACTAACAGGAAATTGACCCTTCATACAAGCATTCATATTTTCACTAAGTGTGATTTGGCAACTTGACCTTGCCCTTGCATAAAACAGTTTTCAAGAAGCAAAATACGAGTTAATAATTTCCACCACATTCTGCACTGCTCTCAAACACTCAGTCAACAGACTTCAATTGACATCAGTCAAAGAAGTCAGTTAAATAGCCAACTAAGTTATCCGTCAACTGAGTTTTCCAGTACTTGAGAGCTGAACAACTTAAAAGATTTTTCAAAAAAAATCCTACACAAGTGTATACATGTGTAACTCGTACCGGACCATAAGTGAATGCATACGTTAAGTGATACATATGATCTATGATTGATGCATATTAGGTTTCTCAAATTCAGTGAGGGCATGTTGTGGGGCAGGCGGAGCGCCATATAACTACGAGAGAAGGATGGTGTGTGGGTATCCGGGGTACGAAGTTTGTGAAGAAGGAAGTCGACTTGTAAGTTGGGATGGAATCCATTATACTGATGCAACCAATGCTATTGTGACTACTAAGATACTGTCAATCTAGAGAATATTCAACACCAACTATTTCTTCAGTCAGTAATTCTGATTAAAGTTATAATAGTCTTGTGTGTGAGAGTATAAGATATGGCCAATATACATGTTAGAGTTATACTTTCATGGGTTTTGACCTCCTCTTATAATAAAATTAATCTCGAATCAATTTAAATTGAATTAATTTTTGTTTACATATATCTTGTGCATTCAACCGAACTATAGTACATATTAAATCGATATCGTGAATATGATAAGAGTCAAAAGAGGAAAGTGGAGAAGCGGGGAATGCTCCCATGCACCGTCCCTTGTCATCACGCAATTTTGCAATGAAATTAAATTTAATTAATCATTGGAGAGATGAGGAATAATTATGGTTAGATCTAGGAAAGCGTTATTAGCCCGAAGCTCATCCACATTCACATCCACATCCACATCCACATCCATAGCCGCCCTTTCCACTTCTTTGCCTTTGTCTTTCCCTTTTTCCGCTAAAGTCAAACAAATTCTCCCCCGCCCAAAATCTCTACTCAAGGATAAGACTATCCATATCGCGGCTCGAGCAAGGGTGCTCAAGTCGATTTCGAGCATGGGGGTGCTCGAGACAGCTGCGTGGCGGAGGAGACGAGCTCGAGCACAACTCGAGCACGCGCGTGCATTACACGCGCCTTGCGATTTAAAAAAGTAAAAATAAAAAACGTCAGGCGCGTGCATTGCACGCGCCAACGTTAAAAAAAATTAAATATCCAACGGTTGGATTCGAAGCCGGCAACGGCTAGATTTTTGCGATTTTTTATTTATTTATTTATTTTTTTCATTTTACCACCTATAAATACTCTCTTCACCTCTCTCATTTTCACACCTCTCATTTTATTTTCATCTCTCAAAATCTTTCCTCTTCCACAATTCTTCAAGCAAACCTTCTCAAAAAATAATTATGGATCCGAACAACCCATATTCGTCGGCGTGGTATCCGGATATGTCCGACGACGCGAATTTCTACACGGGGGCGGGGCTTGATTCAATCAACCTCAACACCGCCGCCTCCGCCGAATCCTACCCGTCGTTCTCCCCGGACTCCAACAGTCCGGCGACAAACACCGAGGATCGCATCATTTTGGCCCCGCCGCCATCCCAGCCCGCTGCCAGAGGAAGGAAGAAGAAGGGGAAGGGCAAAGCCGTTGACACCTCTGCCGCCGAAGATGACGAGGAACCCGTCCGGTCCAAGCGACACAACTACACGGACGAACAAGCCACCTACATTGCACAGATTTGGGTGGAGGAGACCAACAACTCCATCGTCAGATGCGACCAGTCCGGCGAGAGATATTGGGGCGCTATCCAAGAGCGCTTCAACCGGAGGTTCAACTTGGCTCTCAACAAGAAAGCCGTGAGGAGCTTCTTCGGCCGCATCCAGACCGCCGTGAAACACTGGATGTCGGCTTGGCAGCAGGCAAATGCTTGCCGGCCAAGCGGCGTCGATGACGAGTTTGTAAAAAACCAGGCCCAACAGATCTACCAGGCAAATGCTCAGGCGCCTGCCTTCCGCTATTTCACGGCGTGGGAGATCCTCAGGGAAAACTCCAAGTTCCACCTAGCCAATTTCCCAGACGTACAGTCCATGACGAGGACGAAGACTACGGCGGAGGGCAACTACACATCCTCTCAATCCCAGCCGTCGGCAAAGGAGGCCCAGTCCACCGAAGGAGAAAGCGCGCCTTCCCGACCGGAGGGTCGAGATGCGGCAAGGGCCAGGGCAAGGGGCAAAGGAAAGAAGCCGGTCGAAGAGTCGTCCCAGTACGATTCCGTCATGGATCGAGTTAGCTCCCGACTTAGCCAGTTTACCGAGGCCAAGCATGAGATCGCGGTGGCGATGCGGGAATCAGCTCGGGCGAAGATAGAAAGTGCACGCCTCAAGTCCGAGTATCTTCAGCAGCGACGTGATCAGATGGACCTGGATATTGTCTCCAGGGACACGAGATTTATGACGCCGGAGCAGCAGGAAGTTCACCGGAAGATGGTGGAGGAGGTGAAGGCACGTCGGGGGTGGGCGTAGTTTTTTTAAGTAATTTTTAGTTTTATGTATTATTTTTTTTAATTATGTAGTGTTTTTTTTTTATTGTCAAAGGCATGTAATTTTCCAATTTTCAAATATTAATGGAAAATTCGTATTATTTATTAATTAGTGTATTTTAATTTATTTACAAATAGATGAATTAATTTAATAAATGAAAATGGAGAATTTTTTAATATTAAAGATAGAGCACCCTTAGAGCACCCTTGCGTTGTAGGGGTAGAGTGCTCTAAGGGTGCTCTAGTGCTAGAGCACCCCTTAGAGCACCCTAAGGGTGCTCTAAGAGTTGTGGATAGCCTAACAGAGACATGGGTGAGATCATTTCTTCTAATAAAAGTAGTATTTCGGTGTGTTAGCCTAGTGGTAATGTTCAGATTAAAGATCATAGGTTCGAGTCTATCATTATGCGGTATCTAAATTTCTTTGTAATATATTGTTAAATAAAAGTAGTATTCTTAATTTTGTATTTAGTTTGTACTTCTCCGTTCACGAAATGATGCCTCATTTGATGTCTGATACGAAGATTAAGAAAGCTGATAAAGTTGTTTTAAGTGGGGTAAAAGTTAGAATATAAGATGGCACATGAGTAAATAACGTAGAAGACAAACGCTCTTCGTACGGGAAAGAAAAGTAATTTAATTATCAGAAGAATATCAAAGTCTGCCTCTCAATACATGTGATAACGTATTTATAGGCCTAGAAAATAAACCCTAGATCGAAAAGGAAACAAAATCCCAAAAAGAAACAAATAGTAGTAGAAAATAAGCGAAAATAATTTAAAAGGCCAAATGTGCCTAAAAACGAAGGAATTTGGACCTAGGACCACTTATGTCATCGCATACGAGTTCAATCCGAATCGTCGTTCCGCTTCCAGAAACATATTATAATAGGAAATCTGATCCCGGGAATAAAAGTTACGCCCAATTTAAATCCTGCCGTCGACGACCCTTTTCACGATCTTTAGCCGCCAAATAATCCACAACTAGCTGCTCCACATCATAAGGGTAGTGAGATAATGACAAAAAAATAATGGTAAATGACAAAAAAGAGGTGGTATTGACCAAAAAGTAGGATAAAGCTGTTGGAATCACAAAAGAAGTAGAAATAAAGTTGATGTGAGGTGGGGTCATCAATGATAAAGTGTAGTGATTTTACTAAAGTAACGAGGGTATGTTGGTAAAAATAATGAAACATGACATCATTTGCTGAACACAAATAAGGGATAAAACAGGGCATCATTTCGTGAACGGAGGGAGTATATTGTTATTAAGTGCACAGTGAAAGTTATTGAATTATCATGAGTAATCTTGTTACAATACTCCCTCCGTCCCACCCAACTTGTCTCATTTGAGACGGACACGGAGATTAGAAAAAAGAGATTAGATATAAAGGGTGTGGTTAGTGTAGTTAATAAAGTGATACAAAATATGTTTTAATTGATAAAGTGATTTAAAGTGTTTTTGAAGTGACATAAAGTGATATAAAGTGATTTTGAAGTGATATAAAGGGAATAAAATGATTTTTTAATTATTTTCTTAAATGGAAAGTGAGACAAGTAGAGTGGGACACCCAAAATAGAAAGTGAGATAAATAGAACGGGATAAAGGGAGTACTATTTATGGAATTATTGGCATTAATTCAATAATTATAGAATAAATATAAAAAAAATATATTACATTGGAGCAAATGACTTTTTTTTTATTAAAAAAAATACAAGTTGCATTATCAGATTACGAATATTAAAAAGGGTAGTGCTATTTGGATACACTGTGACTAACATACGAGTTAAAAAAAGTAACATAAGTTTTGGAAAAAGAAATATACCCTAATTGAGGAATCTAAACTCTAAGGAGAAATGTGATTATTTCTATTTTTACGATTAACTTTTTCTTACGCATGTATCCGGCCACGGTGTGTCCGAATAAAATTATTGTATTAAAATTATTAACAAACTACAACAAACTAGATTATATTTATATAAAGTGGAAAAGCAATCTAAATGTCAATATAATTTGAATCGTAGACCTCTTAGTTAAGGAGCTAATGAAATTGGGCAACAATCTGTTCGATTTGAAATTTCAGTATGAGTTAGTTTCACTGCTCCAAAAGCCATTCCTAATGGGCTTTAACTTTATGATTGTGCCACATATTTAAACTAAATTAAATTCTATAAGGTGTTTTATTTGTGCTAAATATTTTTATACATTATCCATGAAAACTAGGAATATTTGAGATTTAGTGGTGTCATGCCATTATTTAAATCAAGTTCTGGATTACTTTCAAGCATAAAAGATGGTAATAATTTATATTTTAAGCAAATGCATTTGTTTTTTTAAAACATGAAAAGACGGAAAAAAAAGGTCGATGATGTTTAAGACAAATCAATGTGATTCCACGTACGCGTAAGATTCCCCACGCTTGTGTTTAAAATACACGGATGGCCGACTGAGTTATCATAAGTCTCTTTTTAGTGAAAGATATTGAGTTCAATCTCATCAAAGTTCGGTGTAGTATATTCACACTTTATTTGGTGGTATAGTGATCCGACTTTTGTGTGGTGTAGAGGTCTCACTTATATGACGATTTAACGATTTATTTGATAATAAACATATATCACCTATCTGATGATTTAATGATTTATTTGATAATAGACATATATGCCTTCGTTGTAATTTTCTCGGAAAAAAAAAATACAGAAGCTTTCACCTACAAGTATGTACGTACACTACCACGTTTATTAATTGGCACATAAGTAGTGTCTCATATGCAGTTATCCTACTCATATGGCCAATAAAGATTCAACATTAAACTAAGATTCCTTCACTACAGAACGTAGACTACTCGATCCCTTATTTTATAGAAAAATGAAAGCGGTGAATGTTCACCTCTTCATCAAACCTAAATTGATTCCTCTAAAATATTCGTCTTTCCATTGTGTAATAAGCAAATAGTGTGTTGTATTTAGTTGGAGAAAGAAAATATGAGTGGGGGAGAGAGAGATCTAGAGAGAGAGAGAGAGTATTTTCAAGGGTTGGATTGGGTTTCAGAATTTGGGCCTGAAAGTTAGAGTTAAGTTATAAATATAAAGAAGAAATGGGCTTGTATGTATATTAGGCCGAAAATATGAAGGAAAATGAGAATTATGGATCTTGTAATATTGTTCGTACAGGATGGGATCCGATAGTATTATCTCTGAACTTGATCCGTCCATAATAAGTGTGATTTGAAGGGAATGATATGAGTTTTAAGAATGAAAAAGTGAGTGAGAGTGAGAGGTTTCTCTTTTGAGGAGAGAATAAGAGCGAGTGATAGAAATATTGTAAGTAGAGAATATGTTTTTAACATTTTATACTTGAATAAATAAAGGGAATAACGGGTGAAAAAGTAACATTTTTTAAGTGAGATCATTTTCATTTATGCAAGTACCAAACTTATCATGGACAACACAAAGGAAATCAAACCATACTGAGCATTATATTACAAGATAGGATCCAGACTAAATTTGTACTAGATGTACCAGATGCTTGATATCCAGCCCGAATCGACCCGACCCGCTCCACGTTTCATTAAGTGTATTTTTGTCCCAAATTGAAAAAAATGGTCAAAATTTATATTTTTGAAGAAGGTGGGCAAAAATTTATATTTTAATGATCATTATGGCTATTTCAAAATTTACCTGATAAATATCATGTGATATAACCATAATGAATATTCTAGATTACCAAGATTTATCATGTGACAATAAACGTTGGACATATAGAAGATTCTAGATTACCAATATTACTTGTATAAACTTTCTCGAGTGAGAATAACACACAGACACACACTAATTTGGTGGCTGGCTGGGTGCATTACTCACCAGAAAAGGCATTAACATATTTCTGCAAATGGAATTGGGCGGCTTAGCATGTTGTAGTATAATAATGCAGCCATTACCGACCTTTGAAAAATAAAAGTAGCTACTTCAATTCCACTCCTATATCTTTTCCTAGTATAAAATCATCAAATCAACTTGCTCACATTCTATCTATTTCTCCAGTGGTCACACTCCACATTAATTATATTCAATTCCCCAAACGTGCCTTATAAATTCTCTCTCGTTCATTGTCCTACCCTACTCCCTAGCTTCAACTCCTCCCCCTTAGTCTCATTCTCATTCTCATTTTTTCAAAACCTACTGCCTTAGGATTGCATGCGCCCTCCCTTGCACTCACAACTTGTTCCTTCTCTCCTATATAAACTCATATCATCAGAGAGAGAGAGAGAGAGAGAGCGAGAGAGAGAGAGAGAGAGAGTGTGTGTGTGTGTGTGTTTGTATGATGATGATGGATTGCATGCTTTTCGCAATCACATTATGTTACTTAACTCTTTCAGCCGAATGCCGGCCGCAAAATCACCGCATCCTATCTGAAATCTCGGCATCACCTTCACCCGCACCTCTACCGCCACAGATTTTCAGTGTGTTACCCTCGTCGCCTTCTCCCGCACCTGAGGCGGCACCTCCAGCGCCGCAGATTTTCAATGTCTTATCGTACGGAGCGGCGGGAGACGGCGCCACCGACGACACGCAGCCCTTCAAAACGGCTTGGGACGCCGCTTGCCAAGCCGACGCTCCCGCCGTTATCCTTGTTCCCAGGCATTATACTTTCATGATCCAGTCCGCCATTTTTTCTGGCCCCTGTAGAAATCCACTCATTTTTCAGGTAATTTATTTAAAGCGCACGGCATTTTTATCCTTGTTATTTATTCCATGCTACATGTACATGTACTACACTCACCTCTCACGTGATTATATTTGATAATTTATATTAATCAAATATTATGATGAGAAAAATGAGTGTAATACATGTATATGTATCATTGAATTTCCCAATGTATTGTGTATATATCTTTTGGTTTAGAAAATTTATGTAAGCATGTATATGTATTTTAATAATATAAATTTTATTATTAAAGTATTACTATGTGAGGGGTGAATGTACTACATGTATACCTATGTAATATAATTTCTCGTTTCTTTTGTTTGGTTTAAGATTGAAGGAAGTATAATGGCACCAGAGGGGCCTGATTCATGGCCGAAAAACAACAGTAAACGACAATGGCTAGTGTTTTACAGAATCGATGGAATGTCAATGCAAGGAGGTGGGGTCATCGATGGCCGAGGACAAAAATGGTGGGACCTACCATGCAAACCTCACAGAGTGAGTAAATAGTTACTAATTAATTATCTCCTCTTCGGGAAATTCTTACATAGATGCAAATGAAACAGGGTGTGAACGGAACAACTCTACCTGGTCCTTGCGATAGCCCAGTGGTAAGTGTAATTAAATTATAATCATAAATTTTGGTATACTGATCAAAATAATGAAACACTGACTCATGACTAATTAATGTATGAATGTATAATTAATAGGCGATAAGGTTTTTCTGGAGCTCAAATTTGACAGTGCAAGGAATAAAGGTGAAGAACAGTCCACAATTTCATTTCCGGTTTGATAGCTGCCACCATGTCCATATCGATTCACTCTATATAAAATCGCCGGCGGGAAGTCCCAACACCGATGGAATTCACGTTGAGAACAGTAATAATGTCAACATACATAATTCCCTCATTGCTAATGGTAATTACTTGATTGTCGCCATGCGTAAGGATCGTGTGAGAATATATCATATATGAGAACCTGAGAACAATGCATTTTCATCACACTCGTAATGCATGAATTGCAGAAACTTAATGTGTAAACATTTCAGTGCATGAACTAACGGTAACTGAATGCGTTAACATTTAAATGCATAAATTACGATAACATAATGCATCGCTAAATCTGAACCATAAATCAATTAAAATAAGATTGAGATTTACTTTTCATTTCTCACCTAAGAAAATATTTCTCGTACGAGCCTCGTTCTATATATATCCAATTATTTTGCCGAGTTATTGATATTGATGCATGCATGTGTTTGTGGTTGATGATAGGTGATGATTGTGTGTCCATTGGAGCTGGTACATTTAATGTAGATATAAGGAACATCACTTGCGGTCCTGGTCATGGAATAAGGTACACTCTCAATTTCCATGCTAATGACAACGCGTGACTTGTTCTTGTTCTGTTAATGAAATTAAAAATCTAACATTTTTTTTTGGAAATTCTTACGACTTGGTGAATTTTCTTAAATATAATTTGGTATATTTTAAAATTCACACATTTCGATCGGGTCATAAAGGCAATAAAATATGCTGCACCTGCACGACCTTAATTTAACATATAAAATGAAACTCACTTTTTGCGTGAAAAAGACAAATTTACTTTTGACGAAATCAGAACTTACATAAATAAAATACTATTTCTTCTCTTATGTGATCTGATTTTCTTTTTGGACCATTCACAATAAGTTTTGTCCTTTCATATTATGAAAAATTACTCCTATTACCCTTTTATTCTTTGAACATTTTTTTATTTGTATTCTTCATTAAGAGGTAAAAATGTACTAACAGATTCAACAATCATACTATATCAACTTAACCTACTCTCAACTCTTAAAATTTGTGTCACTCATTCCGAACCACATTTATCATGGACGGAGGGAGTATTACATACTATATTTAATTAAAAAAGGTGGGCCCGTGCAGTATCGGAAGCCTTGGGCCGAAGAACACGAGGGCGTGCGTGTCGAACATAACGGTACGAGACTCGTTGATCAAGCACTCCGACAACGGCGTCCGGATCAAGACGTGGCAGGGCGGGTACGGCGCCGTTTCGAAAATTGCCTACAGCAACATAGTGATGGACACGGTAAGGAATCCGATCATAATAGACCAGTACTACTGCACCGGAAAGTCCTGCGCCAACCAATCGTCGGCGGTCTACATCAACGACGTCTCGTACACGAGCATCAAAGGAACCTACGATGTCAGAAGCCCGGCGATGCACTTGGCGTGCAGCGACGCGGTGGCGTGCACGAATCTGACGATGTGGGATGTGGAGCTGCTGCCGGCACAGGGACAGAAAATGGTGGACCCCTTCTGCTGGAATGCGTATGGAGATGCCGCCGTCGTCACTATTCCGCCGCTACTGTGCTTGAATCATGGAATCCCGCTTTCCTTGCCGACTAGCGATTTCGGTCAATGTTAATTAGTGAGGCTTGAGAATTATACGTATATACTTTGTCTCGTGTTTACCAAAATATCTCACAGTGTTAATCATGGCGACCCCGTTAATGGCGAAAGTGTTGCCTTAATTATTAACTCTTACATCAATTGAAAAATTATTAGCTCTTTTATTATTTCTATGTCCCCCACCCGAGTCCCAACATTAAGTTTATTCATTTGATAATTTTCATTATAAAAATATGAGAGCTGATATGCTACTCACCTACCGTGAGCATCGTTCATGGGCACCATCCTCGATTTATCCACATCAACATCATTTTATTTAATTTTTGCTATTGAATTTTAATCTAATACCTTAAAAAATGTCATTGAAATCATTAAATTAAAAAATTAACTAAAAATCAATGCTCGATTTATTGTTTTCCCCTTTAACGTCAAAGAAATGAATAGATAAACAAACCGAGCATTGATTTTATGTAATTTTTTGATTTAATGATTTCAATAACATTTTTTAAGGTATTAGATTAAAATGCAATAGTAAAGATTAAATAAAATGATGTTGATGTGGATAAATCGAGGATGGTGCCCACGAACGGTGCTCACGGTAAGTGAGTAGCATAGCAGCTCTCATAAAAATATAATACCATAACTAATCGGAAATTAACATTTATTATTGGAAAATTGAAGTTTAAAAATGAAAATAAGTAGTTACAATAATTATTAATTTAATATAATTTATACTCGATTTCCAGCTTCAATATCATAAGTGAGGACTCCTCCGTCCCCACTTAATATGGTGCGGGGGCCGTGCAAAGATTTTAAGAAAAAATAGATAAATGTTTGGTATGAATATTTTAAGTCGAGGAAAGAACCCATTTAAGATGTGTTATTAAGTTCTTAGTGGATGAAGAAACTTTATAATGGTAAATATATTGAACTTTTAAGGATAAAAAGATAAAAACATATCCTATAAATTAAACATCATGCTAAATTGAGACGGGTAAAAAAGAAAAGTAGTCATACTAATCCGAGACGGATGGAGCATAATAATTATTAATATACAAAAAAAAAAAATTGTGAAAATTAAAAGAATTGAAAAAGTGGGATAAAAAAAATAGTGTTATGTAACATTACATAACAATAGATGTATATTTGGCTTTGCATTTCTCTAGAATTAAGATGGGAGAGTTGTGGAGATATTTTTAGCCAAATTAGTTAATGTAACAAATATCATCATACTTTGTTCGCACTTGCAGTTAGATAAGAGACCATTATTGTAGAGGAATCAATTTAGTTGGTGGACAAGTGAACACCCCACCTTTTTTTTTTTTTTTTTTTTTTTTCACTAGGGAGGGACAAGCCTATTTCTGTAGTAAAGGAATATTCGTTTAATGTTGTTTGAATCTCGATTGGCCTTAAAAGGAGGAGTAGGATATCTGCCTATCATATAGGACTCCGGTCCAAATGAGATCTTCTATTATCTAATTGTTTTTCATCTTCTTTTGTATATGTTGGATTTATGATGTATAACAATTTTTTAAGTTAAACATGGCAATCAGGGTTTATTCCATTCAAATAAAGTAGTATATAATTATTTTTAAATCGTATATCATATATATCATATAGGATTTCGGTTCAAATGAGATCTTCTATTATCTAATTGTTTTTCATCTTCTTTTGTATATGTTGGATTTATGATGTGTAACAATTTTTTAAGTTAAACATGGCAATCAGGGTTTATTCCATTCAAATAAAGTAGTATATAATTATTTTTAAATCGTATATCATATATATCATATAGGACTTCGGTCCAAATGAGATCTTCTATTATCTAATTGTTTTTCATCTTCTTTTGTATATGTTGGATTTATGATGCATAACAATTTTTTAAGTTAAACATGGCAAGCAGGGTTTATTCCATTCAAATAAAGTAGTATATAATTATTTTTAAATCGCATATGTTATATATTTAATGAATGTTATAAGTGTGATTCGGAGGAAGTGGCATATATTTTAAGAAAAAAGGAGATGAGTGAGAGCGGAGAAGATAGATATGTTAATTTTAGTGGAATAAAAGAGCATGGGTGAGAGTGAGAAAGGTAAAAGGGTTTTATTTATGGAAATGTCATACTTATCGTGGACGGCCCATAAAAAAGATAAAATCACACTTATCATGAACGGGGTAGTATATAAAATGCAACAGAGGATTTGAATTTGACAAGGCCGTATTCGTTAGTCTTTCGTCTCATATGACAAATTAAGTTGCAACTTATATATGTAAAAGATAATGCCGCTTAATAATTCATTTTCATTATGTAGTCTTTTAATTTAAGAGCAAAATTACACACAAGTTAGTGAAAGAGTTTGTTTTATTTAAAATAACCAACGACCTAAAATTTCCGTCGCCCCTTTTGTGTTGGAAACTTCCGTCCTTAGCAGAATTCCGCCGTTCGATGATTCCGAGGTATTACGAAAAAAAGGGTCGTTATTCTGTAAATAGTTTGTGACAGTGACAATGTACAACTTTACTTATATATATGTGATTGTTTTCTTAATTACATTCTTAATTATCCTTAATTGTAGAGGGTTAGAGAGATTTATATTCTTAACTATACATATTGTTGTTGTAGAGGGAGAGAGAGTGAAAGAGTTGGGGGAGGGAGTGAAATATCGGGAGAGATCTCGTAAGAGATAGGAACGAGAGATCTTGATGACCGTTTTCTTTTTAATTTAAAAAATTTGCCCTTTATTTTTAGTAGATTAATTAGTAAATAATTATATGTAAACCACATCAGAAAAAACTTAATTTGCCCTTTATCTTTGGTAATCTTTTTTTTAATTTGCCCTCAATTTGGGTAGATAGGTCATGCAACCTCATGGATTATAAGTGTATTTGTTCCGATTTGTTAACTTAGAACATGCCCCCTCTTAATAGTTTAATTTCTTGCAGTTTGCAATTAAGGTTGATGAGTAATTGAGAGGTGTATCACTTTAATTTGGATTTGTTTGATCCTAATGTTATGTTTACTGCATCTTAATGTGAGCATGATTTAATAGTATTTTTTGTATTTTTTGACTGATTTAATAGCATTTTTTTGTAACTTTTGGCTGATTTTATTTATTTATTTTTAGCTGATTTAATATTTATCTACTACCCACAAGATGAAAAAGTTTGGACCCCTGAACTAAAATCCTAGCTACGCCACTAGATCTGAACTTCCGTCATTATTTCCATGTTATTTTTTTGTAGTGATAAGGGTTGTGGATTCCACGGAAAGTAATCTTTAGATATATAAAAATGTGTGCTTGTGAAAAATAAAAACCACCTTGACTTTAATGGATGACCTAATTGAATGAGTGACAAATCAATGTACAACTTTATTTATACATGATTACATGGTATCTTACATGCAGAATGATGAAATACGTAATCCTTATATCCGAATAAAACTGAGTAAATTTAATTGCGTGGTAGTTTATGTGATAATGTTTTATATTTAGTTTGTGGTAGGTTAACTCTTTTGTATTTAATATTGCTATATTTATATGTATAATAATATGCCAAGAAGAATAGAATAAATTAAAACCCCTATTGTGCTGTCACAAATTTTGGATTTCATTCAATTTAGAAGCTAACTAAATAATACTCCATCCGTCCACGAAATGATTGTTATATTGTGAACGATACGAATTTTAACAAAATAGTAGGTAATAATGGATAATAATAGGTATTGGAGTAAGGGTCTCACAATGGGCTCGTTTGGTAGGCGTGCTTAAGGTATATAATGTCTATGAGGCTTCTCGCAATGCGGGACACAAGACAGGGGGCGGGGAAATGAGACAAGAGCATTGCGGGGCGAGGCGTCTCGAGACGGCTCGAGACGCGCGTGAGAGCCACGTACTCGACCGAAAAAAAAAAATGGCGCGTGCATTGCATTCGCCTAACGGTTGGATTTGAGCCGACAACGGCTAAAAAAAAGGTTTTCTTCTTTTTTCTTTTAAATTTTTTTAATCCTAATTTTTACCTATAAATACTACTATTTTCCACTCCAGGCTTGAGAAAATTTGCGCGACTATCCCAAATTCCTCTCCCAAACTTTTTTCGACGTTCACTCTATGAAGAGGACGTAAACTTGGGTGGAGGGCGCCTACACATCTTTGGCATCGGCGCCGTCGGCGGAGGGGGCCTCCACAGAAGGAGAAAGTGCGCCTCCCTGACCGCAGGGTCGAGATGCAGCAAGGGCAGCGACAAGGAGGGAGGCCAAAGGAAAGAAGCCGGCAAGTGAGTCGTCCGAGCTCGACTCCCTTTTGGATAATTACAACTCCTAACTTGGCTAGTTCGCCGAGGCCAAGCAAACAATGGCGGAGGCACTACACGAATCTGCTCGGACAAAACAATATGCCATCGACATGAAAATTATCCAAAAGGATACGAGATACATGACGCCCTAGCAGCTCCAGCTTCACATGTTCATGGTGCATGAGGTGAAGGAACGCCGAGGATGGGCGTAATTTTTTTTATGTAATTTTGTAATTTTTATTAATTAGTGTATTTTTATTTTTAATGAATGTAATTTTTCAATTTTAATTTATTTAAGAAAATTCTAATTTTATAATATTAAAGTTAGATACAACTTAGAGACAATTGAGATGCAGAGATAGATGTCTCTAGTGCTGAAAGTGGAGATGGAGACACCTTGAAGATACTAAGCTGTCTCCAAAGGTTGCAGATAGACTGACACCCTAATATGTTGTTTGGTACAAAGTATACGGTCCTTTATAAAATTCAGGCCCGTATGAATTATACTCATTTTTATTGTTACGTATACCACATAATACTACAACTAATTATAACACAAATTTACCATAATTATTATTTTTGCAGATAATTTAATACTTCATACCAAACAAAATATTAATTATTATACATATAAGACATGCGAGTCAACCATATCACATTTTATTCCATACTCTGTAGCAAACGAACTCAATATGGGTGAAATAGTAAGAAATATAAGGTTAAATATAATATATTATGTGGGTCATACCACTACTATAAATAAAAGTGAACTATTTCGTGGATTTAAATATCAAAAGTAACAACCATAACATGGAGGAAGAAATTTTAAATATATAACTCAAGCATTGGGAATCTTAGGCGTACGTGGAATCACATTGATTTGCTTTTTCTCAAACATCCTCGATTTTCTATTTCGTCATTTGATGATACATTTCAAAATCAGAATACATTTATTTGATCAAGTACAAATTGTTTCTTTCTTTTATGCTTGAAAGTAACCTTGATTTGTTTTCCCTAAAAAAAACCTTGTTTTCTTAATTTAATAATGGGAAGACACCACTAAATCTCAACAATAGTTTGTTTTGACGGAATAACATATAAATTTAGCAAAACAAAACCCTTTATAGAATTGATTTTAAATAGTGGCATATATATAATCATAAAGATAAGTTGATGAGTGCATGGTAGTTGCCCCATTAATGAATTCAAACCTACAAAGCAGATTCCATTTGAGGAAGTGAGGAACCTCGCATGGTATGAGGGGGTCCCCCGAGACGGTTTTATGTTGCCAAACACACATATGATATATAGCCATTCAAAATGAATGAAAATATATAACACTGCATATTTATATAGTTAAGCTCACCATCGATCTTGTCTTTGAAATTTAGTTTTAATGCATGCATTATGCATATATGATTCTGACATAAGGCTTACTCAACACGATCGTACGCCTTACACGTAATATGAGGCCGCCATTCGAGAATAATAAAGCACATTGTCAATGATGAGTCATCCCGGAGTAAAGTAGCCTAAATCGAACTTATAAGATCATGAATCGGATTCGTCATAATTATGAGGAATCCGATTCATGATCTTATTATAAGTTACAATAACTGGTGTTACACATATTGATCGAATGAAAATTAATGTTAATTTTTCCAAAAAAAAGAGTGAGAAAAATTTAAAAATTAAAAGTTGGATACATGCGAGACAATAAAAAGTGAGATAGAGGATCCTAATTAGTGATCAACTATGATGTACGGATTCTTTAAAATATACTACCATGTAACCGTATCGGATTCTCGTTAGGGTCAGATTCTCATGCGTTTCGCACTCGATTCGCCACGTGGGGTATCCTTTCAAATAGAAAATTAAAAGAAATCGGATTCACGAATCTCATGTGGAAAAATCGCGAATCTCATAGATGAAGGGGTTGTATGAGTTGATTTTTGGAACTTTATTATTATGACTTATATATTGAGCTAATGATACTTGAATTGTTATTATATAGCTTAATTAGATAACCTAATTGAAATTCTTAAACTTTGAGCAAGAGAGAACGTGAATTATATATATTTAATTTATATAAAACTAAAAAATCTATATATTTTACAATAATTTTATATTTTATTAGTTTTATATATAATTCAATAATATTAACTAGACGTATCCTTGTCGAATCGCACTTTAAATTTTTTAAAATTTCATATCCTCGTATCCGTATCGTATTGGCCCCGCACCCGTGCAACATAGGTGATCAACGAGGCAATTCAAATTCTATATATATCCCAATTATTTTCTTCTTCCCACTATTAAAATCTTTAATGTTGTTTTATTATAAAAATAAAATTAGTGTATAATATAATTAATGAACAAAAATTGATACTCCATCCATTCCGAGTTAGTACGACTACTTTAGCCCTCACAATTTAGTATGGTGTTTTCTTTTTAACACGTCTTTTACCTTTTTACCCTTAAAAGTTCAATATATTTACTCTTAAAGTTTCTCCATCTACTAAAAATTAACAACACATCATAAATGAGTTCCTTCATCCACTTAGAATATTCGTATCAAACATTTATTTACTTTTCTTAAAACTTGTGCACGGCCCCTGCATCATACTAAGTGGGAAGAGAAGGAGTATTATTTACTACTCCCTACATCGTGTTAGAGATGTATCTTATTTCCTTTTGGGTTGTCCCGTTACACGTGTCTTGTAAACTTATTGTAAAATATTAGAGATAATTAGGACCCAATTAAATTTTTCATTTTACACTTTTTATCATACTTTTCTCCTCGTTTTCTGTGTCATTTACTATTCACTCTCTCTATACCTACTTTATTTCGCTATTTGTACTTACTTTATTTCGTCATTCACTCTATCTCTACCTACTTTATTTCACTTTAATAACTGCACTAAACACACATTTTCTCCCTAATTATTTTCTCATTAATACCTGTTTCCAAAAGAAAGAAGACGTCTCCGGTGGAAGAGGGAGTAAAAAACAAATTTAACAAATCATATGCCATGAGTAAATAATCAATAATCAACTAATAAATTTAAATTAAAATGCTAAATTTTAATCATATAATAATTCCATTAGGTATTATAAATGTGTATCATGTCATAAGCCAATATAGAGAAGAAATAACAGTATTTGATAACCAACTATGAAAATATAAATTAAGGCCAATATTTATGGGCCTAGAGACTGAAATGCACACATGTTAATTATCTTCCGTTTTCACCGTCTTCATTTTACGTTTCTAGTTTCAACGAACAAAATGTCCGAGGAACACTCTCTCTCTCTCTCTCTCTCTCTCTCTCTCTATATATATATATATATATATATAGGGTTGAGATCTGGTGAGAATAGATCTTATGTGAGAACGTGAGAATGATAAATTTTAATGCATTTTTATCATATTGGTAATGCATATATTGCAGAAATGATATGCACACACATTCTAATGCATAAATTGTAGTAACTAAATGCATAAACATTGTTATGCATAAATTAGTATAACATAATGCATTGTTAAATCTCAGCCATTGATCAACAAAAATCAAGGGTCCAGATTTATTCTCATTTCTCATTTAAAAATCCATTCTCACATGATCCTCTTCCTATATATATATATATATATATATATATATATATATATATTTTGAGAATTATATAGGAACTCATCTTTAAATAAGAACTAGGAACTAATTTGGATCGTAAATTTTCTTATGATCAACGACCTCGATTAATTGATTCATTAGCTTACTATTGTTTGCACATTAAATATGTTAACTAATTTGTGCATTAAGTTACTGTAATTTGTGCATTAACATGTTTGTGCATTAAGGTACTCTATTTTGTGTATCACGTAAGTGATCTTTATGCTGGTTCCTACATACTCATATAAAGATGAATTCCTACCAAATTCATAATCCCCCACGCGCGCGCGCGTGCACACACACACACACATATATATATATAATGCATCTAGTTTCGACCATCGTTGTGCTCCTTCCGCGGCAACCGGCACAGAATTGCTCGTTCGTTCTCATACATCTCCCTCTAGGAAGTTCAAAATACCTTGAGCTTTTGTTTTATCATCCGAATTAGAGCCATTCACCCCAATCATCACAAGAACCTCAACGATTATTGAAAATAAGTTCATGACATTCAAAATAGATTTGTAATGAAAGCCCCAACGAGTTTCTCCAGACCTCTTCAAACCAAGTTCTTGATTTATTCCGATCCGGTTTCAAGCTTACCAATTTTCAAGGCTTTAGCAACCTTTTGTGCTTGAATATCTCGAATCTTTTCTCTTCTTTTACAAGAAACTCTAATAACATTCAAGAGTTAGTTGAAGTTGATGAGCAAAGCATGAATTACATAGTATGCTCTTGGAGTATCTTTCATAATCAAAATCTTGAGGCCATGTATCTTACCCTTCATGTTACTAGCTCCATCATACCCTTCATCTTAGACGGACTCAATGAATGTTCAACTAGCAAAGACATGATTGTATTCTTAAGAAACAAGGTCGTTGTATCACCAATATGAACAAGTCCAAGAAATCGTTCAATTACCTTTCCTATTTTCCTTTCTACATATTGCAAAGAAAGATCTAGTTGTTCCTTTAGAGATACATCACTTGACTCATCGGCCAATATAGCAAAGTAGTCATCTCCAAGTTCATCTACAATTTTCTTGATTGTTTCTTTAGCACAACAATTGATGATATCTTTTTGACACGTAGGAGATGTCAATTGGCAATTTCCCGGAGCATTTTCTAAAGTGACCTTTGAAACAACTTCATCATGCCCCTTTAACCACTTCAAATCATTCCTGTTTCTGGATAATTCAAGGTTATTAGTTATTGGGTACTTGAGGGGATGACTTCTTCTTTTTACTTGACCGGAATATTTCGCGGTGGGAATTAGAAGTAACGAAAAGTGAGGTATTTGTATGCAGATTTAAAAGGTGGGGGTTAAAACCAGAATTTGACAAAAAGTCAAGATTTATTTGACAATTAGCCCTTATTATTATTAATCGTTCTTCATATTCAGACATCTTCTATTGCATCCACGGATAATCACCATGCGTCAATGGAATTAAAAAAAAAATCTATCAGATTTTTTGTGAAGTATTATCATTTTTGTGAATTTCATAAGCAACATTTGGTAGATCCTTTTTTTATTCCCTTAACACTTGATACGATAGAGGATCAGTCTTGGTTCATAGTGAAAGATAAAAACTAGCCACAAACTTAATAAAGTAGAAAAGACTAAGCAATTTCTCTATTAAAAAATTACTATAAATTAGCAATTATTATCAAAATATCCTTTCCTAATCGCGGCACTAATGAACCTTTTCCATTCACACTGTAGGCGCCGTAATCTCGTTCGTACCATATATCCCCCATTCACACCATCTTGAACAAGATTCGGCGGGCTTGTAATGTCGGCGTTGGCTACATGGGAGGAGAAAAGAGTGTGGAGTTGAAGGGATTCAAGGGAAGAACATGCGAGGAGAGAGAGAGAGAGAGAGAGAGAGAGAGAGAGAGAGTGAGAGAGGTAGCGAAAATTAATGGAGGAAATTGTCAAGGGGATGAGTTGCAGAGGGGGGAGCTAAGTATGGATAAGATCTTCTATCGTCAACTTCTTATGCTTGGATGTCCATCAACCATATCCACTATTAATTTCGCTATTTTAAAAATAATTGTTCAAATGCATGTCTACTCTATGTTTCATATCTAATATGGAAGAAGAATTAACCCTAAAAGTGATAGGACATATTAATTTTTTATATTTTTACCAATCTTTTTAATAAATGTACCGAACAATAATGAGTTATAATGAATGGGACGGAAGGAGTATAAATTATGACACAAATTGAACACCAGTCTTGAGGAACAGAAGGTCCCGAGTGAGTAAGCGAGGCGGCGGGTGACTAGTTAGGTATAATTATGTTACAATTTATTTATTTTTAGTTATGTTTTTATTAAAGGTAAAGTAGGCCATATATGTACATTAAAACGGTTAGTTATATACCATTTATAAATTAGTTGGGCTCGATTTGGCATGTAACGGTATGTGACGAAATCGATATCAAATTCTGACACCTCTTTCATTACTTTAGCTTTTTTGTTGAGTGAGAATAACACATGTGCGCACACACGCACCCATCGCTTTAGTTTAGTGGCTGAGTGCAGAGAAGCCATTAGAACATATTTCTGGGAATGGAATTCAAATTGATCGGCTCTGCATGTTGTACTCTCTAATAGTGCAGCCATTACTGACCGACATCAAAACATTAAAGCAGAGAGAGAGAGAGAGATAGAGAGAGAGAGGGGGGTATAGCTAATTATATTGACTTCCACTCCCAAATTTCCTATTTATTTATAAAAACAGAATATATCAAATCAAATTTGCTCGATAGATCACCAACTTGAACGTTTACATTGTATCTGCAACAAACGTAGGTGCCTTCTATCTCGCTCATCCTCCTTAAATATGAATATGAGATAGATCATACAATAATAGATCTTAAAGTGAGAAATAAGAACAAGATTAAACCATTCATCCTATAAAATCTAACGAGTATGACTTAATCTTATGGTCAAACCCGCTTCTTTGACTTAATTAGGGTTAATATTTGCTTAGATGCACCATAATATTTTTGTTGATCTTTGTGCTCGATAATGGCGCGTAATGACGATGGTCACATCGGCGAGCGACAATGATGGTAGTAGCAAGTGAGTAATGATGTGGTGGAGAAAGACGAAAAAGATATGATTTTACGGTTTTGAAATGAAAAAAAAATCTGATGCATCACGTGCCCAGAATTGTTGCATTATATGCACACAAAATTGATGCACTGAATAACATTAGTAGATACATCAAATCTCTGTAGCTAATTTTATTTATATTCTTAGGATAATGATTATTTGTACAGGAATCGATACATATAATATGATATATATGTCCTCCTCATCCTACCTCCCGTCTCAATCTCGTTTTTCTTTTTTTTTTTTTGTCAAAACGCATTAATTGCGGCCTTAGGGTTGCATGCGCCTCCTGCACTTGCATTACTACTCCTCAACTTGCAACTTCTCATTATAAATATCTTTCCTTCTTCATGCTCTCCTATATAACTACCCAACCTAGATCGATTAACTACAACGACATTCAACTCACACAGCTAGACATCAGAGAGAGAGAGAGAGAGAGAGAGAGAGAGAGAGAGATGATAATGATGGACTCGGTGTATCAACCGTATTTTCTCCTTGTTTTGGCAACAACTTTATGCTATTTCAGTCTTTCAGCTGAATGCAGGGTGTTGGAGCCACAAAATCATCATCGCCACCGTTCCAAAATCTCAGCACCGCCTTCCCCCGCCCCTGAGGCAGCGCCGCCTCCACCTGGACCTCACATTTTCAGCGTGCTGTCCTACGGAGCGGTGGGGAACGGCGTCGCCGACGACACGCTACCATTTAAAAAGGCTTGGGACGCCGCTTGCCTTGCCCATTATCCCTCTCTTATCCTTGTTCCCATGCATTCTACTTTCCTCATCCAGTCCACCATTTTTTCCGGCCCTTGTAAAAATCCACTCATTTTTCAGGTACGTCGCATTTTATTTTACAGAGCTAGGGTCTGCTGTTATGATTATGTGATTAATTTGAAAGTTATTTGTTTGGGTTCAGATTGAAGGAAGTATAATGGCACCGGATGGGCCCCGTTCGTGGCCGAAGAAGAACAGCAAACGGCAGTGGATAGTGTTTTACCGGATCGACGGATTGTCAATGCAAGGAGGTGGGACCATAGATGGTAGAGGACAAAACTGGTGGGACCTCCCATGCAAACCTCTAAGAGTGAGTAAACACTACTTTTTTACAATTGGGATCCTCTATTGCTTCTCCATGTAATATCTCCTATTATTTTAATACAGAGATGACACGTGACATAATTAAGTGTTCAAGACTTAGGGTATATATTATCGTTATATATTTTCTAAATCTTACACTATTAGTTACTCCACGTGTCATTTCCTTATTAAAGCAATTGAAAATTTTACATGGAGTGACAATAGAGAATTCAATCTGACTTCTTTATCAATATTTATAGTATTAGTATTATTTTTATTTTTAAAATTAAAAAACAAGTTTTTTTTTTAATTTACAAATGCTTACATGACTCAAACCCCTGATAGATAATTCAGCCCGGATCGGCTTACTAATGGGATGCCCTAATACGTAAAAAAATTGTCTCTTGATTGGAGGGGAAACATCTTACCATTTGAGTTGCGCTTCATCGAAAAAAAAAAAACTAATGACTACGTTTATATTAATTCATCTCCAATTAAACTGCAGGGCGGAAAGGGAAAAATTGTAGCTGGTCCTTGTGAAAGCCCAGTGGTAAGTGTAATTAATTCATTACACATAAATATTATATTTATATATATATATATATATAAATATATAATATTAGTATTAAATAATGAAGCAGTGAGCGAAAGAGGAATAATTATATATAAATTAACTATATAATAGGCGATAAGGTTTACCTGGAGCTCAAATTTGACAGTAGAAGAAATAAAGATGAAGAACAGCCCACAATTTCATTTCAGGTTCGACAACTGCCACCATGTCCATATCGATCGCCTCTATATAAACTCACCCTTGGGGAGTCCCAACACCGATGGAATTCACGTTGAGAACAGTTATAATGTTAACATTTACAACTCCGTCATCGCTACTGGTATTTAACTAACAATAATTTTATCCGGACACACTGTGACCGGCATCCATTGTCATTTCTATATGTACATATGCTTATTAATTGATGACATGTCGGTTAATAGGTGATGACTGTGTGTCCATCGGAGCGGGTACTTATAATGTTGATATAAAGAACATCACTTGCGGCCCTAGTCATGGAATAAGGTACACTTCTCTCAATATTCATGATCAGGAAATTCTTGCATGAGTATACATGTAGATTCACCCCTCACGTGATCATATTTTATTAATATAAACTAGGGTTAATTATCACTTATATAGTGATTTTATGGTCCGACCTTTTGAAATATTAAAAAATGTTCCGACCTTTACCCCTCAATGACACTTATGGCATGAGAGCAAAAATTCGGTGACTGAAAACTGATTGGGATGCCGGATGATGATGTGGATATCCCCCCCTCTTTTAAATGACATGAAATTTGCATATACCATGTCGACCAAAAAAAGTGTCTCTAAATATTAAAAAAAAAATCTTCTTCTCCAAGGAAAATTCTCTAATCGCTCAACACAGGAGTTCCAGACTTTCGATCTTCCAATACAAAAAAAGTTCTACATTTTTGTATTTTCTCTTTGACGAATTTTACAAAAAAAAATTGAGAAGAAAAGAGTAAGAACGATGATAATTTTTTATTGAGAATAATTGGAAGAAAAAACACACAAATTTGTTGTTGGAACGATTAGAGAATTTGTCTTGGAGAAGGAGAAATCTTTTTTTTATTTAAAGACAAAATTATTTTTTTCTACGTGGCATATGCAAATTCCATGTCATTTAAAAAGAGGAAGAGAATATCCACGTCACCATCCGACGTCCCAGTCAGTTTTCCGTCGCCGAATTTTCGCTCTCATGCCATAAATGTCACATAGGGACAAAAGTCGGGACATTTTTTAATATTTCAATAAGTCAAACCATAAAATCACTACGGAATGAAAAGTCGGGCCATAAGTGACTTTTTTATAATAGTGGATAAATGACTTTTTTTCATACCCACACATTGCATAGAAAAAAGTAAAATTTGTCTTAAGTGAATTAGTAGATCATTTTTTGAAAAAAATAGTATCATAATATTTGCATAATTTTTGAGTAAATTATATAATATAATACTAATTTATGACAAAAAAAAATTTGGCGGCCCAAAACAATAACTTAGGGATAAAATTAATATTAATTAATTAGACTCACCTGATGAAAATTTCTCGCTCTAAGTACATGTACACCTTTATAAGAATTTCTCAAGTCGTTGTACGTATGCGTGTGTGTTTTATTTATTTTTGAATAATAATTTCTAACGGAAGGTGGTGCAGCATCGGAAGCCTGGGGCCGAAGAACACGAGGGCGTGCGTGTCGAACATAACGGTACGAGACTCGTTGATCAAGTACTCCGACAACGGCCTCCGGATCAAGACGTGGCAGGGCGGGTACGGCGCCGTCTCGAAGATTGCCTACAGCAACATCGTGATGGACACGGTGAGGAATCCGATCATGATAGACCAGTACTACTGCACCGGAAGGTCCTGCGCCAACCAATCGTCGGCGGTCTACATCAGCGAAGTTTCGTACTCGAACATCAGAGGGACCTACGACGTGAGGAGCCCGGCGATGCACCTGGCGTGCAGCAGCAAGGTGGCGTGCACGAACCTCTCGATGTGGGACGTGGAGCTGCTGCCGGCGGTGGGGAACAGAATCGCCGACCCCTTCTGCTGGAATGCCTACGGGGATGCGGCCGACGTCACTATTCCGCCGCTGCTGTGCTTGAATCCCGGACTTCCGCTCTCCTTGAGGGCTAACTACGTCCATCAATGTTAATTAATTAATTAATTAAGCTAAATTATACTATAAATATGTAGTATATGCGTGTTGTGTATCGTACTTGTGTTGTGCTTAATTACAAGAGTTGATTGGCCACCATGTATGTAGTTGATCTGATAGCTAGTGTTATGGCTACCGTTAATAGAGGAAGAGAAAGAGAAAGAGATAGTGTTGCTTTTTATTAATTTTAGCTCTTTATATATTATTAGTGCACATTATTGTCCCAATTTTTCCGTCATTCACTCGAGTTCCAATATTAGCTTTATTAATATTATAATATTAATTACTTTTTGAAATAAAATAAATCCTAATTAATACTTATTTATTAGTCACAAAGTAAAGTTTAAATAGATGTATATAATATGCCTTAATAATGGAATAATTGATTATGAATAATAATACTTTGGGTAGTGCTATTTGTACATACTATGTCCAGACATACGATGGTAAAAATAGAGATTTGACGAATTTTTTTAACTAATAATTTAATTTCATAGTTTCGACAGTTTGGTTATTAATAAACATACACTTTTTAAATTTTAATTATAAAATTTCATCCCAATTTAAATTTACAAGTTTAGGAATTTGGTGTGAATGGGAGTAGAATTTGTAAGTGGATGTGTGTGAGATCGATAATTTTGAAGGCATTTGGACTATTTTTTTCCTATTTCAATGACGTATGTCCAGATATAATATGTTCGAATAGAATTATTGTAATACTTTATTTATCAAAAATTGTAATCTAATAGTACTATAAGGAAACTATATAGTGTGCTCTAATATTTTTAAAGTGATTATATATAATAGGATTATAAATTGAAATTAACAATAAAAAATTAAACTAAAATATAAAATATTAGTATAATTTGAAAATAAAAAATAATTGAAAGTGGACAGATTGACACCAAAATATGGGATACTGATAATGTTAAGTACAAATCATTCAGGATTTTCTATAGTTAATTTGTGTGATAATATTAGCTACTTTTGCTTGCATGTTATTAATCCAACGAATACAATTTTGCGTTGAATAAACTGTATTTGCATTTTAAATAAGGAAAGACGATTATCTTAGAGGAATCAGTTTAGGGTGGAGAAGTGAACATCCCACTTTCATTTTTTTAAAGGGATATTTTAAGACTAATGATATGCCAAGAAGAAAAGAACAAATTAAAAGCGTTGGAATCTTCGGCGTACGTGGAATCAACAATCATTTGTTTTTTAAACATAATCGATCATTTCTTTCTTCATTTGATGATATATATAATAGGGTTAATTGCCTGTAAATACCTTACTTTGTGGCAAATTCGTATTTTGCACCTCAACTTAAGATTCTGGCAGGAAAAATCTTAAACCTAAGATTCTTCTTGATTTGCACTCCGACGAGGTAGTCCAGTCAAAGAATCTGCTGACTTGGCTAATTTTAATTATGTGGCATAAACGTGGCATAAATGTAATTAATAAAGAATACGTTACAATCAAATCGACCTAAAACGACGTCGTTTTGATCATAAAAAAAACAGTAATCATCGTGCTTCTCCCCCCCCCCCCCCCTAACTTCTCTGCAACTGCTTCTAAACCCAAACAACCACTTCACCATTGTCATCGGCCTCCTCCCTCCGCCGCCGCATAAATGGCTTCTTCTTCAAATCCATCACCAACGAGCACCCTTCTCCAAACTAGGGGGAAAACAATTCAAGAAAAACAACACACAAAAAGAAAAAAAAAAGGAAAAAAAAAGAACTGATTGAAAAATATAAAATTGACTCTCACCACCACTGCCCCCGCATCGAGAACATCGCCTGAGCGTAGGCCATCGCCGCCGCCTCCGTCGTCTCAAACATCCCGAAGCACACACTCACGATGTTCCGCGTCCCCACATCTTCGCCGTGAACTTTTCCCACAGCCGCCACCTAACGCGACGGTAGGGTTCTCCTTCGTCGTTGTCCGCTTCGGCAATGAGTTCTCCTTCCCCCACAGCCGCCGCCTCACGTGACAGAGGGTTTTGGGCTAATGGTTGCTGCTTTAGTGGTGGCGACAAAGATGGTAACGGTAGGCTAGTGGTAGTTCAGGGGTTGGGCTGGTGGCAGCGGCGGTGGTTTTGATTTGGGATCAAGGTGGTGACAGGATTGGCTGGTGGTGGCAATGGCGGTAGTTAGGATTTGGGGTGTAGATGTTGACGGGGGAGAGGAGAGATGAGAGATGTGGGTTTTTTTTTTCATATATTTATTTTCATATAATTAGTGAACGACATCGTTTTATGTCTATCAAAGCGATATCGTTTGCTTTGCTGAAAAAAATTGCAACGTAAGTATTCCGACTTGCCAGCTAGGCACGAAATTGGGGGTTTTTGCTCCGGCGGTACAAATCGAGAAGAATCTTAAGTTCAAGATTTTTCCTGCCAGAATCTTAAGTTGAGGTGCAAAATGCGAATTTGCTACAGTTAAGATATTTACAGGCAATTAACCCTATAGAATATAGTTATATACTGCCTCCTTCCCTCAATAGTATAGTACTCTTTTTTTTTTTTTCATATATTCACTACACCAAAAACGTTCATAGATAATGGATTTTATCCGTTATCTATGTGTAAAATCGTCCGTTACGTATAGTGGTGATATTTATGTGGCACTCATAGATAACGGACACTTATTCGTTATCTATGTGAAAATACATAATGGTATATTTAAATAAAAACGCTTTTTTTACGTTATCTATGTTGAAATGCATAACGTTTTTTTTAATAAATAACGTTAGAAAATCCGTTATCTATAAGTGTATGCATAACGTTTATTACCGTTATAAAAGTTCATAAATATCCGTTATCTTTATCTTTATACATTCATTAAATCTAACTTGAATCATTAAGAACTATCAACCTTGATCATCACTTTTAATTTGAATTTAATTAATAAAAATTCCTAAAAATTCATTAAAAATTTATTCTTCTATTTCTTTTTATTTTAACACCTTTAATCCACCAAATCATGCATCATCTAACCATATATCATCAAAATATCATCTTTTCATCAAGAACATCAAGAACATCATATTATTCTCAAGAACATCATACTTTCTTCAAGAACACCATATCTTCATATATATATATATATATATATATATATATATATATATATATATATATATATATATTGTTCTTTAAAAAAATATAATAATTAATTTCTTTCTTCCTTTTCTTTATTTCTTATTATCATCTACTTCATTTTTCCTATTTTCCATCATCAAAACAACTAACAACATTAACACTCAAATTTCTATCTCCACCATATCATTTTCGGTCCAAACATATATACATATATAAGGAATTTTTTTCTCAAATTTCACACACATAAACACACAAGGATCAAGAACACCATAATCAAAAATCAAAATTAAAACCCTAACCCTATACCCTTCACTTTCGACGGTTCTCAAGAGGGAGGGAGTAATCGATTTTTATTTTTCAGTTTCAAGTACTAAGAACTCTCAAGAACTTCAAAATTCATACTAGAACAAGGGGTTTTAATTTCCTTGAAGAAATGATCATTATGATCGATCAAATGAGAGAAGGAAAAAAGGGGTTTACTTGAACTTGAAGCTTTGATTGATCGGAGACTTGAAATCCACGCAACTCTAAGCTTTAAACAAGATAAAATCGAGCTCCATCATGCACTCCCATGGCTGCCGATTTTTTAGGGAATGAGGAATGGTTCCTAGTCTTAAATTGATCACCATGACGAGAGGATTACAAATACCTTAACGAATTAATCGATGGATAAATGGAGGTGATCTTTTTGGAGCTCTTAAAGCTTGAAGCTTGTACTTCAATGGAGGAGAGAGAAATAGTATGTGTGTGTGTGTGTGTGTATGTTCATGTCGTGAGAGAGAGATGAGAGAGAGATGGGTGGGAGAGAGAGTAGAGAGAGAATATTGGAGAGAAATAATTTAAGAGAGAGAGATATGATTAAGAGAGACAGAATGAGAGAGAGTGATGTCGGTGTGAGAGTGAGATATAATGAGAGTAGGATAGGTTTTTAATTGAATTAGTTGCAGCCGGTAGTCAAAAACGCGATATTATTTTCTCCGAAAGAAAAAGTTATCGGGTGCAATTTAACCCTAATTTCTCATTAAACTCTCAAATGATTTAAAACTCACCACGACTCTTTCTCGACATCGGAATTCTCTCTACTTCGTCTCTAACTTCACCAAATAAATTAAGGATACTAAGAATCCAAGTTTCGGATCAAAATTCCAAATAACGAAGAAAATGTAAAAAGTTACTATTCGTATTCGTTCTTTCAAAGAAATAAAATTCAAACTCAATTCAAACCAACTCAGAATATTCTCAAACATGCACCAATGGTCTTAGAATAAATTCTAGATTCAACTCGAGATTTTGGTTATTACAATATTCCTACATCGTCTGGATGTTTATATCTGTGTGAAAAAAAAATCCCATATATTTTCTCTAATTAAAATAAAGTAAAAATTAATTACCTACCTCAAACCACTAACCATTAGAAAACTCACCTAGTCTACCTCTACCCACCCCATCCCTCTACATTTCTTTTTGTTTGTTAAGTAAAAGGGCAAAAAAATAAAATAAAAAAGAAAGAACTCACCCCTCCCACTTCATTCAGTCGAAATTTAGAGAGAGAGAAAAGAGAGTTCCTTTCATTTTCTACCATTGAAGCTAAAGATTCAAGCTCCATTTGTGATTCGAAATTCCATTCCAAATCCATATTCAAGTAAGTGAGCACCTCCTCTTCATATCTATCCAAAAGAAATTAGTTTTTGGAGCCCCTATAATTTCGAAAATTCAGAAATAATTAGAGTTGGTGTTCAATCTTTTATAAAATGTTCTTATGGTGTTCTTTTTATGATGTTATGAGTGATTAAAATGAATTTGACCCATGTCCTAAAACTGAAAATGAGGAGGCTTGTATGCCCTGGTGTGTTTACTTCTTTTTGAGTTTGGTCAGTGCATTTGTAACTTATAAACATATATTTGTGTGTTACTTCTAAAATGACGGATTATGTTGGCTCATTAAGTCTTGGTTTCTTGTAAACATTTTTTGTCGGTTGAGGGTTTAAGTGTGGGGATGAATTTTGTCTATGTATTGAATATGAGTTAATAATGGTGTTGTGTTATTAGTCAAGAGTATGTTCCTAACTGTGTGATATGATTTGCCTGCTTCGTTATTGAAAATTTGGTGAAAAATATTTTGGTGATAAATTGTTATGTCTTAGAATGATTGAGTTTTGATTGAAGAAGAATGTGATGGTTTGTATGGGTGTATATGTGTGATATGGATGATTAAAAACTAAAACCGAAATCTAGAAATCGTGCAACCTTTCTCATTTTCGCAGCAATCTGCAGCTCTGCCACATTTTAGAAAAACAGTCATAACTCTTTACTCGTTTAATATTTTTGAGATCCGCAAGTTGGGTTGGAAAATAGACATCCTTAACTTTCAAATGATATGAATTAAGCCCCTTAATTCCTTCTGAGCAATTCCAGAACTGCACCTCTGTCCAGTACATGTGCACAATTTTTTATTTTTTTTTAGAAAATGCTAAGTGTATAAGGTTTGGTTTCGAACCAAGAGGTGTGGGAAGTGAAGTCTAGTTTTCGTTTGATATTTGAGTAATGTCTTAATGTCTTGTATGGTCAAGATGAGTTCTTGGTTAATTTCTTAGTTTCTTTATAAGACTTAGAATGAATGCAAAGCCCTAAAGTCCAAAGCTTGTTTATCGAGTTCGTTGTTCTTTAGAATTCAATAGGCTCAATGGCCCTCTAAAGCTTATTTGATTGCGATGTAAGGTGGAACTAGGAAGTGAAGCTCAAGGAAGAGTTTGAAGGACATTATCGCTTTGCTTTTCTTTTGCTGTACCAAGTGGGCTTTCTAACGAAAATGAATCGAGCTTGTATGTACTCGTTATTTTGAAATGCTTTAAAAATGTTATGTTTAAAATGATTATCATGCATAAAATGTTTTATGTGGATTCTTATAAACCTATTTGCGTTGGCTTGCCAACTTATGAAAAACGATCGGATCCCGAGCTAGACAAAGGTCGCTAGCCGGGGTTAGTGTACACAGTACTCGAGATTGTGAGCTGTCTCTTCGAAGTGACCGATCTCGGGGAGTAGCGCTCGCGAAAGGTGGCCACCTTCCTCGGCGTATTTGGATATGGTTATATGATGATGACATTACGCAATACGAGATAAAATGATTTAGTAAGCACATGTTTTTCCTAAAAACCCTTGTATGTTACTGCTTTATATGCATGATAATAAATATAGAAGCATGTCTTTTTTTTTGGCACGTGTTCTCTGAGTACCTCGTACTCACTGAGTACCTCATACTCAGCCCTGTACTTAGCCCTGCATATCTTTTAAAACTGTGCACAACCAAGGTTGAGCAGATGACGTGATGACGAGTGTTGAGTGGAAGCTTTTGTCTTATGAAATGATGTCAAGCCCCGATTATATATCTTCATATATGTAACCAAACTATGTCTTTCCGCTGCAAACACTCTGTTTTGTCTAGTTCTTTTGTTAAGACTTATTATCTAAATATTTGGAATCTATTCTAAGTATTTCTCGACTATTTATGATATATAAGTCACTTAAATTCTAAATCATTTCTTTGAAATTAATTCCCTTATCTATATTATGCAATGTTATTCATGGAATTCTATATTATCTCTTTATTGGAAAGTTCTCACCCCATTTCTTCCCTACTTCTTAATTTTCACCCCAAGTCATGCCTCGGTTGTGTCGTCCTTAGGGATTTGAGGCTGTGACACTATTCTTCTTACATTTCAGCACACTTTCCTAAAATGGCAACTATGAAGTTCACTTTTAGACTGCAATCTTTTACGTTGGTCCAAATGAGGAAATGACTGATTGTCAACCTCTCACGTGCCTTGTGCTTTTGATATTTTAATTTTGATCCAAGTCTTCACTTCAATCTTCATCTCGTTTATGACTTCCACAGTTATAGACATAATTGATGTGCCAATTGTGTTGATCAAGTTTCGGAGTCAACTGTGCTAGACACTTAGTCTTTATCTTCAAACTTATTCTCTGTTCGAATCCTGTAAAGATAAAATCTTTGTACTCAAACAGTGAACCTATCTAAAAGACTCTAAATCTAATCAAAACATCACTACAATTCCTAACACATACACATCACACATTGTCATGCTCTATTACTTCATCACATCTTCTTTTCATACAACCGAAATGAGAAAAATCGCATATGGGGCATATAATGGCAAACTGGAAATTTGCCGAAAGAATTTATTTTCTCGAAAACTTCTTTTCACAATTACGCACACAATTTCTAAACATTTTATGAGCACCTAATCACATTAAGACAAACAAATTAGACTAAGAAAGATTCAAGGTATTACAGTCCGCCACCAAGAGGAAAGAAAGAGTCGCCGCTTCTCCAAAACAGATGGAGCTGAGCGTTACGTTTACACTGTCGAGGATACCAACGCCATTTCCCAAATCTGGGTTGAGGAGGCATGCATTTCAATTCGTGGTGCCAATCAAAAGGGTGCAGCATATTGGGGCCGAGTGACGGATCGATTTAACGCCTTTTCTGACACCGAACTCAACTCAAAGCAAATCAAGAGCTACTTCGGTCACCTCTCCGGAGAAGTGAAGAATTGAATAGTCGCTTACAACAAAACGAATGCCACAAGGGCGAGCAACGCTTTAAACGACATGGTTAAAGAAAATGCCCAACGGCTGTATTCTGTCGATCGACTACAATGGAGCTTACTTCAAGTATTTCAAGGAATGAGAAATTTTGCTCAACTATCCAGAATTTTTGGCCCTCAAATTTCTCGACGTTCACTCCATTAAGAGCGCGAAGAATACGAAGAAAGGCGACTGCACGACATCCTCCGTCGAGGGAAGCATGACTGACCGCTCTTTGGGTCAAAAGACGGCGAAGGAGGCAACGAAGGGAAAAAGGAAGCAAACGACGAGTGCCGCCTTAGATGTGATGACAATGCTAGACTCGACAAACGCCAACCTCGCCTCCATAGCCTCGGCAAAGCAAACCATGGCCAAGGCCTGCAGACCCCCTGGGTGAAGCAAAATGTTATCGAGATGAAATTCATCCACAATGATACGTCGAACATAATGCAGGAGCAATTCAAAATCCATATGATGATGGTTGCGAAGCTCAAGGAATATCGGAGATGGGCATAATTTTTTGTAATTATGTCATTTTTTATTTTTATATCATTAATGTAATTTTTCTTATTTTATTTAAAGTATTGTAATTTTCAATTTCTATTTAACTAAAATGAAAAATCAAATTCCAAAATTAATTATATTGAGACATGATAGAGACCACCTCATTGTGTGGTATTGGCACAATTTAGGGTTCACAGGGGATGATGCTTTTGCAATTACTCATTCTAGGTTATTTTCTACAGTTAATTGCCGAAAGTGGTGCGGTTAACCGCACCCAAAACCGAAAGTAGAATGACATAAATGTTATGTGGTTGTGGAGCAGCTAAAAGAGAAATTCAAATCTAATTATTCCTTCTTTTCTACAAAAATAAACGTGCTGCTATTTAACAGCAACATCATTTTCATGCTGTGTGTGAGAAAAACAAATGTAACATCCGAGTCAAACGTCTCAAAGCCCAAGCCCATTTGCTTCTATTATTTCGACCAATTTGTTTTTATCTGATCTTGTTTGGTTAAAATTATTATTAATTCTATAATTCATTTTCGAGAGGCCCATTCCACGGCTTCTCGAAAGTCAATCAACTACAATTCGCAAAGGGCGAAGATCTTACGAATCGTGTTCTCTTTTTCCCCCTTCACACTTTCTTGTTCCTTCACTTCAATCAAACTCTAGCTCAGATTACCTACTCTCTCCGCTCGATTTCGCATATTTTCTTTGAATTCACGTAATCACTTTATCTGAGATCTATTTCCTGCGTTGGCGGTGATGGTTTTATTAATTTTAGTCTTATAATATCACTTTTTTTAATTTTTTATTATTTTTCTGATGGATCATTTTGTTTGTTTTGCAGTTCGAAGAGATCGCAGGCGTCATGTTGGGTGTTTTACGGCGGAAAGCCGTTTCCGGCGCCTCATCTGCTTCGGTGATTCCTTCTGCTTTTCTCGAGTATTTTTGCGCGAATGTATTTTCTACATGATATTATGAATTTTTAATGGGGAAAAATGTTTAGGAACTTGTTTGTGCATTTTTTGGATTAGGTTTACGGAAAATCATTTTACAAGCTCAAGCCTGCAGGATCTGCCCCCCGCGTGAGCTCCGCAGTGCCAGAGGAGGTAATGTCGTGGTTTCAATTTCTGCAGTTAAAAACCAGACGTTATAATAGAAATATGAAATTATGAACGTATAGTCTGTTTTCATCTTTTGCTTGAACTTAGATAGGAAGGCATGTGGATGAGTTGCTTCATACTTTTCATAACTTAGTTATTGTGGCTGAAAAAACTGTATCTGATTGCTGTGAATTGTGCTACTCGAATGAGTTTAATTTAACTTGAGAGGTCTTTGACTGTTTGTGGAATTGTCACTTATGTTTGAGATGTTGAACAGATAAATTGCAAAAGGAGACTTGGCAATGTTAGAACATTTTGTCACCTTCCTTTAGCTGGTACGGCGGCTAGTTTCTTGTTTTAGTTCTTCCATAGCTCAAATTACTGTTTCGATGGGTTTGCATCAGTGATTTTTCTGTTACCTTTTTTTACAGGGAGCACAACATCTTTGATGCCAAAAAGGTCACAATCTAATATTAATATATTCATTTCCTTGCTTGTGTTCATTTACTCAATGATGTTGTGTGATATTAGAATTGAGGTTTACAGACCAAATATGTGTTAGAGACCAAAATAGTGCATTGATGGGTGAATCTCTTTTGACTTGTTAAAGAAAAGGTGTTACCGTAGTACAGTCTATATTGATCTAATTGTGCTACAAGGTTCAATAAACTGGAATTTCCCTGATTATATGGAAAGTGGCAGTTTCCTGAAATGTATCCTCAAGACCTAGTCATAGGGTTGTCAGCTTGTCGCAGAACTTCATATCTAATTGGTTTACTGAAAAGAAATATAAATTTAACCTCCTACTGAACTATATAGGTGGAATATGGGTATAAAATGGTTGGGCAAAACTCGGCGCAGTAGGATCTGATTTCTTATGCTTGGTTTTTTTTTTTTTTTTTTTTTTTTGGCAGAGAAGTAGTGGACAATTTCCGGGTTGTGACTTCACAGAATTGGAGTAGATCATTCAGTTCTGGCAGTGGTAAGATATATACTTAGTTGCTCTTTACAGTTATAGGGAATATGGCCAGGCTTATCATGTTTCAGATGCATGTCCTATTCTTATGTTTGTTGCAGTTACTACGAATACGAAATTGAGATTCTCAGACAATTAATTGAAGGACATAAAATATTTGTCTGGAGCAAGCAAAACTAAGAATTAGAACCATGGTCATTGAGTAAACATAATTAGATTTACAAGAGTGGTTAGCCTTCCCTTAGTCCTTAGCCTTTTAGTGAATGTGAGAGGTGTTGCCTTTTGTTAGCTCGTCTATTACAAGTGTCAGGGTTCTCAAGTACTTTCAAGTCAATATAAGGACTATGATTGCACAAAAGCTAATAGGTGTACCATAAGTGGTTTCCTTTTCTAGAATGAGTTTAATGTGCTGGATGATATAGTTCTGAGTGCAGACTTGATATGCAATGCTAGTTGCATTCTATCTTTTGCACTATGGTCTTTCATTTTCGGTTGTCCTGTTTAATATTGGTCTTCTGGGGCACCAAATTGTATCTGTTGACTGGCATATAATTTCAGAATTAGAATTTGTTATAACCACTGTAGATTGCTTGGAGATGCATTAGATGCACCGAGTTATTTTCTTTTTTCTTTTTATTTTGTTTTATATTCATACATGTAACCTGCCCACCCTTGTTAATGCTTAAGCAGAAGGTGATATATTTGAAGCTGTTGTCCCTTTTATGGGTGAATCTATAAGTGATGGCACTTTGGCGACGTTCTTGAAAAGTACGCTTCTCTATTTAGGGTATCACTGTTTTACAAAAGTTATTATCATTGAAAGGTAATCTGATGGTGACTTTCTCAATGGTTGCTGTTCTGAGCAGAGGTTGGGGATAGGGTGGAAGTTGATGAGGCAATTGCTCAGATTGAAACAGACAAGGTACTTACTTTTAATCTCAAGAGTAGTTTTCTACCATTAAATGCAAAATAATAATCTGCTAACCAACTGCTATTGATGATTCTCGATTGTAATGGTGACTCTTGTTTGTAGCTTTACATTGTGTCATATGTCCAGAGCAAACAGAAGCAACTTCTTATTAAAGATCATTCTCCAAGGTTCTTACTCACATTTTACATTTGGTTGTTTGTCATTCCAGGTCACCATTGATGTCAATAGTCCTGAAGCAGGTGTGATCAAAGAGGTGCGATTTCTAAAATTAGTATAGTACTTTAGTCAGTGTCACTCCCTGTTTAGTTACATTGGCCTTGATGTTGTTTTTGTTTTTGTTCTGTTTTTTTTTCTTTTTCATGTGTGTCAATAGTTTGTAGCCAAGGAAGGAGATACTGTAGAACCTGGCACCAAGGTAGCTATAATATCAAAATCTGGTGAAGGTGCGACTCATGTTGCACCTTCTGATGAGAAACCATCCGAAAAATCTCCTCCCCCACCATCATCTACTGCTGAAGTGAAACAGGAAAAGCCAGCGCCTAAAGTTGAGACAAAACCTGCTGTAGCAAAGCCAAAAGGACCTCCTCCTCCCAAACCCTCAGCTACAGAGCCCCAGCTGCCCCCTAAAGAAAGGGAAAGACGTGTAAGTTCAACGTTTTTACGTAATCACGTCATACATTGACGGTGTTTGTAACATTATCTGCTCTGATGCAGGTGCCTATGACGAGGCTCAGGAAAAGAGTTGCCACACGATTGAAGGATTCTCAAAACACATTTGCATTGCTGACAACATTTAATGAAGTTGACATGTGAGTTTATTCGGCTCCATTGCGTTATGCCAGATATTTTTTATTTCTCTCACCCTTGTGGTTTATTTAATCTTATTGTGCTGGTGCAACTAGTTAATTCAAGCTAAAACAAAAGAATTTGACTTTTTGTGCAAATCAAGGCCTACATGATGAAGCTACCCTTGCTAGTTAGGCCTTCTGCTGTGTGTTCAATCCTGCTTGTGCTCTTTTTCTGGATTATATCTTGAGTTTGTCCAAATTTGTGGATTATCTGTGTATGCAAGATTTGTTGTATCGATTTCTGAGCTTCACTTTTCTCTGAAACATTTGTTTAGCCTCTTACCCTTATCAATAGAAAAAAGTACATGTTTTCTCACTTACCAGTTGGTTTTTTATCAAGTCTTGTGGATCCAGTTATTATGGCTGCCAACAACATTTGGAATATTTACAACCAGTTGCTTTATCACCCCCTTTCTGGAATATGTAGATATTTTATAGTACCAACATCTCTGACAACTGCACTTTTGATCTGTTTATAACAGGACTAATTTGATGAAACTTCGTTCTGACTACAAGGATGCATTTGCTGAAAAACATGGTGTCAAGCTGGGTCTGATGTCTGGATTTGTAAAAGTATGCTAGTTTTAATATAAATATTTATTTTCATGCATGTTTCATGTCAACTGAACCTACTTTATTTGTCTTTCAGGCAGCAATTAGTGCTTTGCAGAAGCAGCCAATAGTGAATGCTGTTATTGATGGAGATGATATCATTTACAGAGATTATGTAGATATTAGCATAGCTGTTGGTACCCCTAAGGTCAGATGCCCATTTACTTCTTGATATTATAAAATCTTCGTAGAGATGATAAAATATTGAATTCTGAATTGCATTGCTATGATGCTATGAGTGAGTCATAAATCTCTGTGTTCATGATGTACTTAGTAATAGTGGTAATTCAAATTTTCAAATAGCTTTCATGAGACATGGTACTTCCATGGAGAGACTGAATCTTTTCAAGTTGGATATGTTCCCTTCTATAGTTTTACATGTATAATCTTGTTAGGTAGGATTTTTTTGAGTTTTATTGCTGTTTTCATGAAGCACTTGAGGGAACCTACTTTTGATCGCTTTCTGCATTAATAAAACTGGCTTGGCTTCCCTTCCCTTGTATGCTTTTCATTAACCATGGGAATTTATAACTTTTTCTCTATCTCAGCCACATTCTGAGCTATATGTATAATTTTCATCAGGGTCTTGTTGTTCCGGTTCTCCGCAATGCTGAAAATATGAATTTTGCTGAGGTTGAGAAGGAGATCAATAACCTTGCTAAGAAAGCCAATGATGGCAGTATATCAATTGATGAGATGGCTGGGGGAACGTTTACCATATCCAATGGTGGTGTGTATGGAAGTCTTCTGAGTACTCCCATCATCAATCCTCCTCAGGTTTGTGCTCCTAATTTAACTCGTTGGTTCTTCTTTATGTAGATGTACATATACATATTTCATTTTGTGACATTGGCTCCTCTGCTTGAAACTGTAGTCTGCTATCCTGGGGATGCACTCGATAGTGAGCCGTCCAATGGTGGTTGGAGGTAACGTAGTTCCAAGACCAATGATGTACATTGCACTCACCTACGACCACAGGCTGATTGATGGGAGAGAGGCCGTCTTCTTCTTGAGAAGAATCAAAGATGTGGTGGAGGACCCGCGGAGATTGTTGTTGGATGTATGAAAATGCAGGCAGCCGCAGATGTCGATGCATCCATTCCATATATTGCAAGGCCACCTGAGCTGAATGCCCATGAATTTGAGTTGGGCAGAATAAATGCACAATGTTAAAAGTTTTGCAGTTTTTTGCTTTTTGCTACGCTACTTCTTTGGACGAAATTTGTCTTTCCGTGCGGCCTCCTGTGTCCAAATTTGAAAAGAGATCTTGTCTTAAACACAAACATTCACTTTTCTCCTCATTTTGGAAACCGATTGCATGTATTATGTATACGGTGCTTGATTACTGAAAATTGCCCAAGTCAGAAACGAAATATTTGAGCTGCCAATGTTAAAAGCACTTGTGCACGGTGCACCAATTTTCTTTTATAATTTTTTTATTGTTTAATTAACTCTAGTTGAAGATTAATAAACCTTAAATGGAATATATAATTGATGATGGTAAATTCTAATGGGGCGATGCTATTCGGGCATAGTATGTCCGGACATAACCGGTTTGATCAAGAAAAAAATTGGCGGTATTCCCCCACATTCACTCCTCCTAATAAGTTTCACTCTTATCCCCCAAAAAAATCTCTTCCTAATTAAAATAGTATTAATTAAGATCATATTTCATTGACATAAGCATCTTCTTTTTTCTTCTAATTAAAATTTGTAAAGGGTATTATAGTACATTCATAAATGGCCAAATATAAATAGAACTATGTACATTTCAGCTAGAAAGGGATTTTGGCAAACTAAATCTTGAATTTATGGTGTTTTTGCAATCTTAACCTATCTTTTTAAAATTTTACGAACTACTATATGAACTTTGTATTTTTTACAATTGAAAACTCCCCAATTACTCCAAGGCTGAAAAATGACGTGGACTCTAAGATATATTTAAGAAACAATGTGGATACATAAGCTGAAGAATATCAAACAACGTCATTTTGTGCTTAATAAAGCACATGATTGAAAACAATAGTCTCCAACATTTTTTTAAGTGCTTTACTACACACAAAACGACGTCATTTAAAGCATCTAGCAATTGACATCGCAGTCTTTCTATCCATACTGACTTCCAAATAATCGTTCCAACTGCCGGAAAAATTGAGGAGGTTTCGATTGCAAAAATTACTAAGTTCAAATATTAATTCGCAAAATTTTAAAAATTAAATTAAAATTACAAAAATACCATAAATTCGTGATTTATTTTGTTAAAATCCCTTTTGGAAATGGTCCCAAATATATAAGACAAATTAAATTATTATGAGAAAAAAGCGTTAAAGTCGTGAAAGACAGATGAAACCATCCTTTAAAAGCATGGGGGCCTTCTATTTCGAAACTGTCCCTTCGGTTTATTTTCAATGGCGCAATCTCAAAGTATCCAATTTGCAGCAAATTTTCGCCATTTTATTTTTGTATCCTTCTATATCCATTGCATGGGAATGATATTGACTTCCATCATTTCATATTATTTATTTAAATCGTGTCCAATTAAGATCATATGACCATCAATTTGCTTATAATTAATAGTTTCAACTATATAACAATTTTCAGGTCATAAGATTTTTCTTTTTCTTGTTATTATATGATACGACACACTTCGTGAAATTTTGAAATTTATATTGACTGTATCAAAAAAAAAAAAAAAAAATCTTCTTTTTTAGAACTGTGTATTTTATTGATCTGTAAATATTTGTCGGAAATTAAAGACAAATATGGAGTATGTAACAAAACAAGACACGATACCTAAGCAAGGGATGAAAAGACATGGAACAAGTACTCAATAAACAAATTTGCACAACGCATACGTATAAAGTCCATGCTTGCTAAGTGTCCCAATATTAAATGTGTCTCACCACTAAATGTGTGTTTACTTTTAGTGTAAATTTATTATGAAAAATGATATTAAAAAAAAAGTACGAAAATATCATCATTTTCATTCTTTTCAATCACTTAAACTTAATTAGGATGGAAAAGAAAAATTGCTACATGGTTTCTTCACCCTTATGTTAATATTTTTTAGAATTAGAATCAAATGATGGAAAAATGATAACCAGGGAAGATTATCCATTCTGCTAGAGGAAAATTAACAATTATAATAAATATGTAAAAATGTTGGAAATGATAAGAAAATATTTGCATTTCATCTTTTTCCAGTTTTCTATCAAAGTAAACACACTCTAAATGTATTACTCCCTCCATCTATGATAATGCTTCATAGCTTTGAGTGACACGTGTTTTAAAAAAAATGGTTATGAGTATTTATGGTGGAGAAAGTATCTCACATAAAACGTAGTGTGAGTGGAGGAAGGAGAAAATTTTGTGGTGTAGTGTTAGACTGTCTGCAGTGGTAGTGTTTCTAACGGATGACTCTAATGGTTTTATGGAGATAGAGATAGTGAGCTACAGTGGGGCTGTCTCTATGGGTGTCTATCTAATTTCTGAATTTGTATTTTGCATTAATTTTAATAAAAAAAATTGAAAATTTCATTAATTTAAATAAATAACTAGTACAACACATTAATTGAAATAAAAAATAAAAACATTACATTAATTGAAATTTTAAAAATAAAATACATCATACAAGTCAAAAGGTCCAAATCGGCTCCAAACATGCTCGATCAAATCATTGGTGAGCCGATGGTGCTTTCTTGTATTTCTCAACGCGGCGTCCCGTTTGAGATAATCTTTCCAGGACATCGGAGTGTGGACCCGATTTACAGCACTGGTCGTTGTTGTTTCTGTGCAAAATGATAATCTCAACGCGGCGTCCCGATTTACAAAATAATGCAGGTAAACATGATGTTGCGGAGGTGTTTTGTGTACCAGTTCCACGCCAGGTTCAGGATAATTTCTCATTGGGCTTGAAGAATACCGAATGCCCGTTCGATATCCTTTCTCGTTGCTTCCTGTATCTTATTGAATCATGCCGACTTCGGGTTTGTTGCAAGCGGGGGAGCCTTGATCAGAAGCGGCCAAGATGGGTAGATCTCATCGGTTAAGTAGTAACTGTCGTCGTAGTGCTTTCCATTCACCATGAATTCGCATGGTGGAGCCCTATCTTCAAGCATGTCCTCGAATAAGGGCTACTGATTGAGGACGTTGATATCGTTGTTGGAGTCGGCTACTCCAAAAAAGGCATGCTAGATCCATAAATCTTGAGATGCCAGGCCTCAAGAATCAAGGAAGGCGCGCCCACATCTCCTTCGTGTGTAGGCAGCTGCCCACGCCTTCGGGCAATTCCTCCACAACTAGTGCATGCAGTCCAGGCTACCGAGCATCCCCAGAAAATTGTGCCTCTCCTCATGCATTTGCAGCAGCCAAGCGGTGTCTTGAGCATTTGGCTTCCTCAAGTACACGTCACCGAAGAGCTCGATGACAGCTTTGCAGAACTTCTCTGATCTTCAAGTATTCATCGAATGTATCTGGCGCTCCACCAGTGGCTAGTTGGCGAATGATCATTGTGCATTTTTGCACTGACAGCAGGCCCCATTTGCCGGTTGCATCTTGTTTCTGCTTGAAGTAGTGCACATTCTGCTCCAACGCCTCGAAAATCATCAAGAACAGATGATTGTGCATCCGAAAACATCGGCGGAAAAATGTAAGGTCATACGTCGAGTTGTCGTTGAAGTAGTCATACATCAATTATTGTAACGCCGCCTCCCGATCGCGGTGTACCACCGTCCTCTTTCCCTTTTTTTTTACGGCGAAGAGTCGAGCGGCAGCAGCTTGGAGGTTCATGACCATCGACATAATCTCGTCGTCGGTGCAATGAGAAGAGTAGTCGGTTGAGGATTCCGATGAGGAAGATATTTTTTTACAAAAAATAGAGAGAAAACTAGAGGAAGAAGATGAATTTGGTAAGGGGAAAATGGTGTGAAGAAATGGACTATTTGTAGGTGAAATTAAAAAAAAAATTGGTTGATTTTCAGCCGTTGCCGAACGACTATTTTTTTAAAGAAATTTCTGTTAGGCGCGTGTATTGCATGTGCAGATTTTTTTTTAGGCAAACGCGTATCGCATACATGCCGGTTCGAGACAGTCTCGACGCGGCGAGAGCGTCTCGAACTGAGGAGGCCTGCATCGCGGTGTCTCATCGACGCAGCTATCTCGAGCCAACCGACGAGATAGCCGATGTGGTAAGTCTTATGGAAAGAGAAGGTTTTTTTTTTTTGTGGGCAGACCAAAAAGGAAGAGTGTAAAACTTTTTCAGAGGGAGTATATTTTAACTATAGTAGTTATAAAAATAAATACGGTTTTAATACAAATAATCTTAATAATATTTTTACTAAATTAAAGTTTAAAAAACACCAATTATTATAATAACGAATTCTTGACTTATAAAAAAAAATAAATGCTAAAAAATATTTATACCTTAATTAGGTATTGATGGTCATGGTAACGAGTAACTGGTGTATGGGGTGGGAAAAATGCACCAGTAGGGATTTTTTCACAAAAACCGATTTTCAACTCTTGGTGAACTTTTTAGTTGAGTAAGCTCGACAACTGTAAAGGATAGCTGAAGAGCTACACTCAGTCAAGATCACAGCTGACTAAGGTTTTAACTAGAGTTTCTAACTTTGCGGAAGTTGTTGGGTTTTAGACTCGTTACAAAATTGAAAATCTTTTGAGGGAAGGTCAAGTTCCCTAAATCGTTTTAGAGCAGAATGAAAGTTTGTTTTCGTTCAGGGGTTAGTTTGTTAGTAAACTGAATGTAAAATACTTAAAAGTAAATGACACGATATTTTAATGTGGTTCGGAGATCGACCTCCTACATCCACGACTTCCTTTTCGGGGAAGTAATCCACTGGATAAGCTTGCATGCTTATCAAATATTCCATTTAGTTTGCGGGTACCAAGCAACCTAACCAGATCGATTACGGGTTCGAATCAAGCCTTACAACACTTTTACGGGCAAGTGTATAGCCTACAGTTCTTTTGCGGGCAAGAACAAAGTCTGGGTCTTAGATTGCGGGTTCTAAGGGACCTATTTTCTTTTATTACGAGTTCAAAGAAAAATCTGGGGTTTGGGGGTTTGGGGGTTTAGGGTTTCCAACTATGAAGCCTTCTACACTGAGAACAGTGGAAACTTATTCCTAAGGCTTAGAGACTCAATCTGCAAGAGAGAGTCTGCTTAGAATCTATGCAAGAACCTATTACAGATCTAGATTCGATCAAAGAATGGTCTTTTTGAGAGGTTAGATGGGAAGAACAGGAGGAGGACTTTACACTCTAATTCTACTGGTTCTTCAGCTCGGCGGTTCTTGCGCGAGAGAGAATCTGCTTCTGCTTCTTTGCGTGGTTGTTCTCTTGTCTGCTCTCTCTCTCTCTCTCTCTCTCTCTCTCTTTCTTGAAATGTAGAGACCTCTATTTATATAAAGGGAGGTAAACTAGCCGTTGGAAGTAGTCGCTTGACCTCCTGCCAAAAGTATGACACTCCACCTACTCTTCTGCAACATTTCCTAAAATGGTAACTGCGACCCATTGTTGGAAAATTAGTAAAGATTTTGATTTATCCCAAAATCCAACTGACCCTAACCGAGTAGATGAAAGTCATCAGTCTGAACTTAGATAGCGCTCACTATTTGAGCGTA
Organism: Schizonepeta tenuifolia; assembly: GCA_029490685.1. Lineage (NCBI taxonomy): Eukaryota > Viridiplantae > Streptophyta > Magnoliopsida > Lamiales > Lamiaceae > Schizonepeta > Schizonepeta tenuifolia. The sequence goes on along the minus strand of CM055958.1, from coordinate 224,618 downwards.
GGAATTTTTATCTTTACACGTTTCAAGCAGAAGAAGTCACTCAGACCGAAGAAGGTAATTCACATGGAACTTGATCAGTTGGACCACAACTGAACCATGCAGCTTAAGTATGAAGAGAAGTTGAGTTGAAGTCAGACGTCACAAAGCTGAGAAGAGAAGACTTTGAAGACGTTGAAGGCAAAAGAGTTGAAGTCCAAATTCAAATCTACTCGGAAGCACAAGTCAACTGAAAACTTACTATAAATGGACCGACAACAGAGACACGCAAAAAGCGAAGGTCACAGTTGCCATTTTAGAAAAGTTTGCTGTAAAGAAGGTGGAGTGTCATACTTCTGACAGAGATCAAACGGCTCTTTCTAACTGCTAATTAGATCTCCCTCTATAAATAAGAGGTCTCCCCATTCAAGAAAGTGAAAGAGAAGAGAGAGAGAAAAACAAGAGTGGTGAGTGAAGAAAAAACAGCAGACCACCACTCTCTCCAGAGCAAGAACAACCAAGTCGAAGAACCAGTAGAAGTCGAGTGTCCACACCTCCTCCTGTTCTTTCATCTAGCCTCTCAAAAAGCCCTTCTTTTGATCGAGTCTAGAAATTAAGTTCTTGCTAATTTATTTCTGAGCAGACTCTCTCCCAAAAGATCGAGTTTCTAAGTCTTAAGATGAAGCCTCCACTTCTCTCTGTGTAGAAGGCTTCATAGTTGGATAAACTCCTCAACCTCAAACCTCATGTCTGTCTTTGAACCCGTAATCAAAGACACTAGGTCCTTTAGAACCCGCAATCTAAGATTAGGTCCCTTAGAACCCGCAATCTAAGACCAGGTTGTACACTTGCCAGTTAAAGTGTTGTAAGGATTGGTTCGAACCCGTAATTGAATTGGTTAGGTTGCTTGGTACCCGCAAACCAAGTGGAATATTGATAAGCACGGGTAAGCTTATCTTGTGGATTTCTTCCCTGAAAAGTAAGTCGTGGATGTAGAAGGTCAATCTCTGAACCACGTAAAAATATTGTGCCGTTTATTTCCAGTATTTACTTTCAGTATTTATATTTCAGTTACCTAACCAACTAACTTTTCATACAAACTGCATATTTACAAACTGCACTAAGTTTTGGGTACTTGACATTCCCCGTTTTCATGAAGGTTTCAGTTTAAGTAACTAGCTTTAATTTCCACAAACTTCCGCATAGCTTAATTCTTTGAAACCTCAGTTAGAGTACATAGCTGACCCTCGGCCAAAGAAGTCAGTTGTGCACCTGACTGTGTGATTAGCTCCAACTGACTTTCTTAGTTGTTGAGCGAACTGACCTGAGCAGTTAACCCAGTGAAAAGATTTCAAATGAAAAAATTGCTACTGGTGTATTCTCTCCCCATACACTAAATACTCGTTACCGGGACAATCACCCGTATTTTATGCGCGTCCTCTTGGTCGGTCCATTTATGGAAACTTTCCTGGCTGACTTGAGCTTCTGAGTAGATTTGAGTTTCGAACTTCAACTCATTAACTTTCTCCATCTTCAAGGTCTTCTCTTCTTGACTTTGCGACGTCTGACTTCATCACACCTTCTTGACGTGCTTGAGCTGCATGGATCAATTGTGGAGTCAACTGAGCTTCAATTTGACTAGCCAGCTTGCCTCTTCTGTCCGACTACTTATTTTACTTGAAACCTGTAAAGATGAAAATTCCTACACTCAAACAGTGAGCTCTATCTAAGTTCAGACTGATGGCTTCATTTACTCGGTTGAGGTCAATTGGATTTTGGGATGAATCAAAGCTTTTATTAATTTTTCCAACATGTATCATAAATGATATTTAACAAATACAAAATTAAATTACAACACAAGATCTAATTAAAATTGAAGAACAAAATGAAAAAAAAAATAAAAATCGAAGTGTTATGGAATACACTACAAAAAAAATAAAAATAAAACAATAGGCGTTGTGTATTTTATTTTATTTTTCAATCTTTAAATTTAATGTTAATGAAAATGGAAGAGTAGATCTCAAATAAAAGTTGAGAAATATGTGCATATATGGGCTGTACATTATTTAGGGTTATCCGAAATCAAAGGATGAGATTATAGGTTGCAAAGAGATAAGGGGGGCAACAAAATTATGAGAAAACTACTTTTGTGGCTAACATATCTTACTCTCTTTCCCAACGTCTCGAAACCACTATTTTCCTTTTTTAACTTTTTTCTTTAGGATGCCGTACAACTATTGAATTTCTCTATTTCAGCTTCTCCCTACTATTTTGCAAGCCATACACATGAGAGTTGAAGTAATAATTAATTATAATTTCTAATATTAACAAATGTATCCAATTATGAAAAGAATCAGGTGAAATATTTTCTCAAGCAGAAATAATAATAAATTTAATAGTTTAGATTTAACGACACATTATGTATTTTAATTTATGCATAAAGTTCTTACAGTTTATACATTACAATGTGTATGCGTTACATTTCTACAATATATGCATTACCGGTGTGATAAAATGCATTAAGGTATCATTCTCACGTTCTCATATAAAATTATTTTCATCAGATCTCTACTCATTAGAAATATATATGTGTTTATAATTTCCATCATATTCTTGTTCTTTTTTTAAAACATTTTAGACAGACCTATTTTGTGACTAATCTATCATGAATACATCTGACGATAAGTAAAAAAGAAATGTATAAAATTACAAATTTTGTGATTACAAACATTTAGAATTTTCTTACTTCTGATTGATATGAGATAGAAAATCATACAACAAATCACAAATGTCACGAGGCCAAGCAGAAATTTATCGATTTTAGGGCAGATAAATATTAAAATTAAAAAACATTGATTGCAAGATGCTGATAGATTGAGATATTTTGAGAAATATCTTCAAAAATCCTTAAACCCTGACAAAGTGAAAGTCCACACCGTGCTTCTAATACCTACGCATATATATATTGGAATTGGAATATCCTAGATTTCCAATAAAAATATTTTAAAAGTATTTCTTGATATATTTTAATCCTTTTCACCTCCTGTAATTTTTATGTGGCGCTTAGCCGCATTTCTTTTTCATCATAAATTTTCTAAATGTGTTCTTTAACAATATACGTGTGTGTGTTTCACCACCTTTCTTTCTTTTTTTCTCTTTTTTTTTGTCGTATATTACAATTTGCAAGTTATATTATATCCATGGGAGTTACATGACTATTATAATGAATTTTTGTTATAGTTTAGATTACAAATTTGAATGACAAAAATTTGAATGCAAAGTTATAATTTGAGAGGCAAAGTACTTTTCCCCATACGATCATATTTTTGGCAAATTCAATATTTTGGCTTACATTTTTCGAGTTTATATCATATAAAAAAAAACCCTTTTTAACCTTTTATTTTATTTATTTATGATAAGACTAGTATGTAATTGCTATCTAAGGTATGTATTGAATAAAATGTGTTTTTTTGCAATAATTTGAAAACCACATATGAGAACTGAGAAGTAAATCACACGCTTTATGAAAATCGAGTGTACTAAGATGGAGTTGCAAAGTCATAATTTGAGAGGCATTTTCCCCATACGATCGCATTATTGGCAAATTCAATTTTTTGGCTTACATTTTTCGAGTTTATATCGTAAAAAAATCCTTTTTGACCTTTTTTTTTATAACAAGGTTAGTATGCAATTGATATCTAAGGTGTGTATTGAATAAAATGTGCTTTTATGCAATAATCTGCAAACCATATATCAGAAATGAGAAGTAAATTGCACGCTTTAAAAAATCGAGTGTAATAAGATTGGTCTTAAGATAATAGTGGAATTTGAACAGAAACATGTTGGTTTGTTGAAGCTAAGAGCTCAGCGCTCTCTATCCTCCACTATTTAGTGCTACAAATCTTGGTTTCTATTTTTTTTTCTTTCTTTTTATTATATATTTAATTATATTTTGTTAAATTCAGTTATGTTTCTCCATAAATATATTGTTTAATCATATCTATATCATAGTATCAAAATAACATTAAAATGTTGGAATATAATATCAAATAAAATTGCTAGACAAGCGCAATTACATAAATTAAACATTGAAACTTAAATCCTAATACAATTACTTAAAGTAAATATTAAAATATTATATCCTTGCACAATTTCATAAATAAATGCATAATGAACCAGGTTGAGAACTTTTTTCCCTAATAATAAGAAAGACTGCCGCTAATCTGAAAATAAATTTTAAACACATCATAATTCATTAATGTTGCTCCAACCTGAAGTATTCGCGTCAATCTGGATCATTATTATCTCCAAATTGATCATTTAAATGTTGTCATCTTGAAGGATTAGGATTTAGGAGACTCTAGAGTATTTATTATTTCTATGTTATGAAACATTTATAAGTTATAATGAACAATCTGAAAATGAAATATGTGTTACTTTTAGAGTTATAGTGCATGGACAAGACTCAAGAGTATTAGATATGAAAAATCAAGTTCACCTCCCTCTATTATTTATTCATACCACAACCTTGTTGTATATATTACTAATATTATTGAGGGTAGAGAGTTTTTTTAGGCCCATAACTTTGGGCAAGTTGCAATAGAAGGACAATTTTTTATGAATTTGCAATTGTAGGACAACATTTAAAAATTTAGCAATTAAAGGACAATATATACAAAATTTAGCAATTGGAGGACAACATTTTTTCTGTGTAATTTGATCCAACGGGCTTAAATTTTTTTACCAATTGACAACTAAATCTTGATAACAATAAATATTCTTGCTATACTTACACTTGGATAATTTTAATTGATGTCGTTCTTTATATATAATAGACGTATTTTATTTATGAGGTATACTAATATAATAAATATTTCTATATTATTCCCTTGCAAAGAGCTTTTACGGTCAAGGGCTAGCTAGATACCAAATTGAATATAAAAAATCTTAGTACCATGATTAGAATTTTACATATGTTAAGTGGCCACAACAATTAAATATATAATTAAAGATACGTAAAATAAGAATTTAAAAATATAAATATTTAATGGAGGTTACCCGGCGTAGAACTTAAAATTAAGGGAAGAGCTTAGATCAATATTAATTTTAATAATATATATATATATATATATATATGAATAGATGGTAAGTAATAATAGATAATAGTGAGTATTATTGTGAATGTAATAAGAATCTGACAATAAATATGAGTAAAATAGTAAAAATGGCAAACTTAAATAACAAAATTTAACAATCATTTGGTGGACAGAGTATCATAATTAAAAATTCATTCTATCCTATAGCTTTAATCCGAATGCAGTCTCTCTGCTTTTTTCTTTTTTTTTTTCTTTTATATATATCATATAAAATTTACATGTACTCTTAAAAACTTCTTTGGAACTATACTTTCAATCATTGTATGTGGGCTCAAACCCAAAATTAACATTTGAGTCAATTTTCCCGCATTTGCTTAATTATTTGTTTATCTTGAGAGAAAATTTACAATAAAAATATTGAATGAAAATAATACTCTCTCTGATCCACTAAAATGATCATGTTACTGTATGATATAAAGATTAAGAATAAGGATAAAATGATAGAAAATTAAGAATAAGGATAAAATGATAGAAAATTAGTAGGTCTCATCGCTTTTGAAGGAGTTTGAAGGGTCAAAACTTTCCTTATTTAGAATATGACAATATGAGTGAGACACCTAAATAAGGAAGCGAAGACAATATGAATGGGTCAAAGGAAGTATAAGGTTATGATTTTCTATATGATAAGGATAATCTGCGGCGCCTATTCGAATTACGGATTGAGTAATCTCATTACAATGTAAATAATTGATTAGAAAATCTGATTTAATAGATTCGACTTGGACAAAATTTACATTGAATTGTGTTTGGCTTTTAAAGGATGATAATGTCTAAACAAGGAAAATATCAATTCAAGGGGGAAAAAATCACAAGAAAAAGAAGGGCATTGGTTCAATAGAGAAAAAAGGTTAAGAGATGAGTGGGCTATTTTAAATTATTCTAATCAAAATCGACTGAACAAAAGTAGCATAACGTGTAATTAAATGATGCCACACAATCATCCAAGAAAAACACATACCTTCAAATCATTGCATCATCTTATATTTCATCCAAAATCCATCTCTCCCCTTTTTCTAGATTCTCGTGAGAAAATACTAAAAGAGCAATCCACGTCAGCCCTCACAATCTCGAGAGCCAATGGCATCGTGACATCTCATCAGATAATCAATCCGATTCTTGAAGTTGGATTTAGGATGATAGAAATAATTCTGTCAGAAAATCCACCATCATTAGAATTGGGATTATGCTAGTTACATAATTGCCCTTTCTACTTAAACCATCTTCTTTTTTCACACAAATTTTCATGGGCTACCAAGTGTTAATTTTGGAGAATTAAACTTCATCAAATTGAGTTTACTTCAAAATTAAAGTACTACTACATATTTTTATTTGTACAACAAGATTACAAAACCTTTTTCTAACATTGGGTAATAATCATCCAACTATATATTTACTTATTTGAAATACTTATTTTATAGGCACTATGTTTGACTTTAGCACACATGTATGTTCCAATCTACTCTACCTTTTTTTTTGTGATTTAAATTAGAACATGAAATCAATAACCATGATTCTTGAATAGTAAATTCTGAATCATGGCTTCATTTGTTCTCTTCTAGCCCATACGACAACGCCCATATATTGTAGTACTAGTACACAATAATTTGTTTGCTTTAGTATGTAATACTAATATAAAAGTAAAATAAAATGAAACAGAATAATTTTAGAATTTACATATATTTTCCTTAGAAGCCACAACAACTATTTTATTGGCCGACTCAAATATTAGAAGTTGGAATTCAACATCAATATAATTCTTCTCGTCACAAAAAAGGGATAAGTATTAGATCGAACACAGTAAAATTTAATTTGTGTCAAATAGCCTAACAAGTAAAGATTTATCGTTGCCTTCTATCCAAACTTATATCCAATTAAATATGCAAAACATGCTGTCTTTATTACTAATTTACTACTTCATCCACCCACGAAAATTGATTCTTAGAAAAAGTGGCACGAGTTTAAACAAATTAGGTGAGTAAATTGTGAGTAGAGAAAAGATTTCATGTTTAATGTGTTGAAGTGTTGCCGACGGAGAAAAGAGATAATTTGCGGTGAAATAGTGTACAAAAATAGAAAGAAAACATCATTTGAGGACGGATTAAAAATAAAAGCACCGAGCATACTTTATGGACGAAAATAGTATTCCCTCCGTCAACAAAAATTATGGTCAGATTTGTATTTAAGAAAATAACTTTACACACTCTTGACTTTTTTAACTTTATTCATTTTCAATATTATCTATTTTATTATTACATTCAAAATATCTACCTATTTATTAATTCAAAAATTAAACATATAATAATTCACCTCATGCATTTATCTAATATTTTTTAAAATTCGCACCGCGATCTAAAAATATCATGGTGTAATAGTACTCTATTATGGATAGAAAGAGTAGTATATTTTATTATGAATACGGAGACACTGTAACAAATGATTACATTTCGACACGATACTCCCCAATATCCTTTTTTTTTTTTTGGCCACCATCTTTTCTTGAGAAAATAAAGAAGTTAAAAAGGAAGGGGTCTTTTTGGTAAAAAAAAGAAAAAAGAAAAAATCTACTCTCTCTCTCTCTCTCTCTCTCTCTCCAAAAAGTGGAGGGAGAAGAGAGGAGAGGAGAAAACATTGTGGTCCAATCATGCAGAAGCCAAGCAGTGTCCGTTGCTCCGTTCGCATCCATCCGGTCATTCCCATTCCCATTCCTCCTCCTCCTCTGCCCCCCACCCATAGTCTCTCTCTCTCTCTCTCTCTCTCTCTCTCTCTCTCTCTCTCTCTCTCTCTCCTCCCTGTATTTACAGTTATCACCAGCCCAGTCTTCCCTTTGTTTTTTTATCCATTCCTGCCTCTCCCGTGACTCTCTCTTCTCAATCTCACACTAAATATAAATACTCTATTCCAACGTATCCATTTCATTTCTTAGATATTTCATCCATACATTTATTTGATTTATTTCTCAACCAATATCACCTTCTCTCTCTCTCTCTCTCTCTCTCTCTCTCTCTCTCTTGCCGCATTAATTCTTGCTCTGTTTTTAGCATTCCACCTCCCTCTCATCATTCTTCTTCACGCTATTTTGGTATAGTCTCCCCCTCCTTTCTGGACTTTACTTCTCTCTCTATCATTTATTTATTGGGCAATTTTAAGGTATCAACTCTTTCCTCAATTTCCGTGCAGCTGTTTCTCCATCAATGAAGCTGAAGCTGCAGCTGCACCAGTGGTTGGACTTGGAGAGATCTTAGCTCATTTCATTTTCCAGACAATGTCTTCCTCCTGTTTGAGCAGCGGCGGCGGCGGCAGAGCCTACCGATTACAAACACTGGACTTAGAGGTGATAAAATCCCCCTCCGCCACTTCATGGATTTCAAATTCATCCTCGCCGTCGTCCACTCTCTCCGAATCCAGCAACTGCCCCCTCGCAATCACCACTCGCAAGCCGCGGACGCCGCGGAAGCGCCCTAACCAGACCTACAATGAGGCCGCCGCCATTCTCTCCACCGCCTACCCCAAGATATTCCCCACCGCCAAACCTAATCGGAAATTCCCCAATTCCTACGACTACAATTACAGCAGCAACGCATTGCTGTTTGAGCCGTCGGAGGCGGAGCTCATGCCTTTCCATGAAGTCGATACCTCGCGGCTGCTTCTCGACAAGCCGGATTTCCCGATCGAGATCAAATCGTTCGAGAAGCCGTACCGGAGTCCGCCGGAGATCGATTCGCGGGGGGATTCGTCGGAGGAGTTCGACGCCGAGTCGATTTTGGATGAGGAAATTGGGGGCGGGATTGAGAGCATAATGGGGAACATCGGAATGGAAAACGACGCGTTTCGAGAGCCCCAGCCTCCGGCGAACAACACGTTTTGTTATGGCTATCCGGTGCCGGTGGGGCTGGGCTTGAGGAGAGAGTCCAGGGCGGCGATGAGGGGCGCCGATCACTGTGATTGGTGGAGGTTTCCGATTCCTTGTGTGAATGTGGTTGATGTAACTCCGAGTAATGGTAACGAGGGGAAGAAGAAGAAGAAGGTGGAAGTGAAGAAAGCAGAAACAGAAGCCGCGGGAAGCGAGAATTCGGAGGATTCTGCCCCTCAGGGGCTCCTGCTCAAGTTGAACTACGACGCCGTTTTGAATGCTTGGTCCGATAAGGCGTCGCCCTTCTCCGGTGACTCTCTGCCGTCTGACGCCGCCGGGAATGACGTTCAGGTTCGTATCTCATAAAAATATCTTTTGAGTTGTCTTTTTTTTTGTTTTTAATAGCTGTCTAATTTTAAATTGGTTTATTTTAGTAGCAATATTTTCGCTTTTAATGTTTTGCTTTTTATTTTTTTTATCATTGAATTTGGTAGTGGTCAATGGAAAAACAAAAAAAAAATGAAACATGACTTGTTACTGTTCATCTTTCCTAAAATACTCAATTGATACTCATTCAGTCCGGGAAATGGTTGTCAATTTTGTCATTTAAATTTATCCACAAAATACTCTACTCACAATAATATTCACTATAATTCACTACTATCTACCATTTTCTTAAAATCCATAGTCATTTCGTGGACGGAGAGAGTATTTTTTTAGGAAAGCCTTGCATGCTTGAATTTTATTTTTAATCATGTATTTGTAACTTTGTACACATTTAGAGTTGTTAGTTATTTAGTTATGAATATTAGGGCAAAACAAAAATGGCAAGTATGTTTATGGATGGAATGTTTGGTGCAGGCGAGGCTGGCGCAGATAGACTTGTTCTCCGACAACGGAGGAGTGAGAGAGGCCAGCGTGCTGCGCTACAAAGAGAAGCGCCGCACGCGCCTCTTCTCCAAGAAAATCCGGTACCAAGTCCGCAAAGTCAATGCCGATCGACGTCCCAGAATGAAGGTAATACTTGTAACGCACAAAATTCTCTTCTCTATTTTAAATCGGTTTTTGTCATAGAAAACTAGGACAATATTAATTTAATGTTGTTGTGATGTTGCAGGGACGTTTTGTTAGAACGCCAACTTCCTCCGACGATTAGAGATGGATTAGGAGGTTAAATAGCCTCACTTTTTTGTTTAATTAATAACTTATAGTTTAAATTACACTGGAAATATAAAGTTCCAAGAGTTGCACGAGTAGGATGAAGCGTGAGAGTCTGAAATTTCTAGTACTAGTTTTTCCTGCTTTTCCAAAAATTTTGGCCCAAATCTTATTTTGTAATCCCATTTAGCAAAGAAATGTTATTGAAGAGTTACATGCACAAGGGTTTCATGTTTTGATTTGATTACTATTATTTATTAAGCTTTCAACACACCGTCCACGCCTCTGCCTTTACCAATTAGTATATTATTTTCATATATAACACGTGATTGTCTCATTTTGTTCCTTAACTTTAATATTTAGGCTGACTTAGTTTAAATTTGTCTTTGAAAGTAGGTTGTTTTGTAAATAATTATATTTATATAGATGTTTTATTGCCATATTTTAAAGAGTAGCTTCAATTTAACTTATAAGTAGGTCCCTCTATTCAATTTAAATGTCGTTTTGGCTTTTCAAACAAAGATTACACTTATTTATTGCTCAATTTAGTAATTAGTCCAAAGCATATATTAATTCCAATCCTCTATTTCTCGATGACCTTTCTTCTTCCTAGTAATATATTGAATGAAAGGGATTAGTAATTAAGGATAGTTTGGGTAAAAAAAATTATTAATATGTGTGTATGAGCTTAGAATGACAAATAATATGAATAGAAGGCAATACTTTTATTATTTAGTCATAAAAAAAATATTTATAGTGTAATTGTTGTTGATTTGAGATATTATACCTAAGCTATCCTTATTAACTTTTTTCCTTTTGGCGAAGAAGAAAAAGAGCTTTCTTCTTTTTCCCGTCAGACAATGGTTGCCATCAAGGGAAAATTATCATTAATTAAGATTAATTTGAGTAAATTTTTTTATTAATATTTTTGTAAAATAACAAATTGAATGAAATGGACTGAAATGGAGTATGTTTTGTGGCCATTTTTTGATAATTTTACCCTTGTAAAGAATACCAATTCTTTGTGCCCGGGCTGTTCGATATTAAATGTCATAGCCTTTTGCTTTTTCTTTTTATAGTAGTTGTAATAGTTAGGTGACGTACACATTAAACACGTGCTAGTTACTTATTTAGTCGTACCATTCTTACTAATTATCTAGGAAACTGAAAGATTGTCAAAATCTAATATAGCTTCATTTTGTTCTTCAATTTCAATATGTTGAGCTAAAAAGAAAATTGTTGTGTAGTTTTATTTTGTACTACTATCATTATGTAAAATATTTTCAGCATTTAATTTGAGTTATATTAGCCAATTACTCTACAAAATGGACGCCTATTTCAAAATGACACGGGGTTTAATAAAATTGGTGAAATATGTGAAATAAAGATCCACGTATTATAATGTTTTAAATTGAATAAGTGGAATAAAACTACTTCCTCCGTCCATGAATCAAATACCTATTTATTCATATTTTTTTGTCTACAAATCAAATATTTACTTACCTTTTTGTACAATTATATCCTCCTACTTTTCCTTTATTTACTACCTTTTGTCATTGATGGTCTCACCTCATAACAACTTTATTCCTATTTTTTTTGTCATCATAACAACTTTATTCCTACTTTTTGGTCAATACCACCATTTTGCCAATACCAGTGTTTTTTTGTCATTATGCTACTACCCCTACATTCTAACTTTTACCCCACTCAAAACAACTTTATCAGTTTTCTTAATCTCCATGCCGGAACCCAAATTGGTATTTGATTTGTGGACAGAGGGAGTATGAAAGTCACATTTGGATTGAGTGGAAGAATAAATTAAAGTAAATTAATTGAGTGGAAGATTAAATTAAAGTAAATTAATTGAATAGAGAATTAAATTAATATAAATTGGTTAAGTGGAAGATTGAATTAGTAGATTGTGTGGGTCATATTTCTAACAATGGAACAGACATTTTTTTGTGAACAGATGAAAATGGAAAAACAAACATCTTTTTTGTGGTCGGAGGGAGTATTGATTATTATTATGGTTGAAAACATTTATAGCTGGGGTACATATTTTATTTCAACTTCAAAATAAATGTTAATTTTGTTATTTGTTACTCACTTTGACCAATTGATATTATGATGATACTATTCGGTACGGAAATTAAGAACAATGATAATAAAAATAGAAAGTAAGTAGGTCTCATCACTTTTGAAGGATTTTGAAAGGTTAAAAATTTTCTTATTTGGAAGATGAAAATATGAGTGAGAAACTTAAATAAGAAAATGATGACAATATAAGTAAGGCAGAAGGAGGAGTATTTTTATTTTTGTAACTAATTAATTAGAATAATATTTTTAATGGTACGGCACGCAAAAATACCATAGCCTTTTCTTGTGCTTGTTACTCAATTAACTTGTACCATTCTTACTGATTACCTAGAAAAATGAAAGATCGTCAAAATCTAAATATGTACAATCATCATTAAGCCTAAAGATATACTAACTAGCTTCATAGGTTGTGAGAAAATCAAATCACTAGAAATGCGGTATGTAACAAGATAATAGTACTACAAAGTATATACTGTTCTATTTAAACTTTGATCTGTTAACTCATTTCTAATTTTCATTTAATGTTACATGGCCGGACACAATTATCTACAACTATAACAATAAAGTCTTGAGATGCTAAGGACTTTCATTTTCTCTAATTGCAGAGAAACAAAAGCAGAATTTAGTAAAATAAAATTCAAGTCAAGTGTCTAATGGAGAAAGGAAAAAAAAGATGAAAAGGAAAGAGAGAAATATGTCACCTCTTCTCCCTCAATTCTGCTACTGGTACAAAAAGAACAGGCAGGTCATCTGAGTTATTTCTTCCGGCTTTACCGAGCCTCGAACATGGAAGTTCGTGTAGGAGGCGGTGCAATCTCTCTACCCTGCTCTTAATTTGACAGAGCCTTTCCATCTCAGTCTCGGCTTCCAGCATACCACCCCGGCTTTTGCAATTCAATTTCTTCTTAGCTTCCTTTGCTTTGTCTAGTAAATGTTTCAGGCTAACATCATCAACAAGATCCGCGCTCACCTGATAGATGCAAGTGTCGATGAACAACATGTCAATGTTATAACTTCTCCACAAAAATGACATTCCATAGATGATATGGTGGATCAAGAATCAGACATGCAGCTATAACTTTTAAGGAATAGTTTTGTTGCGGGTTTAGCCCAAAAATACCTGGTTTCTGCCTGCTAATTGTAACAACGGTTTCCGTCGCTGCTTTATTTTATAAGAATGGTTGTTCAGCAAGTGGGTATTCCTTGTTTGCAGAAACCCACTTGAAGTCTTAGTCTTCGGTGATGCAGTGTTGTTCCTTGATGAGCTTTGATCACAGCCACCCTTTTCGGAATCTGATGAGGATTCCTTTTGAATACCGGGGCTTACTGATCTTTCGGTCTGTTCAAAGTCATAGTTAATCAATTATCCCAATTGCGAGAGCTAGAGATAGATATTCATGCCGAATAAAAAGGATATATACACGATGATACAATTTAACTTGAGGCATGACTAGGATTATTTATAAGCAAATAAAAGAAGGCAAATTGGTTAGATCACTGACTCTAGAAGTCTTAATGTTTTGACAGTCCCAATCAAAGAAGAGTGAAGAAGACAGTATTACTTCATTTGTTTCTTTTTCATTTTATTATATCTTTTTACTTTAGAAAAAGATTAATTCATTCTACAATCAGGAAGGCAGGGGTGGGGAGAGTTTCTTCTATCTGTTAATGTTAATGTTAATGTTAGGGATACTTTCCAAACAGGTGAGACCAGAAGAGTATAACATGTACAGCAACAAATAAAATAAATACTGCAACTGAAACAGATACTAACTTGCTTTCTTGCTTTCAACGCTAGGTAACGTGCATTCTTGAACCATTTGTTCACCTACAAATGGAAAAATAAGTAAATCATGGATCATACATAACCGACAGTGAATACTCAGCTTCTACTTATGTCTCTTTATCAATGTTGGCGCATTAATATTTTGCACAACAATTAATCATCTGACTCATCTCCCTCACCCCTTATTTGATAATTCATATACCAGACAACTAAGCAAGCTATAGATGAACTTCATGAGAACAAGTATAAATCCTATGGAAAAATAATGAAGTTGGCAAACTTAAACAATATCTGCAAGTAAATTTTGCTTTTTAATAACTTTGTCTGGAATTTGAATTATCTCTTATTCATTTGTTCAAATCAAATTCTTTCAAATTTAACGAGACATTACCTTCTCAAATTCTAGGCCTAGCTGCTTTGAAAGACTCACTCTTAAAGCCCTTTCTGGAAGTTCATTCTCAGCAAAAACAAGTCGAAGCTTCTGAAGAAAAGAAAAACAGATAATGAGCACACCTGGTGAATCATGAATGGAGTAAAAGTAACAAATAACAGAAGCAATGTTACCTCGACTGCATCATGCGGGAGTCTAAAAATTGGTCTTTTCATCTTCTTAGTCAACTGTTTTTCTTTCAAATCTGAAAGAGTTTCTGCAGAAAATTTGTTATCAGTATCACCCAAAGTCATCAAAGTGCTGGCAGCATTAGTCTCCTTTGCTTTTCGCTTCCTTTTTGTTGGACCCCAGTCTTCGTCTTCACTGATTTGTTCATTTTCAGTAGCATTTATTCCAAACATTTCCTAAGGACAATGGAACGAAATCATATGTCTGCTACTATGTTTTCTACATTCCTACATATTTATGGGAGGTACGACAAAAATATCAAGATTTCAAAAAAATGTTCTCAATCATCAAGTGCTTACTGATGGTGTCGAAACACAGAGATTTCAAATGGTAAAAAATCTTCTCATCCCATACGAACAGGAAAAGATAATAATTCAAGAATACAAATCCCATCCCCGGTCGAAGAATTTAGTGAACATAAGAATTCCCAGTCCTCAAGATAGCAGAGTTTTCAGAAGATCTTGGGGCTAATTTAGATATCAGTAAATTTAGCAAACACATATCAATCGTTCTTTTCCAAAGAGTATAGCTGCGTAAAATGAACCTTGATTCCTTACGTTGTATAACTTGATATAGTCGACAGTTGCTCGTTGTCTAGGATGGGATACAACTTCACCATTGTTGATCGCATCAGAATCTACTCCAATTAACTCTAGAGCTTCATTGAAAGATCTATTGCTTCTCTCTTCAAATATTCCATCTTCATCCTCAAGAGACCCTAGGAAACTGGAACTACAGTGAGAACCGTCAGATTCAGATGTAGACATATTGCCACTGGAACTGCACTCGATTCTGTCTGGATCATAGTCACCATCTTCAGAATCATCAGATGGCCATTCCTCTCCTTCAAATAACACAGAATTTGCACCATCAGGTAATGCAGCTTCTTCTTTGAAAATATCCTGTTACAATTTGAGATGCCACTATATCAAATAATGGATAGTGCTTCTGTTAATATCTACGCACTGGTTATAGTTTAACCTACCTGCCAATTACTATCCAAGGGAAAATGGGTCCCAAGGTGAGCATTTGTTGCTTCCAATATCTCTATCTTCTTCTTACAGAATTTGCAAAACCACCCTTCATCCCCTGGAGGAACTGGCAACATGGCTAACTTCATCACGTGTAGTTTACAAGAAAAAACAGAGTTCGCGATCTGCTACTGTAAAGGTAAGAAACCCTATCCACTGATTTGATCAACAAGAAATAATAAAAAATAAGCTCACTATTTTCTGTAGACAATGGAGGATCCATGCACTCCTGGTGAAAAGCGCGGTTGCATGTCCCATCACAAAGTATAATGTCATTATCTGGGAGCGCTTCGCGCAACTTACATTTGGCACAGATTATCTGAATATAAAATAACAGAACCATGAATCCGGTGAAAGAACAATGCAATATCTACATGCAGACGTATGTATATAAAAATGAGGAGCTCCAAGACATTTTTATATACATATGCAGACAATTGTATATAAATATGACGATCAATAAAATATACTTCGAGGATTACGGTTAGGCAGTCAAAAGATCAGTTGCCAAACATGTATAAACTTCAAAAATATCCCCTCCAAATTACAGGAAAAAAGGAAAAGGGACTGACATGTTCATGGTGAAGAGATCCATCAGGAGCAACTGCTGAATCATTGATACGCCCTTCAGAACTTAGCAAATCCAATTGGTAAATGGCATCACGTATTCCTAGTTTGCACTCGAATATCTGCTTCTTGGCTCTTTGCAATTCTTTCTCTGGTCTAATCTTTTCTCGACTGGAGGGAAAAAGTCACATTTATGTAAGTAGCATACTAGTGAGAAAAATATGTGAAAACAAAAATCTAGTCCGTTGTACTATTTCCTCAATAAAATTTAATCTGCAGCTGAATCTTCTTATAAAGGAAACCAATTTTACTTCCATATCAATACAAATAAATTTTTACATTCTCTGGGCGAACCCATATTTCACCTAACCTAAGACTTCTCCAATTTAAAATTACTCGGCCTCTGACTAACAAACTTGTTTAATGGCAAGGATCATACCGCAACACATAAATAAAAGAGCATCTGCAAGCAGGCAGTTAGGAAGAAAAACAATGGGCCGTGATATTATACCTCTGACCTTTCCAGCCTTCTGTAGAGTACGCATCAATGAGATTCTGCTCCAGCTTCACTTTTATTAATAGGTATCTTGTCCTCCTCTGCAACCGAGAAGCTTCGTCAATCTCCACCTTTTTTTTCCTATTCTTTCTCCTTCTCTTTAACTTCTGCGGGATTACATCTCTAACATCTGCCGTTGCACTTTTCTTCGAGCTAACATTTATAGGCTTATCTTTGAGACCACTCAAAGATGATTTCTTTTGGGAGGTTTTGGCCTTATTCATAACTGTCTTTTTACTGACGACCTTCCTCCTCTTCAAGCTCACATTTTCATTGTCTTTGCCCGGGCCTTTTCTTTTTCTGTTAGATAAAGATGAGCAAGCCTTAGTATGGGGTTTCACTACCTGTTCTTTACTTTTAGATTTCAACGATTGACCCTTGTTTTGGGGTTTCAGTTCTCGTTTCAAACTTTCTAAGGTTCTTTCATCATCTTCTAAACGCAACTTCTTACGAGTTGCTTCTCTGGCAGCCCCGGGCATATCGAATGTATGATAAGATGTATCAGCATCAAAACTGAAAAGGTTTACAAAGAAAAACAGACATTAATACAATCAATCAAAAGGAATTAACTTCACCATTATATCAGTACAGAGACACGGAAAATTCGATACAACGAACATATCCAAGTCTTGACAAAGTCCCCATTAGCCCCCTAACTTCAACCAAACAAACCCCAATTCAGTAGCCATGATCACTTGAAATTAACCTACTATGAAGCAACAATCAAACTCCAAGCATTTGATCAAGCAAATGAAATTCAAATTACACAAAAACAAATTATTACTTCAGTCTGATCATACAGATGAAAAATGCAGAGAGCCTAAATGAGCAATTCAATAAACCCTTCAACAAAAATCAATCAAGATTTCCAAAGAAAATGTTCATAAAAGCATAGCCATGTTCAATAAAACGAGCAGATAGCGGGAGAGAATTGGTCACCTCAAGAAGAGAGAGAGAATGGAAGATCTGCAGAAATGACCGGAGCAATCATGCAATTACCGGCAGCGGTAACATACACTTCAAATGGATACTGATTAAACATGAGACCGGAAAAATCTTAAATTGCCAAAAGAATGGATAATTTGATTGATTTGATGGGCATTAGGTCAACTAATATCAAATCAAATATTTGAATAACATTGAATCTAGTGCGGCGGAAACAACTCGCCGGGGATATTCTATTTCACGGCCAACCAACCGTCGTTTTTTTAGTGTGTGTGTGTGTGTTTTTTCCCAATGTACAATAATTTCGCAGGCTTATAAAGTTTAATAAACTACTATACCATAATTTTCTTCCAAAATTATTAATTGGATTATGTTAGTATATGTTTCCAAGAACAAAAGAAATCGTGGGAGTAAATTAGGGCATTAGTTTTCCATATTGTGTAATTTCGATATTTCTTCTTTCTAAAAAAGCAAGTTTCAAAATTCACTTTTGAATTTAACTTGCAGTCACAAATATACCTTCCTTCAACAACACCTCAATTGATTTTTGGATAACTCATCCTTATAAAATGAATGTTTGTGATTTTATGTTTGGCTCTGAATTATTCTATATATATAATTAATACTATTGGTGAGCTATCTTTTATTTTTCAGCCGTCCCTAAATAGTAGAGTCATTCCAGTTTGGAACATGACGTCGCTACTATCTTATTAATTTAACATCTACACTATTTTACCTATTTCTTCACTTACAATTATCTAACTTTTATTAAAACTTGTGTCGTCCCCAAAAGACTCTACTGTCCAGAGATCCACAGTCAATTTAAGTGCTTTAAGTGCTCCATTTGCTTTCAGAACTCTATTATTCAGGGACTCACAAAAGTGGATCTCTTTTTCCAATAACTTAACAACAACACTTTTTTTTTTATCTATTTCTTCAATTATAATTACCTAAATTTTTTTAAAAGTTTGCGTTGCACCCAAGTAGTCATATATTGATTAACAATATTATTATTAAATAAAAAAATTACTTCCTCCATCCACGAAATGATTGCAACTTTTGCCATTTAAGTCCGTCCACGAAATAGTTGTCACTTTTTTTTTGAACAATATTACAAGGAAATTTAAATACCGCGTGACGGAGGACTCGAACTCGTGACCTTTGGCCCGGGCATTAACCTCACTACCACTAGGTTAACACACACACACAAATAGTTGTCACTTCTATTTATAGTAGTATGGCCCAATATATTATATTTAACCTTATATTTCTCATTACTTCAATCACATTTATTGCGGGACCCTTACTCCACTCACAACAATACGTATTATATCCACTACTACGTACTAGTATTTTCTTAAAACCAGTGTCGTCCACAATATGACAATCATTTTGTGGACGGAGGGAGTACATATTTCGCTTAAATGTCTCTATTTCTATAAAGAGTCAACTTTTGAAATAGTCATAATGGGGATTAAAACAAAATATTTGGCACACTCTCTTTATAAATACAATTTTGGTCATTATTTACAATTTGGGACAAAACTACCCTATAAATGAAGGACGCGCAGGTCAAAACAGGACGCGGGGGGTCGGGTCAGTTCATGGGCATGCATCAGGATTGTGGTACTATTGGTACATTTAGTGCAAATTTAGTGGGGGGTGTATTCAATCTGGATTTATGTTGGATTTTAAAGATTTCAGAAGTCTGGGTGTATTGGATGTGGACTTCTGTTGGATTTCTGAAATCCTAGTGTATTGGATGTGAATTTCATTAGAATTTCAGAAATCCTACAAAAGTCTAGGTATATTCAATTAAGATTTCATTTGGATTTCTGAAATCTTGGTGTATTCAACACTCCATGAACTTTGCAAAACCTGATTTATGTTTTCGTTGGAGTTTGAGGCAAAAAACATACTGGATGAAATCCGATCGATATCAATGAGATTTAAAATCCAATGCACCCCCAGGACCGGGTGAGGTAGAGCAGTCGCTGGAGACTCCCAGCCGGCGCTGGGAGCCACCGAGCGCTAGGGATGCGGTAGACTTTTGCTACTTTGTTTGAACTAATGGATCTTTGTTATTGTTTTTGCTATTTTGTTGAAACTTATAAAATTTGTGAACATATAGATCTTTGAGGTGGTTTTTGACATTTTCTTGGCTCATTTGAAATCAAATACGAAATAAAAAACGAAAATTAAAAATACTTCCTAAAAAGTGGAATTAAAAACAACATTGTTTAACATAAATAAATGCAATTGTTCGACGACATAAACGAAATAAAACACGACATTGTTTGACGACACAAACGAAGTAAAAAACGAAAGTGTTCAACGACATAAACGAAATAGAAAACGACATTGTTCATTGTTCAATAATAAATAAAATGCAAATTATAAAAACTAATTCCAGCAATCACTGAGCCTCAGCGCCGGCTGGAAAAGTTATTGGACTGACTCCCAACGACCGCTGCAACCCAACGCCGGCTGGAAAATTCTTCTTCACTGACTGGACAAGCAATCTCCTCCCCTGTCAAGTGTCATATTCATCAACATCATCAAAAACACATTCATTAACTGATTAATCATTAACAACACATTCATTTAAATTGACAAACGACATAAATAACATACCAAAAGTCAATGTTCATCATGGTTAGGTGGTGGTTGCTCATCATGGTTAGGTGGTATTTGCGGTGGCGGGTAGAACGCAGACCAAGCATTCCACTGTGCTTGTAAAGATGCAATGTGTTGATTGTGGTCGTAAAATCTTGAGTTAGCATCTTGTTGTCATAACACAAGCTGTTGGTTCTGCGCATCAAACCTCGACTGCACATCCTGCCGGAAGCTTGCAAATTGATCGTTCACGTCTAGCCAGAATGAAGCAAAAGTAGTGTCGAAATGATTTAAAAATTGTTGTTGGCCATCTCCCAAAATTGTTGGGGGGTCAATGGCTCTTCCTCCAACAAAAGTCGAGGTAACTCAACGCGAAATCCATTAGAACTCCAATAAAACTCCGCCCCAAATCCACGAAATCCATCCTCAACTCCATCTGAAATCCATAGACTTCCCAAATCTGTAGACTTTTAAAGTCTACAAACTCCAACAGAAATTCAGATTGAATACACCCCCCTTAGTCATTAGTCTCATATAACCGAAAGTGTTGTTGGTACAATTGGTATGAAAGGAATCTCATTTGTACCAATAGTACCAAGTCGCGAACATCAAACAAAAAATATACATTGGAAATAATTCCGACGAACAACGGCGAGACTTCACCACCACCACCAACATATTCGTAATATCATGGTGACCTTAACTGTGGCGTTAGAAATTAAAAAAAAAAAACGGTGACGGCGCCGGAAAACGAGAGTAACAGCTCGGTGATAGAAAAAGCCCTAGGAATTGTAATAGTCCGATTTTCCCCAAAATCCAAGCATTTAAACGAAATCTGGGATAAGTTTGATTGAAATTTACTTTCCAAGGTGATGAATGGAACAAAGAAAATGATTAAATCATTAGAAATGGAGCATTGATTGATGAAAGGAGAAAGATAGCAGCAGAAGATTTTCTACTGCAAGTTGGTACAAATATACCACATGTACCGAACCGACCCGAACCCACCTACGACCCGCATCATCCTTATTAAAGGTTAATCCGTCCCAAATTGATAATAATGGTCACAATTTATGTTTTTAGAGAGAATAAGCAAAATATTATGTTTTAATGCTCATTATGACTTATAATATGACACAATTTTCTCTTCTATAAATGTATAGTATATTTAGGGATGACAATCGGGTACGGCGGGCATGGATAGTGGCTATCCATGCCCGTACCCGCGAACGAAGGTCGTACCCGCCACCTGACCCGCGACCCGCGATGGGGACCTTCCGTCACCCATACCCGCCACCTGCAGATGCCCGCCACCCGCAAACTAGAATGTAAATCAAAATGAATGAAAAATTTAACAAAAATAAAAAATTCACCACAAATCACATCGTTCAAATCCACATATTTCATCAAATTTCAAAAATTACATTGGGCCAACTAACATTACAGGCAGTAGATGAAATTTGGGGCAACTTTAGATCGAGAGTTAGAAATAAAAAGAAAATAGTAGGGTAATTCGCGGGTATTTCATGTGTATTTTTTGTGGGTAAACGGATTCGCGAGTACGGATAGTAACTATCCAAATCCGTACTCGCGAACTAAATGAATAGTAAATTTTAACTAGGAAGCTACCTGTGGGTATCAAATGCTCCTCAAATCTATACCTATTAGGATCGGATACACACGGATATCGATTACCCACGAATAAATTACCATCCCTAAGTATATTTGATTGATGATATCATTCTTGGCGTCGAATAATCGTACATGAGGTAGTTAAAAGATGGATACAATTACCAATCGGGCCAGTAGCAGAGATAGAAAGGAGCCCACGAGCCGAATACATAACTTGATTTTCAGTCTCAACCTCTAACTATGATGGATAATAGTTAGGCCTGGTTTGGCCCATTCTTGGACTAGAAAACCAAAATGCCATCACCATAATAAGCTTATATTACTTCATCCAGCTCAAAAATTGAGGTATCTTCTTATATATCACATGTTGCATCTTGACGTTTTTACCCTCTCGAAAATCAAACTAATGGTGCAGCCGTGCAGGTGCCGTTAATAGCTAACTTTAACTTCGCTTCAAAATCATAGTTAAGAGAAGATGATTGCCCGTACTATTTAAATCTTAACAACCTTACATATTTAACTAATATGAAATGTCTCCTCAGACTTACCGTAGTCAAGTGAGTCATCTTTACTTGCTCAAAAGCTGAATCGATGCTCCTACATGAACTAACTTAAATATTGAATGGTCTATGCCAAGACTCTCCCCCTGATTTTTATTTTTATTTTGCCAGTTACCCGACGTGATTCGAGTGGAGAAGATGATAAATTGTTGGAGCACAAACTCGACTCATCAACTACTATATAAAAGATTACAGATTTCTAAATATTTTAAATTTACTAGATGTGTTACTTATATGAAGGAGTTTAATTAGCATGCTGAAATTTATACGGTCTTATAATTGATAAATTAATATAGTTTTATAATTATCATATGGAATACATATGATATTGAAGGTGTGTGATATGAAATAACGCATGGATGTCTAATAGATACGGGTAGGTCATTCCTTCTACATTCATTTTAGTTTTGTTTGACGAAAGATATGACATTTTCAGTTAATGTTTGAATAGACAATTCATATGATGTTATTTACTGTTTTTTTTAAAAAATATTTTAGTGGAATCCATTTTAATTTGTACTAGTTGATTTAAAGAATAATTTATGTTTTTTGTAATTTTTTGAAAATGAATAAATAAAATGTGTATTTCAATGCTTTTTTGAGAGAATATATATATGTCTACCATAAAATAAATTGTTACACCACCGTATAGGTAAGACATTTACATCACACAAAGTTTGGGATCACTACACCACCTAATAAGGCGAGAATATACTACACTGCATTCTAAAAGATCGAACTCAAAATCTCTCATTAAAAAGAGACTCATGTTAATCTTAACCAACCACTTAAATTAAGCCTCATCCACAATATTTTATATAGTTAGACATAGAGAAATTAGTCTCCTTGGGGATGACCCAGTGATAAAAAGTGAGCGCCTGAGATTAAGAGATCTCAGGTTCGAACCTCATGAAACGCCTTTATAGATCGAGCATGTCATACTTGTATTTGGAAAGTGTGGTTTACCTGCCCTGTGTGGTTTGCAGGCTACTGCACAAGGGATTGGGTTTATTCAGTGCGCACCGAAAATAGCGGCAGCGGGTTCCCACGACATTAAAAAAAAAGAGATAGAGAAATTAAATTAAATGAAAAATAAACAAGCACCACCAAAGATTTTTCTTTTTCTTAAAAAGTGCAAGTCTGGCCAAATCATATCGTGACGTGGCATGAAATTACTACAACATTTTATTATTTTTTATTTCTTTTTGGAGGGAACATATATTGGCATGTTCATCAGAGAGATATCTGGTTAACTAGGCCAACTTTGGTGTGAGAGAGAGAGAGAGAGAGAGAGAGAATCTAGAATTGACTTTGGTTTCGTGATTAATGAAATGAAATGAAATACACAAGGGCAGGGCGTGGTTACGCAAAATAGAGAGGAAGAATTTGTCAAATTCTACCACCTCTCTCTCTCTCTCTCTTGGATCTCCTGACATGACATCTTTGTTGTGAATCTGAATTGATGATGAGCATTAATGCCGAATGAGATGAGATGGAAAGCTTTAGAAAAGCCTACGGAGCTCTTAAAGACTCCACCCGAGTTGGCCTAGCCAATCTCAACAGTGACTTTAAGGTATTATCCATTCTCAATCTTCCAAATTATTCAACACATTTCCTTTGCATTCTCGATCATCCTCAATCCATTTCTCCAACCAATTCCCTTCATCTCCTTTATTTTTTAATTCTATTCATTTGCAAGGAGTTGGATGTTGCAATCGTCAAGGCCACCAACCATGTCGAATGCCCCCCCAAAGAAAGGCATGTCGCAAGTAAGTGCATTCAATTTCAGATAATCTGAATTTGCAGGCTATTTTCCTTTTTTTCTTTGCTTTTTCTGGAAAATTTTAATTAGGTTTACTCGTTGCAGAGATACTTGCAGCAATTTCTGCAAATCGCCCTCGAGCCGACGTAGCCTATTCCATTCACGCGCTATGGCGGCGATTGTCCAAGACGCGCAGCTGGATTGTAAGCTCTTTCCCCCTTTTTCCAATCGATCATAAATAATCCAATATTTTCATTAATGGTCAAATTGCATAAAGATTCCCGACTTTTGGTCAAATTCCGCTTTATTACCTCACCTTTGCATATAAATTCCCAACCTTTTAAGTTTTTCCGACTCTCTCCCTCAATAAATTTCCCCCCAAATTGAAGCTTAGTTGGGCGTCGAAAATACTTACAAATTGGCCCGACTAACCAAACGACATAGTTTCAACTGGATCAAAATGTGGTAAGATTTAGGGCACCACTTCATTTTTTTTAAATAAAGGATCAAGCTTGTTTTTTTTTAGTGATTAGGGATTAGGGATTGCAGATTCGTAGGGAATGAAGAGTCAAAGGTATATATCTATCTTAATCAGTCATGAAACGACATCGTTTGTGTAACACAATAAGCGACGACATTTGATGCCACATAAGAGCCACGCATGAATGATCGACTGCATATGGAAATAAAATTGACAGCTCAACTTTATTGTATTGCATCTAAATTTGCCGGAAGATAAATCAGAAAAATTTAAAAGTTGGGAAGTCAGATGCAAATCTGAAAGGTGAGGTAATAAACCGGAATTTGACCAAAGGTCGGGAATTTTTATGAAATTTGGCCTTCATTAATTTGTTGCAAATAACTTAATTTGTTGAATTCGGAAATGCCTAGGTTGCCATAAAGACTTTGATAGTTATTCATAGAACACTTAGAGAAGGGGATCCTACATTCAGAGAAGAACTAGTTCGATTCTCCAATAGAGGGAAGCTATTTCAACTTTATAATTTCAAGGATGATTCTAGCACTTTAGGTAAGAACAAATCTTGTGATGTTTTTTGTTACACTCCTTTTTGTGTTATCCGCATCAAGAGAATGATGTGATGTGTAGTGCTCAATGATTTGTTGTAACGCTTACCTAGTTGTGATGCAGCTTGGGACTGCTCGGCTTGGGTCCGTACGTATTCACTCTTTCTAGAGGAAAGACTCGAATGCCTTAGGACACTGCAGTATGACCTAGAGGTCGACAAAGCTTCAAAATCCGGTCCTCAAGTATCCAAGGCATGCCTTTTGTTTTCTCCTAATTTAAGCTCCATTGATCACCTTCTATAAAAGAGTTAGAATTCGAATCTCTTAAGTGGTTTTTGTTGCATTAGACTCAAAGTAAGACGCGATTCTTGGATGGTGATCAGCTGTTGGAGCAGCTGCCTTCATTGCAACAGCTTTTATACCGCCTAATCTGTTGCCAGGTCGGCCAACATTGTCTGTGGTGTAGCTAACGGATGTTATGTTCGTATTATCTGAATTCTGCGATTTTTTTATTTTATTTTTGCAGCCGGAAGGATTAGCCTGCCATAACTTTGTAGTTCAATATGCCTTGGCTCTGGTACGCAAAAACATATTTACCACTTTACGATTCATAAATATGTAATTTGGAATGTGTGTAAGATATACGAAATGAGTGGGATTTTTGGGTGATGCAGGTCTTGAAAGAGAGCTTCAGAATTTATTGTTCCATCAATGATGGAATCATTAATCTCGTGGACTTGGTATGATCTTCAATTATACTTTGTGAATATTTGCTCCTATGTCAATGAGCAAATGGATATCTTTCTCTTTTCGCAGTTTTTCGACATGCCCAAGCACGATGCAGTACGGGCGCTTGATGTTTACAAAAGGGCAGGAAAACAGGTCCGTTTCTCGACCTTCTTCTTGTATTAATACAAATAACAATCCACCGAGTAATATAGCATAATGAAATGCCATGGAACATTTGATAACTGATGTCCGAACTCTTTCTTTGTTGATCCCCGGTTCGTTTAGGCAGCACATCTAGCTGATTTTTATGGCTTCTGCAGAACGCTAGATCTTGCTCGAACCTTTCATTTTCCTATACTGAAACAGGTTTTTCACCTTAACTTTTCATTATATTCAGTCTGTATATATGTATTTAAGGCTTTTTTTGGTAACATGAACACAATTTATCTGGATGCTCAGCCTCCCCCGACGTTTCTTGCAACTATGGAGGACTATATAAAAGAAGCACCGCAGATGAATTCTCTGACCGATAACAGACTGGTGAGAGAAGATCATCCAACTGATGCTATGTCGAAGTTGTGATCCTATGCTATTCTTAATCCTTATTATTGAATCTTTGGTGCCATAATTCTTGTATATGATAGGAATACCGAGACACAGAAAACGAACCAGAGGAAGGTGATGGATCGCCTCAAGAAGAAACTGAAAAACAAGTCGAAGAGAAAGAAGAGGTGGTTGCTATAGAAGAGGAGGAAGAGAAGTCATCTCAGAATGAAGAAGTACATTCGCCCGTCATAACTGTACCAAATGAAGAGCCTGATCTGCTCGTAAGTTTCTTCGTCTTTCCTACTCTAATTTTGTCTTTGCAGATTCCTTAAGCGTATTTCTTGTGCAGGGTTTGAGTGAAGTAAATAAAGAGGCCTTAATAATAGAGGAAAGCAATGCATTAGCCCTTGCAATCTTTGAACCTGGTGAGATTTAAGGATTTATTCGACATTGCTTGTTGTTACTCGTATTCTGTTAGATTAAATGAGAATAGTATATCATGCTAAAGTTGGCTTATGTTTGATCAGGCGACAATCCCCCTTCATCTAGCAACACGCTAGCTGAAATTGGAAGCAATAGTGGTTGGGAATTGGCAATTGTTACGGCTCCAAGCAATACGAATACGCCCCAACCCGCGCAGCCCCAAATGGTATGTATGCAAATATTTGGATAACACTTTAGCATATTCTAGTATTTCTGTATTGGTTGTGTAGGGCCACTCCTGACAAAGAAGATGGTTGAGACGAAACAGTACAAACGGGCCATCTATCTGTCATATAAAGTCGCAATATGACACTCATTTAAATGAACACGAAAAATCTAGTAATGATAAAGATTTACGTCAAAGTAAATCATTCATAATATTGAGGCAAACAAATATAAGGCTATCATTTCCATTTACATACTATAATCATTTTGTGATCAGGCTGGGGGCTTCGACAACCTACTGCTAAATAGCTTGTACGAGGATAGTGCCGCCCGAAGAACCATGGAGCTGCACAGTGCAGGCTACAGCACAAGCTACGGATATGATACGAGCATGCAAACTCCATTCAATCAACAACAACAGCAATTCGACCCCTTCGCCATATCCAGCAACATCCCGCCTCCAACGAATGTGCAGATGGCCCTCATGGCCCAGCAAGAGCAGATGATGATGCAACAACAGCAGCAACAACATATGATGATGACGACAACGATGGAGCAACAGGGGACGAGCATGGTACCGTATAATCCTTATGCAGCGTCCCAACAAACGGAAGGCTACTTCAATCCATTTGGTGATCCCTTCAGCTATATGCCACCGGCTGCAACGCCACCGCACGGGAAGAACAACAATACGCTGCTCTAAAGGTTAACTTCATTCTTTTACTTGATCTGGAGTAGAGTTTGATGGATATTGGAAAATTATGAGATATCCAAAAGCTTGGGATTATTCTAGATCAATGTTCATTATTGGGTGATTATAATGTATTAATTCTTACTAGTGTAACACCCACCCATGCGTTGGGGATCATTCTTATTATGTTCTGATGTTGAAGAAACAAAAAAATAAATACAATAATTATAACTAAATTAATAATATAGGAACTAAATTTAATTTCTGGCATATTTGTTAACATCAGTGTTTCAATAATGTCATAAAATCCAATTTTTGGCGCCAAAAATTTTATGTGGCTCGATCGGTGAAACGGTACATGAGATAAAAAAAAGCTCTAATTTAATAGGCTGACACCACCTAATATTTTATTAGGTTGAATTTGGACTTGAGTTGTCTACCTAATTTGAGATTATTATTAAAATATAATAAAAGAAAAAGGAAAAACGAAAATAGAAAGCCTATCTAAGGGGTTAATAAAAGGAAGAAAAAGAAAAAAGAAAAAGAAATAATCCAGTCGCCTTTGCCACTAAGACGACTGGATAGCTAAACTAAGTGGTGTATAAACGACCACTAAAAGAATCAAGCAGTTTTCCGTTTTTGCCAAGAAAACAACTAGATATCCAGCTAAACAATAGTCTAAAAATAAGCAATTGAATCCGCTACTGTATTAAAGATACTCGACACCTCGAGAAGAAACTTCAACGACCATCTGTTTTGAAAGCAAGGCTTGATGTTGCAGAAAATCCGGAGGAAAATCGCCGTAATTGAAGACGCCAAAGTGTTGTATACTCCATATACAATTTCCCTAAAAAGTGAAGGACAGATCCTTCTAAGTGCAACCGCCCTTGAGAACGAAGGCTGCTGCATGTGGACCTGCACGGGGCGACGTCAAAGATGAGAGAGCTTTGAAGTTGCAGCTGCATAAAGCCGCCGGAAAATGCAGCAGCCGTCGGAGAGATAGACGACAACTCCATTGTTGAGCCATATCAACATTGTCCAAACCTGAAGAGAGGCATCAAATGAAGCAACTAAACTGAACAAAATCCTCCCAGAAGTTGGAATTTCATATCGCCATAATCTGATTTCCAGCAGTACTGTCGGAAAAATGAAACCACGACGGTGGAAAACGAACCCATCAAATCTTCCTTGAAACTCAATGAAATCAAGCAATTCAGAAATCTATGAGGCACGATTTTCAACCAGAAACAAAGATAAGCAATCGCCGTTGATCAATTTGTAGCCGGATTACTGGAATTTGGAATTGAAGTTGCGACAGCGCTGAAACTCTATTAATCCAATCTCCCTCTGAATTTCATCAAATCGAAAAATTCTACTTGAGTTGTCTACGTTAAGGGTGTATTTGCTACTTACCGAATAGTAATTTATCAATTATATTGGTATATGTATTTTGACGACAGTGGATATACTTATATAAAAGAGATATTGTTGGATTATAATAGTTTTAAGAGAAAAAAACACAAATTATGGCATTAACTTTTTAAAAGTATTAATTTTAGCATTTTAATACTTTTTTACCCTTCATTATTTTATTTTTTTATCTTGCCAATAAATGAATTACTACGTATCTTCTTCATTTCTTTCGTACATGTCGACCATCTTTCCGGCACGCCATGAATTTCAGAGTCACCGTCTTCGACTTACATAGCCCAGTCGTCGTCGTTGACTCACCTGGCCTAGTCGTCGTCGTCGTCTCCCTTCTGGCGACCTTCTTTTTTGTGCTTGAATTCACATACTAAATTAGTGAATTTACACATTACAACTTGTGTGATGGTCCCGATACGAGTTCTAGTGTATATGGGGGGGGGGGGGAGGGAATACACCAGTTAAGAATTTTAAAAACAACCCCCAAAACATTATCACAACTGAGTAAGGATACTCAGCTGGAAGTGTAGTGCTGTGCAGAATGTGGTGGAAATAATAATAACTCGTATAAAATAACTCACGCTCAGATGCAAGGTTGGTCAATAACCAAAACAGTTGAGAATGCAAAGATGCAGTTTTGAGTGCTGGTTAGTAGGTCAGTTGGATATGCAATAAATTAACTGAACTGAAAACACAAACACACAAAGGATTTACGTAGTTCGGAGAAAACTCCTACGTCCACGGGGAGTTGTGAGTCCACACAACTCAGTCCAAATTCTTTAGGACTGGAACCACAAAGCTTACGCAGGCTTTGCAACCGTTGAGATAAGTTTACAGGTACTTATCAACCTTACAGATAAGTTTACGGGTACTTATCAACCTATCTACTCAATTTCGGGAAGCATAGGGTCCTAACAATCCTTTTGAGAGGATGTGTAAAAGGGTGGGTTTTTCCAACTACTAGCTCGAACAAAGAAGTGAGCTAGGATCTAAGCTTGAATGAATGAAAACTCAAACTAAGATAAAAAACACCAAGACAGAATCTAATACTCTATGAACTCTCAACTAGTGATGTTCTTAGAGAATAAAAGCAGTTTAGCTTGTGTAGAATAAAGTCGTTCTTTCGTTCGTCTATCTCTTCTCGCACTTGTCTGTCTTCTATCTTGATGAATGAATGAAGGCCTCTATTTATAGGCAGAGAGAATCAACTAGCCGTTGGATGAGCCGTTGATCTTTGTTCTGTGAAAGCGATGGCTTGTCTCTCATCTCTGCAGATTTTCCCGATTTGGCAACTGTGAACTTCTGCTTTCCATCTGAGACAGCCTTGTGTTGGGCCAAATGAGGTAATGACAAAACGTCAAACCTTTACGTGACTTTCTTTTTGACTTTCAAATTCAACCTTAGTCTTTCAACCTTATTTAGTCGGTTGAGAAGTTTTGGTCTTAATCCGAGTGGTCTTCAGCTGATGTTCCATCTGATCGATATCTTCATCTGACCTTCTGTCTGAATAGGAACAGTTGAACTCTCAGCTGTCTTGAATTCATGTTGTTGATCTAACAGATTGAGTCTTGTAACTGATGTTCCATCTGAACAGTTGACTTGAACGCTCAGTTGTTCTTCTCACATCTGATGTTCCATCTGAACAGGTGGCTTAAACGCTCAGTTGTCTTTCTCACATCTGATGTTCTCTTACATCTTCCCACTTGAACGCTCAGTTGTCTTTCTTACATCTGATGTTCTATCCGAGTAAAGCCTTGTTGCCGTCTTCAGCTGGAGACCTGTAAAGAAAAAATCTCAACATTGCTCAAACAGCGAGCCTAAATGCTAACATTAGGATATGGCAACATCTACTAGGTTGGGGTCAGTTGGTTTTGGAATCAATCAAAACTTTACTTAAATTTCCCAACAATTTCCCCCTTTTTTGATGATGCCAAAACCCTACTGATCTAAACCCTAATGACTTAACTAAAATCTCAGCTGAAATTCTAGACAGTCTATAAGATTAAAACATCAAAGGGTTAGCACAGTTATAACATGGTATTGAAATAACTTTGCGATTCAGAGCTTGGACAACGAGATATTGTACGTCAAGGTGAATCGGATAAAATGAAAGTTTTCATTAAAACTGATGGTTACAACAAAATGCACAAAAAATCAAAAATACATCAGTTGCTCAAAAACTTTAACTTAGCTAATACTTTAGCCCATACTTCCCAATTCTGACAAAATTTTCTCTTTTCGCATCTGACTCCTTCGAAATGTCAACTCCATGTTCCTGACATACTCTTCTTGCTTCAGCTGCTATTTTCTGTCGGTTGGGATTTCTTGAGTCTGGGAGGAATAGAGGAAGGTATGTGACTTTCTGAGGGACGGGGACAGTGTTCATATCCAGTTTCGCATCAATCATTGCTCACCTGAACTGGCTGAACATGCCCGGATCCCCAGAGTGTAGCTCGGTCAGGGCTTCCTTGAAGGCTCTCCTCGAATCCTCAGTTGAGTAAACCTTCCTATAATAAAAATCATTCACAAACTCCTGCTTGAATGATTCCCAATCCTCATTCCATTCGGCTGGCATCCATTTGTCAACATGCCTGAAGCGACTTTGAAGCTTGATTTTTCTTGGCAATCTCTATTGCTTCAACCTTGCTTCAGCCTTTACTTGATGTTTTTCTATGCGGCGTTGGCTGCGAGAGGCTGTATTCCTGTCCAAGTTGTTGGTAACCTTGGCAAGCTCCTCCTCGAACTGGTTGACTCTGGTTGCTTGGCTGGCTGCAAACTTCTTTATCCAGTCAGGATTCATGTAGTCCTTCTCTGCAACATCCATAGCCTTAGCAGCAGCAATACACTCTTCGTTGTAATACCGTCGAGTTCAGCATCGAGCTCGGCTGCAATTTCGGCTATGGAGTTGTAGAAAACTCCATATTCCTCCGCCTGCTCCATATCCTTCGCCATTTCATCTCCACCGACAACAATGGATTTCAGCTGTTGTTGTTTCTTGTCGGTTGGCTTTGGAGTGGACTTCTTCTTCTGAGTTGTCTTCTTCGGCTGAGATTTTTCGGCTGGTGTCTCATCTTCCCCGATCTCATCTTGCTGTATCACATCTCCCCTCTTTTTGGCATCAGCAACAAGGCTTGCGACTGAGCCATCTAGAGAGGTGAGTTGCTGTTCAGCTTGCTGGATTCGGTTGAAGAGTTCATCGACAGCGCATTCCACTTCAACCTTCTTCGCCAGTTCATTGTCACGGCGCTCTTGCTCGGCTTTCTTCAGTCCAGCGAAGGTTTTATTTACTTCGGTTTGGAAGGCGACGAACTCAGCCCATCTTGATTTAAACTGAGAGTCCCATTCTTCGTCTTGCGTTTGTTGAGATTTGGCCAGGTTGGAGTCGGAGATGGATTTGAAGACGTTCAGATCCGATCGGATTCCATGAACGGTTGTCTTCAGTGCATTGAGGTCTTGGCTGGTAGATGTTGAGAAGTCATCCAGCTTCATCTTCAGCACCTCATTCTCTTCCTGCAGCTTCCTGTGCTTTTCTTCCTGAGCTTCCATCATCCTCAGCTGATCTGCTTGGTTGAGCTGGATGTTGGCAAGCATCTCCTTCCTCAGTTGGTTTACCCTCTTAGCGATCAGCTCGCAAATTTCATCAGTGGAGGGAGCTGGTTGATTAGCTGGAGCTCGTTGTTCAGAAGTTGCTGGCTGTTCAACAGTGACCATGGCTTGGCGATTGGCCAGGTACTGTTGAAGCTCTTCTTCTTCTTGCTTGGCTGCTGCAGCGGCTGCGTCAAGGTCATCGATGAACTCAGCCGACTTGATTAGCATGTTATCAAAGAAGGCGACACAGTCTTGTTCGGCTGTCTCCCTGGTGTCTCTTCCTTCAGCCTTGCTGATGTCCAGACGACGCATCAGCAGTGCGATTTTATTGTTGTATGCAACCTCCAGGTTGGTGTAGTTGAAGTAATCCCTGATACGTGACTCATCGGCCTTGAGCTGGTTCCAGCTGTGTATGCGGATGGTATCTTCCTTAACATACCAGTGGCTGAATATGATGGTGAATTGATATAGCAGCTCAGTTCCGAGAGTGGCAAAAGTAGGCATGTCGCGCGCTTCAGGGAACATCCCGATCAGCTTTTGGAAGTAATAGGCCAGCTTGCCTTCATGTTCCAGCGCGACAGCTCGTCAGTCAGCCTCTTCGTCGATGGGGAAGGGAGAGAGATTTTCATAGGGGATCGGTTCAAGGGTTTCCTCAACGTTGGCCAAAGAACTGGTCTCAACGTTGGCATTGAGCGGGGAGCTCGGAATTTCTGATTGTGTAGGGATGATGGTATCAAGAGGTTCCTCAACATTGGCCGAAGAGATGGTCTCAATGTTGGCATCGAGCGAAGAGCTCGGAATTTCTGGCTGTGTGTCGATTGGGATAACCTGTTCGGGCTGTACAGCATCAGCTCCTGCCGTGGGGGAGGTTGGAATATCTTCGGTTTCCTCAGATGAAGAAGATGCATCCGAGGAGATAGTCGGCTCAACTTCCGGGTCGGTTTCCACCCCTTCCATCTCATCTGTTCCACCTGCGCGAGGAATAATCTCGAAGGCAGCTGCTTCAACTGAGTGACTCGACTCAGATGGCTCCTCAGCTGGTGCCTCCTCAGCTGGTCCCTCCTTAGCTGGAGTCTCCTCAGCTGGTATCTCCTCAACTGGTACCTCCTCAGCTGGTTTGGCAACTGAACTTCTTCTTAGCTGGTTCCTCCTCCTTATCCTTCTCCGACTCAGCTCTGTGTCGGCGTGCAATTGTCGATTTTGATGGGCGGCCGGCAGCTGGAGGCAACTCCTCAGCTGTATCTTTTTCTTCAGCTGTTTTCACAGCTTCCCTCTTGTCTTTCGGAGTTTAGACACTCCTGATCACATCCTGAGCCTTCTTAGCTGTTGGGAAGAGCATCTGTCTCTTGACTGGGGTCTCTTCATAGTCTTCCCAGACCATGTTCTGATCCTTTGTGGCAAGAAGGATTAGGGCAGAAATTTTAGCTCCGAAGTTGAGAGTTCCCTTGACACTCAACAACTTCTCTCCAGAGTCGGTTGAGGTTTCTGTAATTTTCTGCCTCTCCAGTGTCAACTGGTGTTCGAAATAACTAAACCAGTTGATGTCGTGCTTGTGTTTGTGCTCCAAAGCAATCAGCTGCTTGAGCTTTGGTCGGCTGATGTCTCCAAAAGCTCCGCTGTATCTGAAGACAACCTTGGATACAACATCAAACAGAAGTCGATGCTCGGGCTTCAACTTCGTTCGCTGCATATTGCTCCTCAATTTTTCTGGGGTGATGAGAGCACTCTCCAGAAATTGATTGGCTTCCGCATCGGTGATGTTCTCAACTGTGTCTGTGGCGGTCAGGTCCGGAGGGATGATGGAGCGTAGTAAATCAGAAACTGGAATGGGAACGGAGACACGGCGGATGGTTCTGGCCGGAACATCTCGCTGTCGACAAGAGATTTCTATAACGAGGCCATCTCTGCTGTCGATTGGAGATTGCAGGTTTAGGTAGAATTCCCCGACCTGCTGCCTGAGAAGGTGGGTGGGGAAGAGCGTGCCCAGTCCAGAAGGCCGTTCTCCCTGAGAAGATTGGCGAGGGGAGACAACACCGGCGAGTCCAGTGCTTCGTCCGATAGAATCTGCTCAAAATGAATCTTCGATAACAACATGTCAAAGGATTCCTCGTACGACGACGGAACAAGAGAAGGTCCTGAAGAAGCCATCTTCTTTCCTTGTGTAGAAGCTTTTGGTGCCATTTAGTGTTCTGTGAAGATTATACAGAGAGAAGGAAACAAGAACTTGCAGAAAATGGTGAGACAAAATCGGAGACGAAAATGAACAGTTACTGCAGATAAACACAAATGTGGAAGGTAAGAGATCACTTCCTGATTTTCCGCCTTTTATAGGTTATTAGGTCATTTGAAATCGACGGCTAGGGTTGAATGGCGCGAATCCATCAACGGCTGAGATTTCGCGACTGTTGACTAGCTTTAACTTGACGTTGAATTCCGAGTTTCAACACCCGCGCGTGAGAAGGTGAACTGTTTTCATGTCAGCCCAGTCGCACTATAAAGTAGGCTATTGAAGTTCAGCCGTACTTTACATTAAATGCGTTATGATGGCTATTTTAATCTAACTGACATGCTCAGGAATGTTTGATTTTATTTCAAACATTCTCATTTAAGACATAAACACCTTCAGCCATAAATGTTACCTGCCAGCTGATGTCGGAATCAGCTGTGATACCTGCCAGCTGATGTCGGAATCAGCTGTGTTCCAATGTTGCGGCATACCATCAGCTGACTCGAGTTCGTCTGTTCAGCTGACGTCTGATGTCTTCGGTTGTCAATCCGCATCTAAGATTCCTCCTTCATCTGAGCTTCCCCCTCAGATGGATATCTATTTCTTCACCTTGGCTGACTCCTCATCTGATGGATCCAACAATCCAAGGAGATCACACAACATCTTGAACCGTGCTTCGGCTAGAGGTTTGGTGAAGATATCGGCTCTCTGAATCTCAGTTGGAATCTTCTCCACAGATACGTCCTTCTTCTCAATATGATCTCGGATAAAATGATGTCGGATGTCGATGTGCTTCGTCCGAGAGTGATGAACAGGATTCAAAGAGATAGCAATGGCACTTGAGCTATCACAATGAATGGGAACCTGTCCAGTTGCAACTTCATAATCTCTCAGCTGTTGCTTGAGCCACAACACTTGCATACAACAGCTACCAACAGCCATGTATTCTGACTCGGTTGTAGAAGTGGCAACACATGCTTGTTTCTTGGAAAACCATGAAACTAGCTTGCTTCCCATGAACTGACAATGTCCAGAAGTGGACTTCCTGTCCAACCGATCTCCGGCTAGATCCGCATCTGAGTATCCGGTCAGTTGGATATTGTCGTCGGTTGGATACCACAACCCAACATTAATAGTACCCTTCAGATACTTAATGATATTCTTTGCTGCCAACATATGTGCTTCCCTCGGTTGAACTTGGAACCGAGCACACACTCCAACCGCGTAAGATATATCTGGCCGACTGGCGGTTAGATATAGCAAATAACCGATAATCCCTCTATACTTACTAGCATCCACGAGTTTTCCCTCAGATCCGAGTTCAATCTTCCAGTAAGTATTCATCGGGATCCGTGTGGTTTTACTTGACTGCAAACCGAACTTTGTGATGAGCTCCTTTGTATATTTGGACTGATTGATAAAAATCCCTTTTGATGACTGCTTCACCTGTAGCCCAAGAAAATAATTCATCTCGCCCATCATTGACATCTCGAATTTTTCCTTCATGAGAGTTGAGAATTTCTCGCACAGCTCCTCTGATTTGAAACCGAATATGATGTCGTCAACATAGATTTGCACAACAAGTATGTCTTCTCCAACTTTTATGGTGAACAGTGTTTTGTCAACTAACCCTCGTTTGAACCCCGAGTTCAGAAGAAAACCACAGAGAGTGTCATACCATGCCCTAGGTGCTTGCTTCAAGCCATAAATAGCTTTCTTCAACTTATACACTCTTCCATCTCCAGTCTCAAAATCGGGAGGCTGTTCAACATAAACATCTTCCTTAATATCACCATTGAGGAAGGCACACTTCACATCCATCTGATAAACCTTGAATTTGTGAAATGCGGCACAAGCTAGAAATATTCGGATGGCTTCCAGCCTTGCAACCGGCGCGAAGGAATCCTCGAAATCACTTCCTTCTTGTTGGCAATATCCCTAAGCTACCAACCTTGCCTTATTCCTCACGATGAATCCAATGGCGTCTCTTTTGTTCTTGAAAATCCACTTTAATCCAATGACTTCGACACCATTTGGTCTTTCTACCAACTCCCATACACAGTTGCGTAGAAATTCATTCAGCTCTTCTTGCATGGCTGTTGTCTAATGAACACAGTTGAGAGCTTCCACAACATTCTTCGGTTCTGGCACATCAGCTACGAAACATGAAATCATGGCAACATTTCCTGCTTGTTCGAACTCTTCCAGAACTGCCAACTCCTCAGCATATTGAGCGTAAGTGTTGGAATCTTTCTCAGCTGAGTCTGGATTTGCAACTCTGCTCCTAGTACTCACACCTTTGGCTGGATCTCCAATGATGTTGTCCTTGGAATGATCTTCATACCATCTCTTGTTGCGTCTTCCTTCTTCTTCCAATAATGGCTGTTCCGTTATTCAACTGATGGGATAACCTGAGCTGTGGGAGATGCTGGGATCTTCAGAACTGGTGATTTATCAGCTGTTGAATCTGGATCCTCAACATGGATATTATCTTGAACCGGGCTCTGTTGGGCTTCAGATGCTGATGCAGTTGGAGTGACATCAGCTGAAGTTCCCCCTTGAGATGAGCTGGGGTCCTCACATTCATCTTCAGAGGAACAAGGATCATCATCCTCGGTTTCCCATACCAATGGTTCAGCTAGATTTTTCTGCCTTAGAACCTGTGATCTGGTGAGAACTGGTGGAACATGTGGATCAGCTTGTTGTCCTTTAGCCTGTTCCCTGCACTCAAAAGTAGATTCATCAAAACTAACATGAGGTGTTATCTCTACAACACGAGAGTTGTTGTTAAAAACTCTATACGCCTTGATCCGAGCAGCATATCCGAGAAATATGCCTTTCGAAGCCTTGGCGTCAAAAGTTTTCAACTGAGTCTTCCCATTGTTGTGAATATAACACTTAGAACCAAAAACGCGAAAATATGAAATATCAGGCTTCTTGCGTCTCCATAGTTCATATGGAGTCTTTCCCAACCGCTTGGTCAGAAGAGACAGGTTCTGGGTGTAGCAGGCTGTGTTGATTGCCTCAGCCCAAAATCTCTTTGGCAGAGCTGAGCTTGTCAACATGGATGTAGCAGCATCCTTTAGTGTTCGGTTCCTTCGCTCAGCTACTCCATTCTGTTGTGGAGTACGTGCAGCTGATGTTTGATAAGTGATTCCGTGCTTCTCACAGTATTCAATGATGGTTTCATTGAGGAACTCGGTTCCACGGTCTGATCGGATGGAAATAATTTTCATCTCTTGTTGGTTCGATATCCGATCCATCAGCTTGGGTAGCTCATCTCGGGTTTCACTCTTGTGTCACATGAAAATGGTCCACGTGTACCTAGAAAAATCATCAGTAACAACAAGTGTATACTCGTTACCATTCATGCTCTTGGGTGTAACTGGCCCGAAGAGATCCATATGGATCAGCTGTAATACTCGGTCGGTTGAGGGAATCGTTTTCAACCGAAAGGAGGATCTAGCGAGCTTTCCCAACTGACATGCACTGCAGATATGTGTTGTTGAAAACACTCGGTTAGGAATACCCTTTGCATGTTCCTGTCTCGCAAGTCGGTTCATTGTCTTGAAATTCAGATGGTTGAGCCTTTTGTGCCACAACCAGCTCACATTTGAACTGCTCTTCGATAACAGACAGGTTTTAGGAGGACTACTGTTCCAATCTGCATAGTAGACATTCCCGATTGGGGATCGATTTCCCAACAATATGACTTGCTTTGTTTCAACATTTTTAACCCTGCAGCCCTGCGCATCAAACTTGACAGAGAAACCATTATCACAGAATTGGCTGATGGAGAGCAAGTCATGCTTTAATCCATCAACATATGAAACATTGGAAATAGACACGTGATTGGTTTCAAGGGTACCGTAGCCTTTGGTGTGACCTTTTGAGTTGTCACCAAAGGTAACTGATGGTCCTTCCTTCTCCACGAAACTTCTAAGCAAATCCCTCAGATTTGTTATGTGTTTCGAGCATCCACTATCCATCACCCACATGGTATGTGATGCTTTATTCTTCCTCAGCTGTTCCTCCTACTCCTGCACAGAGAAACACGCTTAGGTCCCCAATTTTAGTTGGGTCCTGGAGGGTTAGAACCAGTTCCCCCTTGAACTGTGAGTCGTTTTTCCCTGTAAATTCAGATAGATTTATCATTCCAAATTACTTTTCCTTCTCCATCAACTATAACAACACCTCGGTTCTCCTTAGGCTTGTTGTTATTGTTGATGTTCTGTTTCTTGGGAGGAGATTGATTTCTCCCATTGTGAGCTTTAGGAGGAGAGGCGTTCCCCCTGTTTTGTTGATCTTTCTGACCCATTTGATTTTGCCTATGAGGTCGGACTCCAGTTTGGAATCTGTATGGCTGAGTCTGATTCCATCTTCTTGACTGTTGGCGACAGCTGTTCATGCCCTGTTGTTGATTCATGTTTTGGCATGAATATCCCCAGCTGTTGGAATTGTTCCGCATAAGTTGACTCTAATGAAACCTCTGGTTGTTCTGATGATGGAACCTATGTTGATTCTGATGGTTGAATCCCTGTTGATTCGGTTGATTCCATCTCTTCTGAGGTCGATTCTGAGGTCAGTTCAGAGGTCGGTTCTGAGGTCGGTTCTGATTGTATCTCCGACGTCTCCGGTTTCTCTTCTGAGTCTTGGAACATTCCCCCTCGGTTGTTGTCCCAACCGATGGATTCTTCAATTCTCCAACCACAGCTCCCTTTCCTTTCTCAGCTGCAGTTTTCTTAGCTGGTTGTGCATGCTGTGACGTGGAGGTTGGATTAATTTGGGGAGTTGCAGACTCAACCGGATTTGGTTTGGCAACCGTCACATCTACAGCCTTGACAAAGGTTGCGGGTGGAATTCCAGAGTCCTTGACCATGTCGTAGCCGAGTCCAGACAAGTCATCCATTTCTCTTTGGTAACTGATGAGATTCTCGATGATTTTGGATGATTGATATAGCTTTATTGTGTATGTGCTACTGTATGAAAAAATCAACATTTCATTTCGAATGATTGTTCAGCCCCCGAGCCCCTAGGGGTACCCCTAAGGCCAGGCCCGAAAATTGAAGCTCTTTGTTCGGCAGGATGGACAGGAATTCCGATCATTAGGGGTCTTAGGCCTTTATATAAGGATTCCATGGACATAAAGATCGACCGAATCGGGCGAGTAACGAAGAAGTTATGGCCAAAATAGTTTTTAGCCCAGGCCCCTAGGGGTACCCCTAGGGCCCGACCAAAAAATTGGAACTTTTTGTTCGGAACGATGGAATGAAATTCCTATCATGAGGGATATTAGGCATTTAGATAAGGATTCCGTGGACATAAAGATCGACCGAATCGGGTGAGAAACGAAGAAGTTATGGACAAAATAGTTTTTAGCAGGGGTACCCCTAGGGCCCGGCCCAAAAATTAGAACTTTTTGTTCAGCACGATGGACTGGAATTCCGATCATAAAGGGTATTAGGCCTTTAGATAAGGATTCTGTGGACATGAAGAATGACCGAATCGGGCGAGAAACGAAGAAATTATGGCCAAAATAGTTTTTGCGTCGGGTCCCGTTTTGCGCAGTTCCACTATTTTTACCATAACTTCTTGGTTATAGATCCGATTTGGCCGATTCAAGCGGCGTTGAAAACCTTATTTCAAGGGCTATCCCCAAAAAAGTCAAAATTCACTTTTCCAATTATTTTGCTTTATGAGACCTTCGTGAGAGTCCAAAATAAGCGAAAAAGTTACTATTTTGGGGCGTATACGGTCGATTTACCCGAGATCTGGGCCTTCGGACTACGAAAGATCACTTTAAAATGCCATAAATACATGTGTATGTGCTACTGTATGAAAAAATCAACATTTCATTTCGAATGATTGTTCAACCCCCGAGCCTCTAGGGATACCCTAAGGCTCAGCCCGAAAATTGAAGCTCTTTGTTCGGCAGGATGGACAGAAATTCCGATCATTAGGGGTCTTAAGCCTTTATATAAGGATTCGGTGGACATAAAGATCGACCGAATCTGGCGAATAACGAAGAAGTTATAGCCTAAATAGTTTTTAGCCCAGGCCCCTAGGGGTACCCCTAGGGCCCGGCCCAAAAATTAGAACTTTTTGTTCGGCACGATGGAACGAAATTCCTATCATGAGGGGTATTAGGCCTTTAGATAAGGATTCTGTAGACATAAAGATCGACCGAATCGGGTGAGAAACGAAGAAGTTATGGACAAAATAGTTTTTAGCCCAGGCCCCTAGGGGTACCCCTAGGGCCCGGCCCAAAAATTAGAACTTTTTGTTCAGCACCATGGACTGCAATTCCGATCATGAGGGGTATTAGGCCTTTAGATAAGGATTCCGTGGACATAAAGAACGACCGAATCGGGCGAGAAACGAAGAAGTTATGGCCAAAAGAGTTTTTGCGTCGGGTCCCGTTTTGCGCACTTCCACTATTTTTGCCATAACTTCTTGGTTATTTATCCGATTTTGCCGATTCAAGCGGCATTGGAAACCTTATTTAAAGGGCTATCCCCTAAATAGTCAAAATTCACTTTTCCTATTATTTTGCTTTAAGAGACCTTCGTGAGAGTCCAAAACAAGCGAAAAAGTTACTATTTTGGGACGTATTCGGCCGATTTACCCGCGATCTGGGCCTTCGAACTACGCAAGCTCACTTAAAAATGCCATAAATACATGTGTATGTGCTAATGTATGAAAAAATCAACATTTCGTTTCGAATGATTTTTCAGCCCCCGAGCCCCTAGGGGTACCCTAGGGCCCGGCCTGAAAATTGTAGCTCTTTGTTCGGAAGGATGGACAGGAATTCCGATCATTAGGGGTATTAGGC
The DNA here is from genome assembly GCA_029490685.1 of Schizonepeta tenuifolia. Classification (NCBI taxonomy): domain Eukaryota; kingdom Viridiplantae; phylum Streptophyta; class Magnoliopsida; order Lamiales; family Lamiaceae; genus Schizonepeta; species Schizonepeta tenuifolia. The sequence continues at coordinate 182,595 of CM055958.1, read as the reverse complement.
CTTTATATAAGGATTCCGTGTACATAAAGATCGACCGAATTGGGCGAGTAACGAAGAAGTTATGGCCAAAATAGTTTTTAGCCCATGCCCCTAGGGGTACCCCTAGGGCCCGGCCCGAAAATTGAAGCGTTTTGTTCGGCACGATGGATGGGAATTCCGATTATTAAGGGTCTTAGGCCTTTAGATAAGGATTCCGTGGACATAAAAATCGACCAAATCGGGCGAGTAACGAAGAAGTTATGGCCTAAATAGTTTTTAGCCCAGGCCCTTAGGGGTACCCCTAGGGTCCGGCCCAAAAATTGGAACTTTTTGTTCGGCACGATGGAACGAAATTCCTATCATGAGGGGTATTAGGCCTTTAGATAAGGATTCCGTGGACATAAAGATCGACCGAATCGGGCGATAAACGAAGAAGTTATGGACAAAATAGTTTTAAGCCCAGGCCCCTAGGGGTCCCTAGGGCCCGGCACAAAAATTAGAACTTTTTGTTCAGCACGATGGACTGGAATTCCGATCATGAGGGGTATTAGGCCTTTAGATAAGGATTCCGTGGACATGAAGATCGACCGAATCGGGCGAGAAACGAAGAAGTTATGGCCAAAATAGTTTTTGCGTTGGGTCCCGTTTTGCGCAGTTCCACTATTTTTGCCATAACTTCTTGGTTATTTATCCGATTTGGCCGATTCAAGCGGCGTTGGAAACCTTATTTCAAGGACTATCCTCTAAAAAGTCAAAATTCACGTTTCCAATTATTTTGCTTTATGAGACCTTCGTGAGAGTCCAAAACAAGCGAAAAAGTTACTATTTTGGGGCGTATTCGGCCGATTTACCCGCGATCTGGGCCTTCGAACTACGCAAGCTCACTTTAAAATGCCATAAATACATGTGTATGTGCTAGTGTATGAAAAAAATCAATATTTCATTTCGAATGATTTTTCAGCCCCCGAGCCCCTAGGGGTAACCTAGGGCCCGGCTCGAAAATTGAAGCTCTTTGTTCGGCAAGATGGACAGGAATTATGATCATTACGGGTCTTAAGCCTTTATATAAGGATTCCGTGGACATAAAGATCGACCGAATCGGGCGAATAACGAAGAAGTTCTGGCCTAAATAGTTTTTAGCCCAGGCCCCTAGGGCCCGACCTAAAAATTGGAACTTTTTGTTCGGCACGATGGAACGAAATTCGTATCATGAGGGGTATTAGGCCTTTAGATAAGGATTCCGTGGACATAAAGATCGACCGAATCGGGCGAGAAACGAAGAAGTTATGGACAAAATAGTTTTTAGCCCAAGCCCCTAGGGGTACCCTTAGGGACCGGCCCAAAAATTAGGACTTTTTGTTCAGCACGATGGACTGGATTTCCAATCATGAGGGGTATTAGGCCTTTAGATAAGGATTCCGTGGACATAAAGAACGACCGAATCGGGCGAGAAACGAAGAAGTTATGGCCAAAAGAGTTTTTGCGTCGGGTCCCGTTTTGCGCACTTCCACTATTTTTGCCATAACTTCTTGGTTATTTATCCGATTTTACCGATTCAAGCGGCGTTGGAAACCTTATTTAAAGGGCTATCCCCTAAATAGTCAAAATTCACTTTTCCTATTATTTTGCTTTAAGAGACCTTCGTGAGAGTCCAAAACAAACGAAAAATTTACTATTTTAGGACGTATTCGGCCGATTTACCCGCGATCTGGGCCTTCGAACTACGCAAGCTCACTTAAAAATGCCATAAATGCATGTGTAAGTGCTAATGTATGAAAAAATCAACATTTCGTTTCGAATGATTTTTCAGCCCCCGAGCCCCTAGGGGTACCCTAGGGCCCGGCCTGAAAATTGTAGCTCTTTGTTCGGAAGGATGGACAGGAATTCCGATCATTAGGGGTATTAGGCCTTTATATAAGGATTCCGTGGACATAAAGATCGATCGAATTGGGCGAGTAACGAAGAAGTTATGGCCAAAATAGTTTTTAGCCCACGCCCCTAGTACCCCTAGGGCCCGGCTCGAAAATTGAAGCTTTTTGTTCGGCACGATGGACGGGAATTCTGATTATTAAGTGTCTTAGGCCTTTAGATAAGGATTCCGTGGACATAAAAATCGACCAAATCGGGCGAGTAACGAAGAAGTTATGGCATAAATAGTTTTTAGCCCAGGCCCTTAGGGGTACCCCTAGGGCCCGGCCCAAAAATTGGAACTTTTTGTTCGGCACGATGGAACGAAATTCCTATCATGAGGGGTATTAGGCCTTTAGATAAGGATTCCGTGGACATAAAGATCGACCGAATCGGGCGATAAACGAAGAAGTTATGGACAAAATAGTTTTAAGCCCAGGCCCCTAGGGGTCCCTAGGGCCCGGCACAAAAATTAGAACTTTTTGTTCAGCACGATGGACTGGAATTCCGATCATGAGGGGTATTAGGCCTTTAGATAAAGATTCCGTGGACATGAAGATCGACCGAATCGGGCGAGAAACGAAGAAGTTATGGCCAAAATAGTTTTTGCGTCGGGTCCCGTTTTGCGCAGTTCCACTATTTTTGCCATAACTTCTTGGTTATTTATCCGATTTGGCCGATTCAAGCGGCGTTGGAAACCTTATTTCAAGGACTATCCTCTAAAAAGTCAAAATTCACTTTTCCAATTATTTTGCTTTATGAGACCTTCGTGAGAGTCCAAAACAAGCGAAAAAGTTACTATTTTGGGGCGTATTCGGCCGATTTACCCGCGATCTGGGCCTTCGAACTACGCAAGCTCACTTTAAAATGCCATAAATACATGTGTATGTGCTAGTGTATGAAAAAATCAATATTTCATTTCGAATGATTTTTCAGCCCCCGAGCCCCTAGGAAAAACCTAGGGTCCGGCTCGAAAATTGAAGCTCTTTGTTGGGCAAGATGGACAGGAATTATGATCATTACGGGTCTTAAGCCTTTATATAAGGATTACGTGGACATAAAGATCGACCGAATCGGGCGAATAACGAAGAAGTTATGGCCTAAATAGTTTTTAGCCCAGGCCCAAGGGCCCGGCCTAAAAATTGGAACTTTTTGTTCGGCACGATGGAATGAAATTCGTATCATGAGGGGTATTAGGCCTTTAGATAAGGATTCCGTGGACATAAAGATCGACCGAATCGGGCGAGAAACGAAGAAGTTATGGACAAAATAGTTTTTAGCCCAAGCCCCTAGGGGTACCCTTAGGGACCGGCCCAAAAATTAGGACTTTTTGTTCAGCACGATGGACTGCAATTCCGATCATGAGGGGTATTAGGCCTTTAGATAAGGATTTCGTGGACATAATGAATGACCGAATCGGGCGAGAAACGAAGAAGTTATGGCCAAAAGAGTTTTTGCGTTGGATCCCGTTTTGCGCATTTCCACTATTTTTGCCACAACTTCTTGGTTATGTATCCGATTTGGCCGATTCAAGCGACGTTGGAAACCTTATTTAAAGGGCTATCCCCTAAATAGTCAAAATTCACTTTTCCTATTATTTTACTTTATGAGACCTTCGTGAGAGTCCAAAACAAGTGAAAAAGTTACTTTTTTTGGGCGTATTCGGCCGATTTACCCGCGATCTGGGCATTCGAAATACGCAAGCTCACTTTAAAATGCCATAAATACATGTGTATGTGCTAATGTATGAAAAAATCAACATTTTGTTTCGAAGGATTTTTCAGCCCCGAGCCCATAGGGGTACCCTAGGGCCCGTCCCGAAAATTGAAGCTCTTTGTTCGGCAGGATGGACAGGAATTCCGATCATTAGGGGTCTTAGGCCTTTATATAAGGATTCCGTGGACATAAAGATCGACCGAATCGGGCAAGTAACGAAGAAGTTATGGCCAAAATAGTTTTTAGCCCATGCACCTAGGGGTACCCCTAGGGCACGGCCCGAAAATTGAAGCTTTTTGTTCGGCACGATGGAAAGGAATTCCGATCATTAAAGGTCTTAAGCCTTTATATAAGGATTTCGTGGACATAAAATTCGACCGAATCGGGCGAGTAACGAAGAAGTTATGGCCAAAAAAGTTTTTAGCCCAAGCCCTTAGGGGAACCCCTAGATCCCGGCCCAAAAATTGGAACTTTTTTTACGGAACGATGGACCGAAATTCTGATCATGAGTGGTATTAGGCCTTTAGATAAGGATTCCGTGGACATAAAGATCGACCGAATCGGGCATGAAACGAAGAAGTTATGGCCAAAATAGTTTTTGCGTCGGGTCCCGTTTTGCGCAGTTCCACTATTTTTGCCATAACTTCTTGGTTATTTATCCGATTTGACCGATTCAAGCGGCGTTGGAAACCTTATTTCAAGGGCTATCCCCTAAAAAGTCAAAATCCACTTTTCCTATTATTTTGCTTTACGAGACCTTAATAAGAGTCCAAAACAAGCGAAAAAGTTAGTATTTTAAGGCGTATTCGGCCGATTTACCCGCGATCTTGGCCTACGAACTACGTAAGCTCACTTTAAAATGCCATAAATACATGTGTATGTGCTAATGTGTTAAAAAATCAACATTTCATTTCGAATGATTTTTAAGCCTCCGAGCCCCTAGGGGTACCTCTAAGGCCCGGCCCGAAAATTGAAGCTCTTTGTTCGGCACGATGGATAGGAATTCCGATTATTAGGGGTCTTAGGCCTTTAGAAAAGGATTCCGTGGACATAAAGATCGACTGAATCGGGCTAGTACCGAAGAAGTTATGGCCTTAATAGTTTTTAGCCCAGTCCCCTAGGGCCCGGCCCAAAAATTGGAACTTTTTGTTCGGCACAATGGAACGAAATTCCTATCATGAGGGGTATTAGGCCTTTAGATAAGGATTCCGTGGACATGAAGATCGACCGAATCAGGCGAGAAACGAAAAAGTTTTGGACAAAATAGTTTTTAGCCCAGGCCCCTAGGGCCCGGCCCAAAAATTAGAACTTTTCGTTCAGCAAAATGGACTGGAATTCCGATCATGAGGGGTATTAGGCCTTTAGATAAGGATTTCGTGGACACGAAGATCGACCGAATCGGGCTAGAAACGAAGAAGTTATGGCCAAAATAGTTTTTGCGTCGGGTCCTATTTTGCGCAGTTCCACTATTTTTGCCATAACTTCTTGGTTATTTATCCGATTTGGCCAATTCAAGCGGTGTTGGAAACCTTATTACAAGGGCTATCCCCTAAATAGTCAAAATTCACTTTTCCTATTATTTTTCTTTATGAGACCTTCGTGAGAGTCCAAAACAAGCGAAAAAGTTACTATTTTGGGGCGTATTCGGCCGATTTACCCGCGATCTGGGCCTTCGAACTACGCAAGCTCACTTTAAAATGCCATAAATACATGTGTATGTGCTAATGTATGAAAAAATCAACATTTCGTTTCGAATGATTTTTCAGCCCCCGAGCCCCTAGGGGTACCCTAGGGCCCGGCCCGAAAATTGAAGCTCTTTGTTCGGCAGGATGGACAGGAATTCCGATCATTAGGGGTCTTAGGCCTTTATATAAGGATTCCGTGGACATAAAGATCGACCGAATCGGGCGAGTAACGAAGAAGTTGTGGCCTAAATAGTTTTTAGCCCATGCCCCTAGGGATACCCCTATGGCCCGGCCCAAAAATTGGAACTTTTTGTTCGACACGATGGACCGAAATTACGATCATGAGTGGTATTAGGCCTTTAGATAAGGATTCCGTGGACATAAAGATCGACCGAATCGGGCAAGAAACGATGAAGTTATGGCCTAAATAGTTTTTGCGTCGGGTCCCGTTTTGCGGAGTTCCACTATTTTTGCCATAACTTCTTGGTTATTTATCCGATTTGGCCGATTCAAGCGGCGTTGGAAACCTTATTTCAAGGTTTATGTCCTAAAAAGTCAAAATCCACTTTTGCTATTATTTTGCTTTATGAGACCTTCGTGAGAGTCCAAAACAAGCGAAAAAGTTACTATTTTGGGGCGTATTCGGCCGATTTACCCGCGATCTTAGCCTTCTAACTACGCAAGCTCACTTTAAAATGCCATAAATACATGTGGATGTGCTAATGTGTGAAAAAATTAACATTTTATTTCGGATGATTTTTCAGACTCCGAGCCCCTAAGGGTACCCCTAGGGTCCGGCCCGAAAATTGAATGTCTTTGTTTGGCACGATGGATAGGAATTCCGATCATTAGGGCTCTGAGGCCTTTAGATAAGGATTTCCTAGACATAAAGATCGACCGAATCGGGCGAGTAACGAAGAAGTTATGGCCAAAATAGTTTTTAGCCCAGGTCCCTAGGGGTACCCCTAGGGCCCGGCCCAAAAATTGGAACTTTTTGTTCGGCACGATGGACCAGAATTCCGATCATGAGGGGTATTAGGCCATTAAATAAGTATTCCATGGATATAAAGATCGACTGAATAGGGCGAGAAACGAAGAAGTTATGGCCAAAATAGTTTTTAGCCCATGCCCCTAGGGGTACGCCTATAGCCCGGCCCAAAAATTGAAGCTTTTTGTTCGGCACGATGGACAGGAATTCCGATCGTTAAGGGTCTTAGGCCTTTAGATAAGGATTCCGTGGACATAAAAATCGACCGAATCGGGCGAGTAACGAAGAAGTTATGGCCAAAATAGTTTTTAGCCCAGCTCCCTAGGGGTACCCCTAGGGCCCGGCCCAAAAATTGGAACTTTTTGTTCGGCACGATGGACCGGAATTCTGATCATGAGGGGTATTAGCCCATTAAATAAGTATTCCGTGGGAATAAAGATCGACCGAATCGGGCAAGAAACGAAGAAGTTATGGCCAAAATAGTTTTTGCGTCGGGTCCCATTTTGCGCAGTTCCACTATTTTTGCCATAACTTCTTGGTTATTTATCTGATTTGACCGATTCAAGCGGCGTTGGAAACCTTATTTCAAGGGCTATCCCCTATAAAGTCAAAATCCACTTTTCCAATTATTTTGCTTTACGAGACCTTCATGAGAGTCCAAAACAAGCGAAAAAGCTACTATTTTGGGGTGTATTCGGCCGATTTACCCGCGATCTGGGCCTTCGAACTACGCAAGCTAACTTTAAAATGCCATAAATACATGTGTATGTGCTAATGTGTGAAAAAAATCAACATTTCGTTTCGAATGATTTTTCAGCCCCCGAGCCCCTAGGGATACCCTAGGGCCCGATCCGAAAATTGAAGCTCTTTGTTCGAAAAGATGGACAGGAATTCTGATTATTAAGGGTCTTTGGCCTTTATATAAGGATTCCGTGGACATAAAGATCGACCGAATCGGGCGAGTAACGAAGAAGTTATGGCCAAAATAGTTTTTAGCCCATGCCCCTAGGGGTACGCTTATGGCCCGACCCAAAAATTGAAGCTTTTTGTTCGGCACGATGGACAGAAATTCTGATCATTAAGGGTCTTAGGCCTTTAGTTAAGTATTCCGTGGATATAAAAATCGACCGAATCGGGCGAGTAACCAACAAGTTATGGCCAAAATAGTTTTTAGCCCAGGACCATAGCCCCTAGGGCCCGGCCTAAAAATTGGAACTTTTTGATCGGCATGATAGACCGGAATTTCGATCATGAGGGGTATTAGGCCTTAAGATAAGGATTCCGTGGAAATAAAGATCAACCGAATCGGGCGATAAACGAAGAAGTTATGGCCAAACAGCGTTGGAAACCTTATTTCAAGGGCTATCCCCTAACAAGTCAAAATCCACTTTTCCTATTATTGTGCTTTGTGACACCTTCGTGAGAGTCCAAAACAAGCGAAAAAGTGACTATTTTGGGGCGTATTCGGCCGATTTACCCGCGATCTGGGCCTTCGAACTACGCAAGCTCACATTAAAATGCCATAAATACATGTGTATGTGCTAATGTTTGAAAAAATCAACATTTCTTTTCGAATAATTTTTCAGCCCCCGAGCCCCTAGGAGTACCCTAGGGCCCGGCCCGAAAATTAAAGCTCTTTGTTCGGCAGGATGGACATGAATTCCAATCAGTAGGGGTCTTAGGCCTTTATATAAAGATTCCGTAGACATAAAGATCAACCGAATCGGGCGAGTAACGAAGAAGTTATGGCGTAAATAGTTTTTAGCCCAGGCCCCTAGAGGTACCCCTTGGGCCCGGCCCAAAAATTGGAACTTTTTGTTCAGCACGATGGACCGAAATTCCGATCATGAGGGGTATTAGGCCTTTAGATAAGGATTCCGTGGACATAAAGTCGACCGAATCGGGCGAGAAACGAAGAAGTTATGGCCAAAATAGGTTTTGCGTCGGGTCCCGTTTTGCACAGTTCCTCTATTTTTGCCATAACTTCTTGGTTATTTATCCGATTTGGCCGATTCAAGCGGCGTTGGAAACCTTATTTCAATGGGTATCCCCTAAAAAGTCAAAATCCACTTTTCCTATTATTTTGTTTTACGAGACCTTCGTGAAAGTCCAAAACAAGCGAAAAAGTGACTATTTTGGGACGTATTTGGCCGATTTACCTTCGATCTGGGCCTTCGAACTACGCAAGCTCACTTTAAAATGCCATAAATACATGTGTATGTGCTAATGTATGAAAAAGCAACATTTCGTTTCGAATAATTTTTCAGCCCCCGAGCCCCTAGGGGGCTCGGCCCGAAAATTGAAGCTCTTTGTTCGGCAGGATGGACAGGAATTCCGATCAATAGGGGTCTTAGGTTTTTATATAAGGATTCCATGGATATAAAGATCAACCGAATCGGGCGAGTAACGAAGAAGTTATGGTCTAAATAGTTTTTAGCCCAGACCCTAGGGGTACCCCTAGGGCCCGGCCCAAAAATTGGAACATTTTGTTCGGCACGATGGAATGAAGTTCCTATCATGAGGGGTATTAGGCCTTTAGATAAGGATTCCGTGGACATAAAGATCGACCGAATCGGGCGAGAAACGAAGAGGTTATGGACAAAATAGTTTTTAGCCCAGGCCCCTAGGGGTACTCCTAAGGCCCGGCCAAAAAATTGGAACTTTTTGTTCAGCACGATGGACTGGAATTCCGATCATGAGGGGTATTAGACCTTTAGATAAGGATTCCATAGACTTAAAGATCGACCGAATCGGGCGAGAAACGAAGAAGTTATGGCCAAAATAGTTTTTGCGTCGGGTCCCATTTTGCGCAATTTCACTATTTTTGCCATAACTTCTGGGTTATTTTTCCGATTTGGCCGATTCAAGCGGCATTGGAAACCTTATTTAAAAGGCTATCCCCTAAAAAGTTATAATCCACTTTTCCTATTATTTTTATTTACGAGACCTTCGTGAGAGTCCAAAACAAGCGAAAAAGTTACTTTTTTGGGGCGTATTCGGTCGATTTACCCGCGATCTGGGCCTTCGAACTACGCAAGGTCATTTTAAATTGCCATAAATACATGTGTATGTGCTAATGTGTGAAAAAATAAACATTTTATTTCGGATGATTTTTCAGCCACCGAGCCCCTAGGGGTACCCCTAGGGCCCGACACGAAAATTGAAGCTCTTTGTTCGGCACGATGGATAGGAATTCCGATAATTAGGGCTCTTAGGCCTTTAGATAAGGATTCTGTGGACATAAAGATCGACCGAATCGGGCGAGTATCGAAGAAGTTATGGCCAAAATAATTTTTAGCACAGGCTCCTAGAGGTACCCTTAGGGCCCGGCCCAAAAATTGGAACTTTTTGTTCGGCACGATGGATCGGAATTCCGATCATGAGGGGTATTAGCCCATTAAATAAGTATTCCGTGGGCATAAAGATCGACCGAATCGGGCGAGAAATGAAGAAGTTATGGCCAAAATAGTTTTTGCGTCGGGTCCCGTTTTGCGTAGTTCCACTATTTTTGCCATAACTTCTTGATTATTTATCCGATTTGACCGATTCAAGCGGCGTTGGAAACCTTATTTCAAGGGCTATCCCCTATAAAGTTACTATTTTGTGGTGTATTCGACCGATTTACCCGCAATCTGGGCCTTCGAACTACGCAAGCTAACTTTAAAATGTCATAAATACATGTGTATGTGCTAATGTGTGAAAAAATCAACATTTCGTTTCGAATGATTTTTTAGCCCCCTAGCCCCTTGGGGTACCCTAGAGTCCGGTCCGAAAATTGAAACTCTTTGTTCGGAAGGATGGACAGGAATTCCGATCATTAAAGGTCTTAAGCCTTTATATAAGGATTCCGTGGACTTAAAGATCGACCGAATCGGGCGAGTTACGAAGAAGTTATGGCCAAAATAATTTTTAGCCCATGCCCCTAGGGGTACGCCTATGGCCCGACCCAAAAATTGAAGCTTTTTGTTCGGCACGATGGACAGAAATTCTGATCATTAAGGGTCTTAGTCCTTTAGATAAGGATTCCATGGACATAAAAATCGACCGAATCGGGCGAGTAACGAAGAAGTTATGGCCAAAATAGTTTTTAGCCCACGACCCTAAGGCTACCCCTTGGGCCCGGCCCAAAATTTGGAACTTTTTGTTCGGTATGATGGACCGAAATTCTGATCAAGAGGGGTATTAGGCCTATAGATAAGGATTCCGTGGACATAAAGATCGACCGAATCGGACGAGAAACGAAGAAGTTATGGCCGAAATAGTTTTTGCGTCGGGTCCCGTTTTGCGCAGTTCCACTATTTTTGCCATAACATCTTGGTTATTTATCCGATTTGGCCGATTGAAGCGGCGTTGGAAACCTTATTTCAAGAGCTTTCCCCTAAAAAGTCTAAATCCACTTTTCCTATTATTTTGCTTTACGAGACCTTCTTGAGAGTCCAAAACAAGCGAAAAAGTTACTATTTTGTGGCGTATTCGGCCGATTTACCCGCGATCTGGGCCTTCGAACTACGCAAGCTCACTTTAAAATTCATAAATACATGTGGATGTGCTAATGTGTGAAAAAATCAACATTTCATTTCAGATGATTTTTCAGCCTCCGATCCCCTAAGGGTAACCATAGGGCCCGACCCGAAAATTGAAGCTCTTTGTTCGGCAAGATGTATAGGAATTCCGATCATTAGGGCTCTTAGGCCTTTAGATAAGGATTCCCAGGACATAAAGATCGACCGAATCGGGCGAGTAACGAAGAAGTTATGGCCAAAATAGTTTTTAGCCCAGGTCCCTAGGGGTACCCTAGGGCCCGGCCCAAAAATTGGAACTTTTTGTTCGGCACTATGGACCAGAATTTCGATCATAAGGGGTATTAAGCCATTAAATAAGTATTCCGTGGACATAAAGATCGACCGAATCGGGCTAGAAACGAAGAAGTTATGGCCAAAATAGTTTTTGCGTCGGGTCCCGTTTTGCGCAGTTCCACTATTTTTGCCATAACTTCTTGGTTATTTATCCGATTTGGCCGATTCAAGCGGTGTTGGAAACCTTATTTCAAGGGCTATCCCCTTTAAAGTCAAAATCCACTTTTCCTATTATTTTGCTTTACGTGACCTTCATGAGAGTCCAAAGCAAGCGAAAAAGTTACTATTTTGGGGTGTATTCGTCCGATTTACCCGCGATCTGGGCCTTCTAACTACGCAAGCTCACTTTAAAATGCCATAAATACATGTGTATGTGCTAATATTTGAAAAAATCAACATTTCGTTTCGAATGATTTTTCAGCCCCGAGTCCCTAGGGGTACCCTAGGGCCCGGTCCGAAAATTGAAGCTCTTTGTTCGGAAGGATGGACAGGAATTCCGATCATTAAGGGTCTGAGGCCTTCATATAAGGATTCCGTGGACATAAAGATCGACCGAATCGGGCGAGTAACGAAGATGTTATGGCCAAAATAATATTTAGCCCATGGCCCTAGGGGTATGGCCCGGCCCAAAAATTGAAGCTTTTTGTTCGGCATGATGGAACGAAATTCCTATCATGAGGGGTATTAGGCCTTTAGATAAGGATTCTGTGGACATAAAGATCTACCGAATCGGGCGAGAAACGAAGAAGTTATGGACAAAATAGTTTTTAGCCCAGGCCCCTAGGGGTACTCCTAGGGTCCGGCCCAAAAATTGGAACTTTTTGTTCAGCACTATGGACTGGAATTCCGATCATGAGGGGTATTAGACCTTTAGATAAGGATTCCATAGACTTAAAGATCGACCGAATCGGGCGAGAAACGAAGAAGTTATGGCCAAAATTGTTTTTGCGTCGGGTCCCGTTTTGCGCAGTTCCACTATTTTTGCCATAACTTCTTGGTTATTTATCCGATTTGACCGATTCAAGCGGCGTTGGAAACCTTATTTCAAGGGCTATCTCCTATAAAGTCAAAATCCACTTTTCCTATTATTTTTCTTTACGAGACCTTCATGAGAATCCAAAACAAGCGAAAAAGTTACTATTTTGGGGTGTATTCGGCCGATTTACCCGCGATCTGGGCCTTCGAACTACGCAAGCTAACTTTAAAATGCCATAAATACATGTGTATGTGCTAATGTGTGAAAAAATCAATATTTCGTTTCGAATGATTTTCAGCCCCCGACCCCCTATGGGTACCCTAGGGCCCGGTCCAAAAATTGAAGCTCTTTGTTTGGAAAGATGGACATGGATTCCGATCATTAAGGGTCTTAGGCCATTATATAAGGATTCCGTGGACATAAAGATCGACCGAATCGGGCGAGTAACGAAGAAGTTATGGCCAAAATAGTTTTTAACCCATGCCCCTAGGGGTACGCCTATGGCCCGACCCAAAAATTGAAGCTTTTTGTTCGGCACGATGGACCGGAATTCCGATCATAAGGGGTATTAGCCCATTAAATAAGTATTCCTTGAGCATAAAGATCGGCCGAATCGGGCGAGAAACGAAGAAGTTATGGCCAAAATAGTTTTTAGCCCAGGACCCTAGGGGTACCCCTAGGGCCCGGCCCAAAAATTGAAGCTTTTTGTTCGGCACGATGGACCGGAATTCCGATCATGAGGCGTATTAGCCCATTAAATAAGTATTCCGTGGGCATAAAGATCGACCGAATAGGGCGAGAAACGAAGAAGTTATGGCCAAAATGGTTTTTGCGTCGGGTCCCGTTTTGCGCAGTTCCACTATTTTTGTCATAACTTCTTGGTTATTTATCCGATTTGACCGATTCAAGCGGCGTTGGAAACCTTATTTCAAGGGCTATCCCCTATAGAGTCAAAATCCACTTTTCCTATTATTTTGCTTTACGAGACCTTCATGAAAGTCCAAAACAAGCGAAAAAGTTACTATTTTGGGGTGTATTCGGCCGATTTACCCGCGATCTGGGCCTTCGAACTACGCAAGCTAACTTTAAAATGCCATAAATACATGTGAATGTGCTATTGTGTGAAAAAATCAACATTTCTTTTCGAATGATTTTTCAACGCCCGAGCCTCTATGGGTACCCTAGGGCCTGGTCCGAAAATTGAAGCTCTTTGATCGGAAGGATGGACAGGAATTCCGATCATTAAGGGTCTTAGGCCTTTATATAAGGATTCTGTGGACATAAAGATCGACCGAATCGGGCGAGTAACGAAGAAGTTATGGCCAAAATAGTTTTTAGCCCATGCCCCTAGGGGTACGCCTATGGCCCGGCCCAAAAATTGAAGCTTTTTGTTCGGTACGGTGGACCGGAATTCCAATCATGAGGGGTATTTGGCCTTTAGATAAGGATTCCATAGACTTAAAGATCGACCGAATCGGGCAAGAAACGAAGAAGTTATGGCCAAAATTGTTTTTGCGTCGGGTCCCGTTTTGCGCAGTTCCACTATTTTTGCCATAACTTCTTGGTTATTTATCCGATTTGACCGATTCAAGCGGCGTTGGAAACCTTATTTCAAGGGCTATCTTCTATAAAGTCAAAATCCACTTTTCCTATTATTTTGCTTTACGAGACCTTCATGAAAGTCCAAAACAAGCGAAAAAGTTACTATTTTGGGGTGTATTCGGCCGATTTACCCGCGATCTGGGCCTTCGAAATATGCAAGCTAACTTTAAAATGCCATAAATACATGTGAATGTGCTATTGTGTGAAAAAATCAACATTTCTTTTCGAATGATTTTTCAACGCCCGAGCCTCTATGGGCACCCTAGGGCCCGGTCCGAAAATTGAAGCTCTTTGATCGGAAGGATGGACAGGAATTCCGATCATTAAGGGTCTTAGGCCTTTATATAAGGATTCTGTGGACATAAAGATCGACCGAATCGGGCGAGTAACGAATAAACTATGGCCAAAATAGTTTTTAGCCCATGCCCCTAGGGGTACGCCTATGGCCCGGCCCAAAAATTGAAGCTTTTTGTACGGTACGGTGGACCGGAATTCCGATCATGAGGGGTATTTGGCCTTTAGATAAGGATTCCATAGACTTAAAGATCGATCGAATCGGGCAAGAAACGAAGAAGTTATGGCCAAAATTGTTTTTGCGTCGGGTCCCGTTTTGCGCAGTTCCACTATTTTTGCCATAACTTCTTGGTTATTTATCCGATTTGACCGATTCAAGCGGCGTTGGAAACCTTATTTCAAGGGCTATCTTCTTTAAAGTCAAAATCCACTTTTCCTATTATTTTGCTTTACGAGACCTTCATGAAAATCCAAAACAAGCGAAAAAGTTACTATTTTGGGGTGTATTCGGCCGATTTACCCGCGATCTGGGCCTTCGAACTACGCAAACTAACTTTAAAATGCCATAAATACATGTGTATGTGCTAATGTGTGAAAAAATCAATATTTCGTTTCGAATGATTTTCAGCCCCCGAGCCCCTATGGGTACCCTAGGGCCCGGTCCGAAAATTGAAGCTCTTTGTTCGGAAGGATGGACATGAATTCCGATCATTAAGGGTCTTAGGCCATTATATAAGGATTCCGTGGACATAAAGATCGACCGAATCGGGCGAGTAACGAAGAAGTTATGGCCAAAATAGTTTTTAACCCATGCCCCTAGGGGTACGCCTATGGCCCGGCCCAAAAATTGAAGCTTTTTGTTCGGCACGGTGGACCGGAATTCCGATCATGAGGGGTATTAGCCCATTAAATAAGTATTCCTTGAGCATAAAGATCGGCCGAATCGGGCGAGAAACGAAGAAGTTATGGCCAAAATAGTTTTTAGCCCAGGACCCTAGGAGTACCCCTAGGGCCCGGCCCAAAAATTGAAGCTTTTTGTTCGGCACGATGGACCGGAATTCCGATCATGAGGGGTATTAGCCCATTAAATAAGTATTCCGTGGGCATAAAGATCGACCGAATCGGGCGAGAAACGAAGAAGTTATGGCCAAAATAGTTTTTGCGTCGGGTCCCGTTTTGCGCAGTTCCACTATTTTTGTCATAACTTCTTGGTTATTTATCCGATTTGACCGATTCAAGCGGCGTTGGAAACCTTATTTCAAGGGCTATCCCCTATAGAGTCAAAATCCACTTTTCCTATTATTTTGCTTTACGAGACCTTCATGAAAGTCCAAAACAAGCGAAAAAGTTACTATTTTGGGGTGTATTCAGCCGATTTACCCGCGATCTGGGCCTTCGAACTACGCAAGCTAACTTTAAAATGCCATAAATACATGTGAATGTGCTATTGTGTGAAAAAATCAACATTTCTTTTCGAATGATTTTTCAACGCCCGAGCCTCTATGGGTACCCTAGGGCCCGGTCCGAAAATTGAAGCTCTTTGATCGGAAGGATGGACAGGAATTCCGATCATTAAGGGTCTTAGGCCTTTATATAAGGATTCTGTGGACATAAAGATCGACCGAATCGGACGAGTAACGAAGAAGTTATGGCCAAAATAGTTTTTAGCCCATGCCCCTAGGGGTACGCCTATGGCCCGGCCCAAAAATTGAAGCTTTTTGCTCGGTACGGTGGACCGGAATTCCGATCATGAGGGGTATTTGGCCTTTAGATAAGGATTCCATAGACTTAAAGATCGACCGAATCGGGCAAGAAACGAAGAAGTTATGGCCAAAATTGTTTTTGCGTCGGGTCCCGTTTTGCGCAGTTCAACTATTTTTGCCATAACTTCTTGGTTATTTATCCGATTTGACCGATTCAAGCGGCGTTGGAAACCTTATTTCAAGGGCTATCTTCTATAAAGTCAAAATCCACTTTTCCTATTATTTTGCTTTACGAGACCTTCATGAGAATCCAAAACAAGCGAAAAAGTTACTATTTTGGGGTGTATTCGGCCGATTTACCCGCGATCTGGGCCTTCGAACTACGCAAGCTAACTTTAAAATGCCATAAATACATGTGTATGTGCTAATGTGTGAAAAAATCAATATTTCGTTTCGAATGATTTTCAGCCCCCGAGCCCCTATGGGTACCCTAGGGCCCGGTCCGAAAATTGAAGCTCTTTGTTCGGAAGGATGGACATGAATTCCGATCATTAAGGGTCTTAGGCCATTATATAAGGATTCCGTGGACATAAAGATCGACCGAATCGGGCGAGTAACGAAAAAGTTATGGCCAAAATAGTTTTTAACCCATGCCCCTAGGGGGCCTATGGCCCGGCCCAAAAATTGAAGCTTTTTGTTCGGCACGGTGGACCGGAATTCCGATCATGAGGGGTATTAGCCCATTAAATAAGTATTCCTTGAGCATAAAGATCGGCCGAATCGGGCGAGAAACGAAGAAGTTATGGCCAAAATAGTTTTTAGCCCAGGACCCTAGGGGTACCCCTAGGGCCCGGCCCAAAAATTGAAGCTTTTTGTTCGGCACGATGGACCGGAATTCCGATCATGAGGGGTATTAGCCCATTAAATAAGTATTCCGTGGGCATAAAGATCGATCGAATCGGGCGAGAAACGAAGAAGTTATGGCCAAAATAGTTTTTGCATCGGGTCCCGTTTTGCGCACTTCCACTATTTTTGTCATAACTTCTTGGTTATTTATCCGATTTGACCGATTCAAGCGGCGTTGGAAACCTTATTTCAAGGGCTATCCCCTATAGAGTCAAAATCCACTTTTCCTATTATTTTGCTTTACGAGACCTTCATGAAAGTTCAAAACAAGCGAAAAAGTTACTATTTTGGGGTGTATTCGGCCGATTTACCCGCGATCTGGGCCTTCGAACTACGCAAGCTAACTTTAAAATGCCATAAATACATGTGAATGTGCTATTGTGTGAAAAAATCAACATTTCGTTTCGAATGATTTTTCAGCGCCCGAGCCTCTATGGGTACCCTAGGGCCCGGTCCGAAAATTGAACCTCTTTGATCGGAAGGATGGACAGGAATTCCAATCTTTAAGGGTCTTAGGCCTTTATATAAGTATTCTGTGGACATAAAGATCGACCGAATCGGACGAATAACGAAGAAGTTATGGCCAAAATAGTTTTTAGCCCATGCCCCTAGGGGTACGCCTATGGCCCGACCCATAAATTGAAGCTTTTTGTTCGGTACGATGGACCAGAATTCCGATCATGAGGGGTATTAGCCCATTAAATAAGTATTCCGTGAGCATAAAGATCGACCGAATCGGGCGAGAAACGAAGAAGTTATGGCCATAATAGTTTTTAGCCTAGGACCCTAGGGGTACCCCTAGGGCCCGGCCCAAAAATTGAAGCTTTTTGTTCGGCACGGTGGACCGGAATTCCGATCATGAGGGGTATTAGGCCTTTAGATAAGGATTCCGTGGACATAAAGATCGACCGAATCGGGCAAGAAACGAAGAAGTTATGGCTAAAATAGTTTTTGCGTCTGGTCCCGTTTTGCGCAGTTCCACTATTTTTGCCATAACTTCTTGGTTATTTATCCAATTTGGTCGATTCAAGCGGCGTTGGAAACCTTATTTCAAGGGTATCCCCTAAAAAGTGAAAATCCACTATTTCCTATTATATTACTTTGCGAGACCTTCGTGAGAGTCCAAAACAAGCGTAAAAGTTACTATTTTGGGGCGTATTCTGCCGATTTACCCGCGATCTGGGCCTTCGAACTACGCAAGCTCACTTTAAAATGTCATAAATACATGTGTATGTGCTAATGTATGAAAAAATCAACATTTCATTTCGGATGATTTTTCAACCTCCGAGCCCCTAAGGCACCCCCTAGGGTCTGGCCCGAAAAATGAAACTCTTTCTTCGGCATGATGGATAGCAATTCTGATAATTGAGGATCTTAGGCCTTTAGATAAGGATTCCGTGGACATAAAGATCGACCGAATCGGGCGAGTAATGAAGAAGTTATGGCCTAAATAGTTTTTAGCCCAGGCCCATAGGGGTACCCCTAGGGCCCGACCCAAAAATTGGAACTTTTTGTTTGGCACGATGGACCGAAATTCTGATCATGAGGGGTATTAGGCCTTTAGATAAGGATTCTGTGGACATAAAGATCGGCCGAATTGGGCGAGAAACGAAAAAGTTATGGCCAAAATAGTTTTTGCGTCGGGTCTCGTTTTGCGCAGTTCCACTATTTTTGCCATAACTTCTTGGTTATTTATCCGATTTGACCGATTCAAGCGGCATTGGAAAACTTATTTCAAGGGCTATCCCCTATAAAGTCAAAATCCATTTTTCCTATTATTTTGCTTTACGAGACCTTCATGAGAGTCCAAAACAAGCGAAAAAGTTACTATTTTGGGGTGTATTCGGCCGATTTACCCGCGATCTGGGCCTTCGAACTACGCAAGCTAACTTTAAATTGCCATAAATACATGTGTATGTGCTAATGTGTGAAAAAATCAACATTTCGTTTCGAATGATTTTCAACCCCCGAGCCCATATGGGTACCCTAGGGCCCGGTCCGAAAATTGAAGCTCTTTGTTCGGAAGGATGGACATGAATTCCGATCATTAAGGGTCTTAAGCCATTATATAAGGATTCCGTGGACATAAAGATCGACCGAATCGGGCAAGTAACGAAGAAGTTATGGCCAAAATAGTTTTTAGCCCATGCCCCTAGGGTACGCCTATGGCCCGGCCCAAAAATTGAAGCTTTTTGTTCGGCACGATGGACCGGAATTCCGATCATGAGGGGTATTAGCCAATTAAATAAGTATTCCGTGAGCATAAAGATCGACCGAATCGGGCGAGAAACGAAGAAGTTATGCCCAAAATAGTTTTTAGACCAGGACCCTAGGAGTACCCCTAGGGCCCGGCCAAAAAATTGAAGTTTTTTGTTCGGCACGATGGACCGGAATTCCGATCATGAGGCGTATTAGCCCATTAAATAAGTATTCCGTGGGCATAAAGATCGACCGAATCGGGCGAGAAACGAAGAAGTTATGGCCAAAATAGTTTTTGCGTCGGGTCCCGTTTTGCGCGTTCTACTATTTTAGTCATAACTTCTTGGTGATTTATCCGATTTGACCAATTCAAGCGGCGTTGGAAACCTTATTTCAAGGGCTATCTTCTATAAAGTCAAAATCCACTTTTCCTATTATTTTGCTTTACGAGACCTTCATGAGAATCCAAAACAAGCGAAAAAGTTACTATTTTGGGGTGTATTCGGCCGATTTACCCGCGATCTGGGCCTTCGAACTACGCAAACTAACTTTAAAATGCCATAAATACATGTGTATGTGCTAATGTGTGAAAAAATCAATATTTCGTTTCGAATGATTTTCAGCCCCCGAGCCCCTATGGGTACCCTAGGGCCCGGTCCGAAAATTGAAGCTCTTTGTTCGGAAGGATGGACATGAATTCCGATCATTAAGGGTCTTAGGCCATTATATAAGGATTCCGTGGACATAAAGATCGACCGAATCGGGCGAGTAACGAAGAAGTTATGGCCAAAATAGTTTTTAACCCATGCCCCTAGGGGTACGCCTATGGCCCGGCCCAAAAATTGAAGCTTTTTGTTCGGCACGGTGGACCGGAATTCCGATCATTAAGAGTCTTAGGCCTTTAGATAAGGATTCCGTGGACATAAAAATCGACCGAATCGGGCGAGTAACGAAGAAGTTATGACCATAATAGTTTTTAGCCCAGGACGCTAGGGGTACCCCTAGGGCCCGGCTCAAAAATTAGAACTTTTTTTTCGGCATGATGGACCGAAATTTTGATCAAGAGGGGTATTAGGCCTTTAGATAAGGATTCCTTGGACATAAAGATCGACCGAATCGGGCGAGAAACGAAAACATTATGGCCAAAATAGTTTTTGCGTCGGGTCCCGTTTTGCGCAGTTCCACTATTTTTGCCATAGCTTGTTGGTTATTTATCCGATTTAGTCGATTCAAGCGGCGTTGGAAACCTTATTTCAAGGGCTATCCCCTATAAAGTCAAGATCCACTTTTTCCTATTATATTACTTTGCGAGACCTTCGTGAGAGTCCAAAACAAGCGAAAAAGTTACTATTTTGGGGCGTATTCGGCCGATTTACCCGCGATCTGGGCCTTCGAACTACGCAAGCTCACTTTAAAATGCCATAAATACATGTGTATGTGCTAATGAGTGAAAAAATCAACATTTCATTTCGGATGATTTTTCAGCCTCCGAGCCCGTAAGGGTACCCCTAGGGCCCGACCCGAAAATTGAAGCTCTTTCTTCGGCCTGATGGATAGGAATTCCGATCATTAGGGCTCTTAGGCCTTTAGATAAGGATTTTCTGGACATAAAGATCGACCGAATCGGGCGAGTAACGAAGATGTTATGGCCAAAATAGTTTTTTGCCCAGGTCCCTAGGGGTACCCGTAGGACCTGGCCCAAAAATTGGAACTTTTTGTTCGGCACGATGGACCAAATTCCGATAATGAGGGGTATTAAACAATTAAATAAGTATTCTGTGGACATAAAGATCGACCGAATCGGGCGAGAAACGAAGAAGTTATGGCCAAAATAGTTTTTGCGTCGTGTCTCGTTTTGCGCAGTTCCACTATTTTTGCCATAACTTCTTGGTTATTTATCCGATTTGGCCGATTCAAGCGGCGTTGGAAACCTTATTTCAAGGGCTATCCCCTTTAAAGTCAAAATCCACTTTTCCTATTATTTTGCTTTACGTGACCTTCATGAGAGTCCAAAAGAAGCGAAAAATTGACTATTTTGGGGCGTATTCAGCCGATTTACCCGCGATCTGGGCCTTCGAACTACGCAAGCTCACTTTAAAATGCCATAAATACATGTGTATGTGCTAATGTATGAAAAAATCAACATTTCTTTTCGAATAATTTTTCAGCTCCCAAGCCCCTAGGAGTAACCTAGGGCCGGCCCGAAAATTAAAGCTCTTTGTTCGGCAGGATGGACAGGAATTCCGATCATTATAGGTCTTAGGCTTTTATATAAAGATTCCGTGGACATAAAGATCAACCGAATCGGGCGAGTAACGAAGAAGTTATGGCCTAAATAGTTTTTAGCCCAGGCCCATAGGGGGTAGCCCTAGGGCCCGGCCCAAAAATTGGAACTTTTTGTTCGACACGATGGACCGAAATTCTGATTATGAGGGGTATTAGGGCTTTAGATAAGGATTTCGTGGACATAAAGATCGATCGAATTGGGCGAGAAACGAAGAAGTTACGGCCAAAATAGTTTTTGTGTCGGGTCCCGTTTTGCGCAGTTCCACTATTTTTGCCATAACTTCTTGGTTATTTATCCGATTTGGCCGATTCAAACGGTGTTGGAAACCTTATTTCAATGGCTATCCCCTCAAAAGTCAAAATCCACTTTTCCTATTATTTTGCTTTACGAGACCTTCGTGAGAGTCCAAACCAAGCGAAAAAGTGACTATTTTGGGGCGTATTCGTCCGATTTACCCGCGATCTGGGCCTTCGAACTACGCAAATTCACTTTAAAATGCCATAAATACATGTGTATGTGCTAATGTGTGAAAAAATCAACATTTCATTTCGAATAATTTTTCAGCCCCCGAGCCCCTAGGGGTACCTTAGGGCCCGGTCCGAAAATTGAAGCTCTTTGTTCGGAAAGATGGACAGGAATTGAGATCATTAAGGGTCTTAGGACTTTATATAAGGATTTCGTGGACATAAAAAATGACCAAATCAGGCGAGTAACGAAGAAGTTATAGCCAAAATAGTTTTTAGCCCATGCCCCTAGGGGTACGCCTATAGCCCGGTCAGAAAATTGAAGCTTTTGTTCGGCACAACAGAAATTACGATCGTTAAGGGTCTTAGGCCTTTAGATAAGGATTCTGTGGACATAAAAATAGACCGAATCGGGCGAGTAACGAAGAATATGGCCAAAATAGTTTTTAGCCCAGGCCCCTAGGGGAACCCCTAGGGCCCGGCCCAAAAATTAGAACTTGTTGTTCGGCATGATGGACCAAAATTCCGATCAAGAGGGGTATTAGGCCTTTAGATAAGGATTCCGTGGACATAAAGAAATACCGAATCGGGCGAGAAACGAAGAAGTTATGGCCAAAATAGTTTTTGCGTCGGGTCCCGTTTTGCGCAGTTCCACTATTTTTGCCATAACTTATTGGTTATTTATCCGATTTGACCGATTCAAGCGATGTTGGAAACCTTATTTCAAGGGCTATCCCCTATAAAGTCAAAATCCACTTTTCCTATTATTTTGCTTTACGAGACCTTCGTGAGAGTCCAAAACAAACGAAAAAGTGACTATTTTGGGGCGTATTCCGCCGATTTACCCGCGATCTGGGCCTTCAAACTATGCAAGCACACTTTAAAATGCCTTAAATACATGTGTATGTGCTAATGTATGAAAAAATCAACATTTCGTTTCGAATAATTTTTCAGCCCCCGAGCCCCTAGGGGTACCTTAGGGCCCGGCCCGAAAATTGTAACTCTTTGTTCGGCAGGATGGATAGGAATACCGATCATTAAAGCTCTTAGGCCTTTAGATAAGGATTCCGTGGACATAAAGATCGACCGAATAGGGCGAGTAACGAAGAAGTTATGGCCAAAATAGTTTTTAGCACAGGCCCCTACAGGTACCCCTAGGGGCCGGCCCAAAAATTGGAACTTTTTGTTCGGAACGATGGATCGGAATTCCGATCATGAGAGGTATTTTCCCATTAAATAAGTATTCCGTGGACATAAAGATCGACCGAATCGGGCGAGAAACGAAGAAGTTATGGCCAAAATAGTTTTTGCGTCGGGTCATGTTTTGCGCAATTCCACTATTTTTGCCATAACTTCTTGGTTATTTATCCGATTTGGCAGATTCAAAAGGCGTTGGAAACCTTATTTCAAGGGCTATCCCTTAAAAAGTCAAAATCCACTTTTCCTATTATTTTGCTTTACGAGACCTTCGCGAAAGTAAAAAACAAGCGAAAAAGTTAGTATTTTGGGGCGTATTCGGCCGATTTACCCGCGATCTGGGCCTTCGAACTACGCAAGCTCATTTTAAATTGCCATAAATACATGTGTATGTGCTAATGTGTAAAAAAATTATTATTTCATTTCGGATGATTTTTCAGCCTACGAGCCCCTAGAGGTACACCTAGGCCCGGCCCGAAAATTGAAGCTCTTTGTTCGGCACGATGGATAGGAATTCAGATCATTAGAACTCTTAGGTCTTTAGATAAGGATTCCGTGGACATAAAGATCGACCGAATCGGCCGAGTAACGAATAAGTTATGGCCAAAATAGTTTTTAGCACAGGCCCCTAGGGGTACCCCTAGGGCCCGGCCCAAAAATTTGAACTTTTTATTCGGCATGATGGACCGGAATTCCGATCATGAGGGGTAATAGCCCATTAAATAAGCATTACGTGGAAATAAAGATCGACCGAATCGGGCGAGAAACGAAGAAGTTATGGCCAAAATAGTTTTTGCGTCGGGTCTCGTTTTGCGCAGTTCCACTATTTTTGCCATAACTTCTTGGTTATTTATCCGATTTGACCGATTCAAGCGGCGTTGGAAACCTTATTTCAAGGGCTATCCCCTTTAAAGTCAAAATCCACTTTTCCTATTATTTTGCTTTAAGAGACCTTCGTGAGAGTAAAAAACAAGCGAAAAAGTTAGTATTTTGGGGCTTCCCTATTTACCCGCGATCTGGGCCTTCGAACTACGCAAGCTAATTTTAAATTGCCATAAATACATGTGTATGTGCTAATGTGTAAAAAAATCATTATTTCATTTCGGATGATTTTTTAGCCTCCGAGCCCCTAGGGGTACCCCTAGGGCCCGGCCCAAAAGTTGAAGCTTTTTGTTCGGCACGATGGACAGGAATAGCGATTGTTAAGGATCTTAGGACTTTAGATAAAGATTCCGTGGACATATAAATCGACCGAATCGGGCGAGTAACGGAGATCATTAGGGGTATTAGGCCTTGAGATAAGGATTCTGTGGACATAAAGATCGACCGAATCGGGCGAGTAACGAAAAAGTTATGGCCAAAATAATTTTTAGCCCAAGCCCCTAAGGGTACCCTGGGGCCCGGCCCAAAAATTAGAACTTTTTGTTCGGCACGATGGATCGAAATTCCGATCATGAGGGGTATTAGGCCTTTAGATAAGGATTCTGTGGACATAAAGATCGACCGAATCGGGCGAGAAACGAAGAAGTTATGGCAAAAGTTGTTTTTGCGTCGGGTCCCGTTTTGTGCAGTTCTACTATTTTTGCCATAACTTCTTGGTTATTTATCCGATTTGGCCGATTCAAGCGGCGTTGGAAACCTTATTTCAAGTGCTATCCCCTAAAAAGTCAAAATCTACGTTTTCTATTATTTTGCTTTACGAGACCTTCGTGAGAGTCCAAAACAAGAGAAAAAGTGACTATTTTGGGGCGTATTCGGCCGATTTACCCGCGATATGGGCTTTCGAACTACGCAAGCTCACTTTAAAATGCCATAAATACATCTGTATGTGCTAATGTGTGAAAAAATCAACATTTCGTTTCGAATCATTTTTCAGCCCCCGAGCCCCTAGGGTACCCCCCTAGGGCCCGTCCTGAAAATTGAAGCTCTTTGTTCGGTAGGATGAATAGGAATTCCGATCATTAGGGGTCTTAGGCCTTTAGATAAGGATTCCGTGGACATAAAGATCGACCGAATCGGGCGAGTAACGAAGAAGTTATGGCCTAAATAGTTTTTAGCCCATGCCCCTAAGGGTACCCCTAGGGATCGGCCCAAAAATTGGAACTTTTTGTTCGGCACGATGGACGGGAATTCCGATCATGAGGGATATTAGACCATTAAATAAGGATTGCAAGGACAAAAAGATCGACCGAATCGGGCGAGAAACGAAGAAGTTATGGCCAAAATAGTTTTTGCGTCGGGTCCCGTTTTCCGCAGTTCCACTATTTTTGCCATAACTTCTTGGTTATTTATCCGATTTGGCTGATTCAAGCGGCGTTGGAAACCTTATTTCAATGGCTATCCCCTAAAAAGTCAAAATCCACTTTTCGTATTATTTTGCTTTACGAGACCTTCATGCGAGTCCAAAACAAAGAGAAAAAGTTACTATTTTGGGGCGTATTCGGCCGATTTACCCGCGATCTGGGCATTCGAACTATGCAAGCTCACTTTAAAATGCCATAAATACATGTATATGTGCTAATGTGTGAAAAAATCAACATTTCATTTCGGATGATTTTTCAGCCTCCGAGTCCCTAGGGGTACCCTTAGGGCCCGGCCCGAAAATTGAAGCTCTTTGTTCTGCACAATGGATAGGAATTCCGATCATTAGGGGTCTTAGGCCTTTAGATAAAGATTCTGTGGACATAAAGATCGACCGAATCGGGCGAGTAACAAAGAAGTTATGGCTAAAATAGTTTTTAGCCCAAGCCCCTAGGGGTAGTACCCCTAGGGCCCGACCCAAAAATTGGAACATTTTGTTCGGCACGATGAACCGGAATTCCGATCATGAGGGGTATTAGGACATTAAATAAGTATTCCGTAGACATAAAGATCGACCGAATCGGGCGAGAAACGAAGAAAATATGGCCAAAATAGTTTTTGCGTCGGGTCCCGTTTTGCGCGGTTCCACTATTTTTGCCATAACCTCTTGGTTATTTATCGGATTTGGCTAATTCAAGCGGCGTTGGAAATCTTATTTCAAGGGCTATCCCATAAAAAGTCAAAATCCACTTTTCCTATTATTTTGCTTTACGAGACCTTTGTGAGAATCCAGAAGAAGCGAAAAAGTTACTATTTTGTGGCGTATTCGGCCGATTTACCCCCTTTCTGGGCCTTCGAACTACGCAAGCTCACTCTAAAATGCCATAAATACATGTGTATGTTCTAATGTGTGAAAAAATCAACATTTCGTTTCGAATGATTTTTCAACCTCCGGCCCGGCCCGAAAATTGTAGCTCTTTGTTCGGCAGGATGGACAGGAATTCCGATCATTAGGGGTCTTAAACCTTTAGATAAGGATTCTGTGGACATAAAGATTGACCGAATCGGGCGAGTAACGAAGAAGTTATGGCCTAAATAGTTTTTAGCCCATGCCCCTAGGGGTACCCCTAGGGCTCGGCCCAAAAATTGGAACTTTTTGTTCGGCACGATGGACCGGAATTCCGATCATGAGGGATATTAGGCCATTAAATAAGGATTCGAAGGACAAAAAGATCGACCGAATCGGGCGAGAAACGAAGAAGTTATGGCCAAAATAGTTTTTGTGTCGGGTCCCGTTTTGCGAAGTTCCACTATTTTTGCCATAACTTCTTGGTTATTTAATCGATTTGGCCGATTCAAGCGGCGTTGGAAACCTAATTTCAATGGCTATCCCCTAAAAATTCAAAATCCACATTTCCTATTATTTATCTTTACAAGACCTTCGTGAGAGTCCAAAACAAGCGAAAAAGTGACTATTTTGGGGCGTATTCGGCCGATTTACCCGCGATCTGGGCATTCGAACTATGCAAGCTCACTTTAAAATGCCATAAATACATGTATATGTGCTAATGTGTGAAAAAATAAAAATTTCGTTTCAAATAATTTTTCAGCCCCCGAGCCCCTAGGGGTACCCTAGGGCCCGGCCCGAATATTGAAGCTCTTTGTTCGGCAGGATGGACAGGAATTCCGATCATTAAGGGTCTTAGGCCTTTCTATAAGGATTCCGTGGAAATAAAGATCGACCGAATCGGGCGAGAAACGAAGAAGTTATGGCCAAAATAGTTTTTGCGTCGGGTCCCGTTTTCCGCAGTTCCACTATTTTTGCCATAACTTCTTGGTTATTTATCCGATTTGGCTGATTCAAGCGGCGTTGGAAACCTTATTTCAAGGGCTATCCCCTTAAAAGTCAAAATCCACTTTTCCTATTATTTTGCTTTGCGAGACCTTCGTGAGAGTCCAGAACAAGCGAAAAAGTTACTATTTTTGGGCGTATTCGGCCTATTTACCCGCGATCTGGGCTTTCGAACTACGCAAGCTCACTTTAAAATGCCATAAATACATCTGTATGTGCTAATGTGTGAAAAAATCAACAATTCGTTTCGAATGATTTTTCAGCCCCCGAGCCCCTAGGGTACCTCCTTAGGGCCCGACCCGAAAATTGAAGCTCTTTATTCGGCAAGATGGATAGGAATTCGGATCATTAGGGGTCTTGGCCTTTAGATAAGAATTCCGTGGACATAAAGATCGACTGAATCGGGCGAGTAACGAAGAAGTTATGGCCTAAATAGTTTTTAGCCCAGACCCCTAAGGGTACCCCTAGGGCCCGGCCTGAAAATTGAAGCTCTTTGTTCGGCACGATGGACGGGAATTCTGTTCATTAAGGGTCTCAGGCCTTTAGATAAGGATTCCGTGGACATAAATATTTACCGAATCGGGCGAGTAACGAAGAAGTTATGACCAAAATAGTTTTTAGCCAAGGCCCCTAGGGCCCGGCCCAAAAATTGGAACTTTTTGTTCGGCACGATGGACCGAAATTCCGATAATGAGGTGTATTAGGCCTTTAGATTAGGATTCCGTTGACATATATATCGGCCGAATCGGGCGAGAAACTAAGAAGTTATGGCCAAAATAGTTTTTGCGTCGGGTCCCGTTTTGCGCAGTTCCACTATTTTTGCCATAACTTCTTGGTTATTTATCCGATTTGGCCGATTCAAGCGGCGTTGGAAACTTTATTTCAAGGGCTATCCCCTAAAAAGTCAAAATCCACTTTTCCTATTATTTTGCTTTGCGAGACCTTCGTGAGAGTCCAAAACAAGCGAAAAGTGACTATTTTGGGGCGTATTCGGCCGATTTACCCGCGATGTGGGCCTTCGAACTACGCAAGCTCACTTTAAAATGCCATAAATACATCTGTATGTGCTTATGTGTGAAAAAATCAACATTTCGTTTCGAATCATTTTTCAGCCCCGAGCCCCTAGGGTACCCCCCCAAGAGCCCGGCCCGAAAATTGAAGCTCTTTGTTCGGCAGGATGGATAGGAATTACGATCATTAGGGGTCTGAGGCCTTTAGATAAGGATTCCGTGGACATAAAGATCGACCGAATCGGGCGAGTAACGAAGAAGTTATGGCTAAAATAGTTTTTAGCCCTAGCCCCTAGGGGTAGTACCCCTAGGGCCCGGCCAAAAAATTGGAAATTTTTGTTCGGCACGATGGACCGGAATTCTGATCATGAGGGGTATTAGGACATTAAATAAATATTCCGTTGACATAAAGATTGACCGAATCGGTCGAGAAACGAAGAATTTATGGCCAAAATAGTTTTTGCGTCGGGTCCAGTTTTGCGCAGTTCCACTATTTTTGCCATAACTTTTTGGTTATTTATCTGATTTGGCCGACTCAAGCGGCGTTGGAAACCTTATTTCAAGGGCTATCCCCTAAAAAGTCAAAATCCACTTTTCCTATTATTTTGCTTTACGAGACCTTCGTGAGAGTCCACAACAAGCGAAAAAGTTACTATTTTGGGGCGTATTCGGCCGATTAACCCGCGACCTCGGCCTTCGAACTACGCAAGATCACTTTAAAATGCCATAATTACATGTGTATGTGCTAATGTGAGAAAAAATCAACATTTCATTTCGAATGATTTTTCAGCCTCCGAGCCCCTAGGGGTACCCTTAGGGCTCGGCCCGAAAATTGAAGCTCTTTGCTCTGCACAATGGATAGGAATTCCGATCATTAGGGGTCTTAGACCTTTAGATAAGGATTCTGTGGACATAAAGATCGACCGAATCGGGCGAGTAACAAAGAAGTTATGGCTAAAATAGTTTTTAGCCCAAGCCCCTAGGGGTAGTACCCCTAGGGCCCAGCCCAAAAATTGGAACATTTTGTTCGGCACGATGAACCGGAATTTCGATCATGAGGGGTATTAGGACATTAAATAAGTATTCCGTAGACATAAAGATCGTCCGAATCGTGCGAGAAACGAAGAAAATATGGCTAAAATAGTTTTTGTGTCGGGTCCCGTTTTGTGCAGTTCCACTATTTTTGCCATAACCTCTTGGTTATTTATTCGATTTGGAAGATTCAAGCGGCGTTGGAAATCATATTTTAAGGGCTATCCCCTAAAAAGTGAAAATCTACTTTTCATATTATTTTGCTTTACGAGACCTTCGTGAGAATCCAGAACAAACGAAAAAGTTACTATTTTGGGGCGTATTCGGCCGATTTACCCGCGATCTGGGCCTTCAAACTACGCAAGCTCATTTTAAAATGCCATAAATACATGTGTATGTGGTAATGTGTAAAAAAATCAACATTTCGTTTGAATGATTTTTCAACCTCCGAGCCCCTAGGGGTACCCTAGGGCCCGACCCGAAAATTGTAGCTCTTTGTTCGGTAGGATGGACAGGAATTCCAATCATTAGGGGTCTTAGGCCATTAGATAAGGATTCTGTGGACATAAAGATTGACCGAATCGAGCGAGTAACGAAGAAGTTATGGCCAAAATAGGTTTTTAGACCAGGCCCCTAGGGGTACCCCTAGGGCCCGTCCCGAAAATTGAAGCTCTTTGTTCGGCACGATGGACAGGAATTCCGATCATTAAGAGTTTTAGGCCTTTAGATAAGGATTCCGTGGACATAAAGATTGACCGATTCGGGCGAGTAACGAAGAAGTTATGGCCAAAATAGTTTTAAGCACAGGCCCTTAAGGGTCCCTAGGGCCCGGCCCAAAAATTGGAACTTTTTGTTCGGCAAGATGGACCGGAATTCCGATCATGAGGGGTATTAGCCCATTAAATAAGTATTCCGTGGGAATAAAGATCGACCGAATCGGGCGAGAAACGAAGAAGTTATGGCCAAAATAGTTTTTGCGTCGGGTCCCGTTTTGCGCAGTTCCACTATTTTTGCCATAACTTCTTGGTTATTTATCCGATTTGGCCGATTCAAGTGGCGTTGGAAACCTTATTTCAATGGCTATCCCTTAAAAAGTCAAAATCCAATTTTCCTATTATTTTGCTTTACGAGACCTTCGTGAGAGTCCAGAACAAGCGAAAAAGTTACTATTTTGGGGCGTATTCGGTCGATTTACCCGCGATCTGGGCCTTCGAACTACGCAAGCTCACTTTAAAATGCCATAAATACATTTGTATGTGCAAATGTGTGAAAAAATCAACAATTCGTTTCGAATGATTTTTCAACTTCCGAGCCACTAGGGGTACCTTAGGGCCCGGCCCGAAAATTGAAGCTCTTTGTTCGGCAGGATAGACAGGAATTCCGATCATTAAGGGTCTTAGGCCTTTAGATAAGGATTCTGTGGATATAAAGATTGACCGAATCAAGATAGTAACGAAAAAGTTATGGCCAAAATAGGTTTTTAGCCCAGGCCCCAAGGAGTACCCCTAGGGCCCGGCCCGAAAATAGAAGCTCTTTGTTCGGCAGGATGGATAGGAATTACGATCATTAGGAGTCTTAGGCCTTTAGATAAGGATTCCGTGGACATAAAGATCGACCGAATCGGGCGAGTAACGAAGAAGTTATGGCCTAAATAGTTTTTAGCCCATGCCCCTAGGGGTACCCCTAGGGCTCGGCCCAAAAATCGGAACTTTTTGTTCGGCACGATGGACCGGAATTCCGATCATGAGGGGTATTAGGCCATTAAATAAGGATTCCAAGGACAAAAAGATCGACCGAATCTGGCGAGAAACGAAGAAGTTATGGCCAAAATAGTTTTTGCGTCGGGTCTCGTTTTGCGTAGTTCCACTATTTTTGCCATAACTTCTTGGTTATTTATCCGATTTGGCCGATTCAAGCGGCTTTGGAAACTTTATTTCAAGGGCTATCCCCTTAAAAGTCAAAATCCACTTTTCCTATTATTTTGCTTTACGAGACCTTCGTGAGAGTCCAGAACAAGCGAAAAAGTTACTATTTTGGGGCGTATTCGGTCGATTTACCCGCGATCAGGGCCTTCAAACTACGCAAGCTCACTTTAAATGCCATAAATACATGTGTATGTGCAAATGTGTGAAAAAATCAACATTTCGTTTCGAATGATTTTTCAGCGCCCGAGCCCCTAGGAGTACCCTAGGGCCCGGCCCGAAAATTGAAGCTCTTTGCTCGGCAGGACGGACAGGAATTCCAATCATTATGGGTCTTAGGCTTTAGATAAGGACTCCGTGGATATAAAGATCGACCGAATCGGGCGAGTAACGAAGAAGTTAAGGCCAAAATAGTTTTTAGCCCATGCCCCTAGGGGTACCCCTAAGGCCTGGCCCGAAAATTGAAGCTCTTTGTTTGGTACGATGGACAGGAATTCCGATCATTAAGGGTCTTAGGCCTTTAGATAAGGATTCCGTGGACATAAAGATCGACCGAATCGGGCGAGAAACGAAGAAGTTATGGCCAAAATAGTTTTTGCGTCGGGTCCCGTGTTGCGCAGTTCCACTATTTTTGCCTTAACTTCTTGGTTATTTATCTGATTTGGCCGATTCAAGCGGCGTTGGAAACCTTATTTTAAGGGCTATCCCCTAAAAAGTTAAAATCCACTTTTCCTATTATTTTGCTTTACGAGACCTTCGTGAGAGTCCAAAACAAGCGAAAAAGTGACTATTTTGGGGCGTATTCGGCCGATTTACTCCCGATCTGGGCATTCGAACTATGCAAGCTCACTTTAAAATGCCATAAGTACATGTGTATGTGCTAATGTGTGAAAAAATCAACATTTCGTTTCGAATGATTTTTCAGACCCCGAGCCCCTAGGGGTACCCTAGGGCCCGGCCCGAAAATTGAAGCTCTTTGTTCGGCAGGATGGACAGGAATTCCGATCATTAGGGGTCTTAGGGTAAAGATAAGGACTCCGTGGACATAAAGATCGACCGAATCGGGCGAGTAACGAAGAAGTTATGGCCAAAATAGTTTTTAGCCCATGCCCCTAGGGGTATCCCTAGGGCCCGGCCCGAAAATTGAAGCTCTTAGTTTGGTACGATGGACAGGAATTCTGATCATTAAGGGTCTTAGGCCTTTAGATAAGGATTCCGTGGACATAAAGATCGACCGAATCGGGCGAGAAACGAAGAAGTTATGGCCAAAATAGTTTTTGCGTCGGGTCCCGTTTTGCGTAGTTCCACTATTTTTGCCATAACTTCTTGGTTATTTATCCGATTTGGCTGATTCAAGCGGCGTTGGAAACCTTATTTCAAGGGCTATCCCTTAAAAGGTCAAATTGCACTTTTCGTCTTATTTTTCTTTACGAGACATTCGTGAGAGTCCAAAAAAAGCAAAAAAGTGAATATTTTAAGGCGTATTCGGTCGATTTACCTGCGATCTGGGCCTACGAACTACGCAAGCTCACTTTAAAATGCCATAAATACATGTGTATGTGCAGATGTGTGAAAAAATCAACATTTCGTTTCGAATGATTTTTCAGCCCCCGAGCCCCTAGGAGTACCCTAGGGCCCGGCCCGAAAATTGAAGCTCTTTGCTCGGCAGGACGGATAGGAATTCCGATCATTATGGGTCTTAGGTTTTAAATAAGGACTCCGTGAACATAAAGATCGACCGAATCGGGCGAGTAACGAAGAAGTTATGGCCAAAATAGTTTTTGCGTCGGGTCCCGTTTTGCGCAGTTCCACTATTTTTGCCATAACTTCTTGGTTATTTATCCGATTTGGCCGATTCAAGCGGCGTTGGAAACCTTATTTCAAGGGCTATGCCCTAAAAAGTTAAAATCCACTTTTCCTATTATTTTACTTTACGATACCTTCGTGAGAGTCCAGAAAGAGCAAAAAAAGTTACTATTTTGGGGCGTATTCGGCCGATTTACCCGCGATCTGGGCCTTCGAAATACGCAAGCTCACTTTAAAATGCCATAAATACATGTTTATGTTTTAATGTGCGAAAAAATCGACCTTTCGTTTCGAATGATTTTTCAGCCCCCGAGCCCCTAGGGGTACCATAGGGCCCGTCCCGAAAATTGAAGCTCTTTTTTCGGCAGGATGGATAGGAATTGCGATCATTAGGGGTCTTAGGCTTTTAGATAAGGATTCCTTGGACATAAAGATCGACCGAATCGGGCGAGTAACGAAGAAGTTATGGCCTAAATAGTTTTTGCCCATGCCCCTAGGGGTACCCTTAGGGCTCGGCCCAAAAATTGGAACTTTTGGTTCGGCACTATGGACCGGAATTCCGATCATGAGGGGTATTAGGCCATTAAATAAGGATTCCGTGGACATAAAGATCGACTGAATCGGGCGAGAAACGAAGAAGTTATGGCCAAAATAGTTTTTGCGTCAGATCCCGTTTTGCGCAGTTCCACTATTTTTGCCATAACTTCTTGGTTATTTATCCGATTTGGCCAATTCAAGCGGCGTTGGAAACCTTATTTCAATGGCTATCCCCTAAAGATTCAAAATCCATTTTTCCTATTATTTTGCTTTACGAGACCTTCGTGAGAGTCCAAAACAATCGAAAAAGTGACTATTTTGGGGCGTATTCGGCCGATTTACCCGCGATCTGGACATTCGAACTATGCAAGCTCACTTTAAAATGCCATAAGTACATGTGTATGTGCTAATGTGTGAAAAAATCAACATTTCGTTTCGAATGATTTTTCAGACCCCGAGACCCTAGGGGTACCCTAAGGCCCGGCCCGAAAATTGAAGCTCTTTGTTCGGAAGGATGGACAGGAATTCCGATCATTAGGGTGTTAGGGTTTAGATAAAAACTCCGTGGACATAAAGATCGACCGAATCGGGAGAGTAACGAAGAAGTTATGGCCAAAATAGTTTTTAGCCCATGCCTCTGGGGTACCCCTAGGGCCCGGCCCGAAAATTGAAGCTCTTTGTTTGGTACGATGGACAGAAATTCCGATCATTAAGGGTTTTAAGCCTTTAGATAAGGATTCCGTGGACATAAAGATCGACCGAATCGGGCGAGAAACGAAGAAGTTATGGCCAAAATAGTTTTTGCGTCGGGTCCCGTTTTGCGCAGTTCCACTATTTTTGCCTTAACTTCTTGGTTATTTATCTGATTTGGCCGATTCAAGCGGCGTTGGAAACCTTATTTCAAGGGCTATCTCCTAAAAAGTTAAAATCCACTTTTCCTATTATTTTGCTTTACGAGACCTTCGTGAGAGTCCAGAAGAAGCGAAAAAGTTACTATTTTGGGGCGTATTCGGCCGATTTACCCGCAATCTGGGCCTTCGAAATACGCAAGCTCACTTTAAAATGCCATAAATACATGTTTATGTGTTAATGTGTGAAAAAATCGACATTTCGTTTCGAATGATTTTTCAGCCCCCGAGCCCCTAGGGGTACCATAGGGCCCGTCCCGAAAATTGAAGCTCTTTGTTCGGCAGGATGGATAGGAATTCCAATCATTAGGGGTCTTAGGCTTTTAGATAAGGATTCCGTGGACATAAAGATCGATCGAATCGGGCGAGTAACGAAGAAGTTATGGCCTAAATAGTTTTTAGCCCATGCCCCTATGGGTACCCCTAAGGCTCGGCCCAAAAATTGTAACTTTTGGTTCGGCACTATGGACCGGAATTCCGATCATGAGGGGTATTCGGCCATAAAATAAGGATTCCGTGGACATAAAGATCGACCGAATCGGGCGAGAAACGAAGAAGTTATGGCCAAAATAGTTTTTGCGTCAGGTCCCGTTTTGCGCAGTTCCACTATTTTTGCCATAACTTCTTGGTTATTTATCCGATTTGGCCGATTCTAGCGGCGTTGGAAACCTTATTTCAATGGCTATCCCCTAAAAATTCAAAATCCATTTTTTCTATTATTTTGCTTTACGAGACCTTCGTGAGAGTCCAAAACAAGCGAAAAAGATTTATAAGATTTGGCCGATTCAAGCGGCGTTCGAAACCTTATTTCAATGGCTATCCCCTAAAAAGTCAAAATCCATTTTTCCTATTATTTTGCTTTACGAGACCTTCGTGAGAGTCCAGAACAAGCGAAAAAGTTACTATTATGGGGCGTATTCGGCCGATTTACCCATGATCTGGGCCTTCGAACTACGCAAGCTCACTTTAAAATTCCATTAATACATGTTTATGTGCTAATGTGTGAAAAAAATCAACATTTCGTTTCGAATGATTTTTCAACCTCCGAGCCCCTAGGGGTACCCTAGGGCCTGTCCCGAAAATTAAAGCTCTTTGTTCAGCAGGATGGACAGGAATTCTGTTCATTAAGGGTCTTAGGCCTTTAGATAAGGATTCCGTGGACATAAATATTGACCGAATCGGGCGAGTAACGAAGAAGTTATGGCCAAAATAGTTTTTAGCCCATGCCCCTAGGGGTACCCCTAGGGCCCGGCCCGAAAATTGAAGCTCTTTATTCGGTACGATGGACAGGAATTCCGATCATTAAGGGTCTTAGGCCTTTAGATAAGGATTCCGTGGACATAAAGATCGACCGAATCGGGCAAGTAACGAAGAAGTTATGGCCAAAATAGTTTTTAGCCCATGCCCCTAGGGGTACCCCTAGGGACCGGCCCGAAAATTGAAGCTATTTATTCGGTACGATGGACAGGAATTCCGATCATTAAGGGTCTTAGGCCTTTAGATAAGGATTCCGTGGACATAAAGATCGACCGAATCGTCCGAGTAACGAAGAAGTTATGGCCAAAATAGTTTTTAGCCAAGGCCCCTAGGGGTACCCCTAGGGCCCTGCCCAAAAATTGGAACTTTTTGTTCGGCACGATGGACCAAAATTCCAATCATGAGGGGTATTAGGCCTTTAGATAAGTATTCCGTGGACATAAAGATAGGCCAAATCGGGCGAGAAACGAAGAAGTTATGGCCAAAATAGTTTTTGCGTCGGGTCCCGTTTTGCGCAGTTCCACTATTTTTGCCATAACTTCTTGGTTGTTTATAGGGGTGGTTCGGTATACCATACCGGGATTTTTTGGTCATACCGATACCATACCGAAAGTTTCGGTATGCATAATTTTGATATTGATACCATACCAAACTTTTCGGTTATTTATCTGATTTTGGCCGATTCAAGCGGCGTTGGAAATCTTATTTCAAGGGCTATCCCCTAAAAGGTCAAATTTCACTTTTCGTCTTATTTTTCTTTACGAGACATTCGTGAGAGTCCAAAACAAGCGAAAAAGTGAATATTTTAGGGCGTATTCGGTCAATTTACCCGCGATCGGGGCCTTCGAACTACGCAAGCTCACTTTAAAACGCCATAAATACATGTGTATATGCTAATGTTAGAAAAAATCAACATTTCGTTTCGAATGATTTTTCAGCCCCCGAGCCCCAAGGGGTACCCTAGGGCCCGGCCCGAAAATTGAAGCTCTTTGTTCGGCAGGATGAACTAGAATTCCGATCATGAGGGGATTAGGCCATTAAATAAGGATTCCGTGGACATAAAGATCGACCGAATCGGGCGAGAAGTGAAGAAGTTTTGGCCAAAATAGTTTTTGCGTCGGGTCCCGTTTTGCGCAGTTCCACTATTTTTGCCATAACTTCTTAGTTATTTATCCGATTTGGCCGATTCAAACGGAGTTGGAAACCTTATTTCAAGGGCTATCCCCTAAAAAGTCAAAATCCACTTTTCCTATTATTTTGCTTTACGAGACCTTCGTGAGAGTCCAGAACAAGCGAAAAAGTTACTATTTTGGGGCGTATTCGGCCGATATACCCATGATCTGGGCCTTCGAACTACGCAAGCTCACTTTAAAATGCCATAAATACATGTGTATGTGCTAATGTGTGAAAAAATCAACATTTCGTTTCGAATGATTTTTCAGCCCCCGAGCCCCTAGGGGTACCCTAGGGCCCGGCCAGAAAATTGAAGCTCTTTATTCGGCAGGATGGACAGGAATTCCGATCATTAGGGGTCTTAGGCCTTTAGATAAGGATTCCGTGGACATAAAGATTGACCGAATCGGGCAAGTAACGAAGAAGTTATGGCTAAAATAGTTTTTAGCTCAAGCC
Organism: Schizonepeta tenuifolia; assembly: GCA_029490685.1. Classification (NCBI taxonomy): domain Eukaryota; kingdom Viridiplantae; phylum Streptophyta; class Magnoliopsida; order Lamiales; family Lamiaceae; genus Schizonepeta; species Schizonepeta tenuifolia. The sequence goes on along the minus strand of CM055958.1, from coordinate 145,581 downwards.
CCAATGGGTAGAAACCCTAGGGCTCGGCCCAAAAATTGGAACTTTATGTTCGGCACGATGGACGTGAATTCCGATCATGAGGGGTATTAGGACATTAAATAAGTATTCCGTTGACATAAAGATCGACCGAATCGGGCGATAAAAAAGAAGTTATGGCCAAAATAGTTTTTGCGTCAGGTCCCGTTTTGCGCAGTTCCACTATTTTTGCCATAACTTTTTGGTTATTTATCCGATTTGACCGATTCGAGCAGCGTTGGAAACCTTATTTCAAGGGCTATCCCCTAAAAAGTCAAAATCCACTTTTCCTATTATTTTGCTTTACGAGACCTTCGTGAGAGTCCAGAACAAGCGAAAAAGTTACTATTTTGGGGCGTATTCTGCCGATTTACCCATGATCTGGGCCTTCGAACTACGCAAGCTCACTTTAAAATGCCATAAATACATGTTTATGTGCTAATGTGTGAAAAAAATCAACATTTCGTTTCGAATGATTTTTCAACCTCCGAGCCCCTAGGGGTACCCTAGGGCCTGTCCCGAAAATTAAAGTTCTTTGTTCAGCAGGATGGACAGAAATTCTGTTCATTAAGGGTCTTAGGCCTTTAGATAAGGATTCCGTGGACATAACTATTGACCGAATCGGGCGAGTAACGAAGAAGTTATGGCCAAAATAGTTTTTAGCCCATGCCCCTAGGGGTACCCCTAGGGACCGGCCCGAAAATTGAAGCTCTTTATTCGGTACGATGGACAGGAATTCCGATCATTAAGGGTATTAGGCCTTTAGATAAGGATTCCGTGGACATAAAGATCGACCGAATCGGGCGAGTAACGAAGAAGTTATGGCCAAAATAGTTTTTAGCCCATGCCCCTAGGGACCGGCCCGAAAATTGAAGCTCTTTATTCGGTACGATGGACAGGAATTCCGATCATTAAGGGTCTTATGCCTTTAGATAAGGATTCCGTTAACATAAAGATCGACCGAATCGGGCGAGTAACGAAGAAGTTATGGCCTAAATAGTTTTTAGCCCATGCCCCTAGGGACCGGCCCGAAAATTGAAGCTCTTTGTTTGGTACGATGGACAGAAATTCCGATCATTAAGGGTCTTAGGCCTTTAGATAAGGATTCCGTGGACATAAAGATCGACCGATTCGGGCGAGAAACGAAGAAGTTATGGTCAAAATAGTTTTTGCGTACGGTCCCGTTTTGCGCAGTTCCACTATTTTTGCCATAACTTCTTGGTTATTTATCCAATTTGGCTGATTCAAGCGGCGTTGGAAACCTTATTTCAAGGGCTATCCCCTATAAAGTGAAAATCCTTTTTTCCTATTATTTTGCTTTACGAGACCTTCGTGAGAGTCCAAAATAAGCGAAAAAGTAACTATTTTGGGGCGTATTCGGCCGATTTACCCGCGATCTGGGCCTTCGAACTACGCAAGCTCACTTTAAAATGCCATAAATACATGTCCATGTGCTAATGTGTGAAAAAATCAACATTTCGTTTCGAATGATTTTTCAACCTCCGAGCCCCTAGGGGTACCCTAGGGCTCGGCCCGAAAATTGAAGCTCTTTGTTCGGCAGGATAGACAGGAATTCCGATCATTAGGGGTCTTAATCCTTTAGATAAGGATTCCGTTGACATAAATATTGACCGAATCGGGCGAGTAACGAAGAAGTTATAGCGAAAATAGTTTTTAGCCCATGCCCCTAGGGGTACCATTAAGGCCCAGCCCAAAAATTGAAACTTTTTGTTCGGTACGATGGAACGAAATTCCGATCATGAGGGGTATTAGGCCTTTAGATAAGGATTCCGTGGACATAAAGATCGATCGAATCAGGCGAGAAACGAAGAAGTTATGGACAAAATAGTTTTTAGCCCAGGCCCCTAGGGGTACCCCTAGGGCCCGCCCAAAAAATTGGAACTTTTTGTTCAGCACGATGGACTGGAATTCCGATTGTGTGGGGTATTAGGCCTTTAGATAAGGAATCTGTGGACATAAAGATCGACCGAATCGGGCGAGAAACGAAGAAGTTATGGCCAAATTAATTTTTGCGTCGAGTCCCGTTTTGCGCAGTTCCACTATTTTTGCCATTACTTCTTGGTTATTTATCCGATTTGGCCGATTGAAGCAGCGTTGTAAACCTTATTTAAAGGGCTATACCCTAGAAAGTCAAAATCCACTTTTCCTATTATTTTGCTTTACGAGACCTTCGTGAGAGTAAAAAACAAGCGAAAAAGTTACTATTTTGGGGCGTATTCGGCCGATTTACCCGCGATCTGGGCCTTCGAACTGCGCAAGATCACTTTAAAATGACATAAATACATATGTATGTGCTAATGTGAGAAAAAAAACAACATTTCATTTCGGATGATTTTTCAGCCTCCGAGCCCCTAGGGGTACCCTTAGGGCCCGTCCCGAAAATTGAAGCTCTTTGTTCTGCACAATGGATAGGAATTGCGATCATTAGGGGTCTTAGGCCTTTAGATAAGGATTCCGTGGACATAAAGATCGACCGAATCGGGCGAGTAACGAAGAAGTTATGGCTAAAATAGTTTTTAGCCCAAGCCCCTATGGGTAGAAACCCTAGGGCCCGGCCCAAAATTGGAACTTTTTGTTCGGCACGATAGACTGGAATTCCGATCATGAGGGGTATTAGGACATTAAATAAGTATTCCGTTGACATAAAGATCGACCGAATCGTGCGAGAAACGAAGAAGTTATGGCCAAAATAGTTTTTGCGTCAAGTCCCGTTTTGCGCAGTTCCACTATTTTTGCCATAACTTCTTAGTTATTTATCCGATTTGGCCAATTCAAGCGGCGTTGGAAACCTTATTTCCAGGGCTATCCCCTAAAAAGTCAAAATCCATTTTTCCTATTATTTTGCTTTACGAGACCTTCGTGAGAGTCCCGAACAAACGAAAAAGTTACTATTTTGGGGCGTATTCGACCGATTTACCCATGATCTGGGCCTTCGAACTACGCAAGCTCACTTTAAAATGCCATAAATACATGTTTATGTGCTAATGTGTGAAAAAAAATCAACATTTCGTTTCGAATGATTTTTCAACCTCCGAGCCCCTAGGGGTACCCTAGGGCCTGTCCCGAAAATTAAAGCTCTTTGTTCAACAGGATGGACAGGAAATCTGTTCATTAAGGGTCTTAGGCCTTTAGATAAGGATTCCTTGGACATAAATATTGACCGAATCGGGCGGGTAACGAAGAAGTTATGGCCAAAATAGTTTTTAGCCCATGCCCCTAGGGGTACCCCTAGGCACCGGCCCGAAAATTGAAGCTCTTTATTCGGTACGATGGACAGGAATTCCGATCATTAAGGGTCTTAGGCATTTAGATAAGGATTCCGTGGACATAAAGATCGACCGAATCGGGCGAGTAACGAAGAAGTTATGGCCAAAATAGTTTTTAGCCCATGCCCCTAGGGGTACCCCTAGGGACCGGCCCGAAAATTGAAACTCTTTATTCGGTACGATGGATAGGAATTCCGATCATTAAGGGTCTTAGGCCTTTAGATAAGGATTCCGTGAACATAAAGATCGACCGAATCGGACGAGTAACGAAGAAGTTATGGCCTAAATAGTTTTTAGCCCATGCCCCTAGGGGGTACCCCTAGGGCTCGGCCAAAAAATAGGAACTTTTTGTTCGGCACGATGGAACGAAATTCCGATCATAAGGGGTATTAGGCCTTTAGATAAGGATTCCGTGGACATAAAGATCAACCGAATCGGGCGAGAAACGAAGAAGTTATGGCCAAAATAGTTTTTGCGTTGGGTCCCGTTTTGCGCAGTTCCACTATTTTTGCCATAACTTCTTGGTTATTTATCTGATTTGGCCGATTCAAGCGGCGTTGTAAACCTTATTTCAAGGGCCATCCCCTTAAAAGTCAAAATCCACTTTTCAAAATATTTTGCTTTACGAGACCATCGTGAGAGTCCAAAACAAGCGAAAAAGTGACTATTTTAGGGCGTATTCGGCAGATTTACCCGCGATCTGGGCCTTCGAACTACGCAAGCTCACATTAAAATGCCATAAATACATGTGTATGTGCTAATGTGTGAAAAAATCAACATTTCGTTTCGAATGATTCTTCAGCTTCCGAGCCCCTAGGTATACTACCACTAGGGCCCGGCCCGAAAATTGAAGCTCTTTGTTCGGCACGATGGATAAGATTTTCGATCATTAGGGGTCTTAGACCTTTAGATAAGGATTCCGTGGACATAAAGATCGACTGAATCGGACGAGTAACGAAGAAGTTATGGCCAAAATAGTTTTTAGCCCATGCCCCTAGGGGTACTCCTAGGGCTCGGCCCAAAAATTGGAACTTTTTGTTCGCCATGATGGACCGGAATTCCGATCATGAGGGGTATTAGGCCATTAAATAAGGATTCCTTGGACATAAAGATCGACCGAATCGGGCGAGAAACGAAGAAGTTATGGCCAAAATAGTTTTTGCGTCGGGTCCCATTTTGTGCAGTTCCACTATTTTTGCCATAACTTCTTGGTTATTTATCCGATTCGGCCGATTCAAGCGGCTTAGAAACCTAATTTCAAGGGCTATCCCTTAAAAAGTCAAAATCCACTTTTCCTATTATTTTGCTTTACGAGACCTTCGTGAGAGTCCAAAACAAGCGAAAAATGACTATTTTGGGGCGTTTCGGCCGATTTACCCGCGTTCTGAGCCTTCGAACTACGCAAGCTCACTTTAAAATGCCATAAATACATGTGTATGTACTAATGTGTGAAAAAATCAACATTTCGTTTCGAATGATTTTTCAGCCCCCGAGCCCCTAGGGGTACCCTAGGGCCCGGCCCGAAAATTGAAGCTCTTTGTTCGGCAGGATGGACAGGAATTCCGATCATTAGGGGTCTTAGGCCTTTAGATAAGGATTCCGTGGATATAAAGATCGACCGAATCGGGCGAGTAACGAAGAAGTTATGGCTAAAATAGTTTTTAGCCCATTCCCCCAAGGGTACCCCTAGGGCCCAGCCCAAAAATAGAAGCTCTTTGTTCGGTACGATGGACGGGAATTCCGATGATTAAGGGTCATAGGCCTTTAGATAAGGATTCCGTGGACATAAATTTCGACCGAATCGGGCGAGTAACGAAGAAGTTATGGCCAAAATAGTTTTTAGCCCAGGCCCCTAGGGGTCCTAGGGCCCGACCCAAAAATTGGAACTTTTTGTTCGGCACGATGGACCGAAATTCCGATCATGAGGGGTATTAGCCCTTTAGATAAGGATTCCGTGGACATAAAGATCGACCGAATCGGGCGAGAAACAAAGAAGTTATGGCCAAAATAGTATTTGTGTCGGATCCCGTTTTGGCGCAGTTCCACTATTTTTGCCATAACTTCTTGGTTATTTATCTGATTTGGCCGATTCAAGCGGCGTTGGAAACCTTATTTCAAGGGCTATCCCCTAAAAGGTCAAATTGCACTTTTCGTCTTATTTTTCTTTACGAGAAATTCGTGAGAGTCCAAAACAAGCGAAAAAGTGAATATTTTAGGGCGTATTCGGTCAATTTACCCGCGATCGGGGCCTTCGAACTACGCAAGCTCACTTTAAAACGCCATAAATACATGTGTATGTGCTAATGTTTGAAAAAATCAACATTTCGTTTCGAATGATTTTTCAGCCCCCGAGCTCCAAGGGGAACCCTAGGGCCCGACCCGAAAATTGAAGCTCTTTGTTCGGCAGAATGGATAGGAATTCCGATCATTAGGGTCTTAGGCCTTTAGATAAGGATTCCAAGGACATAAAGATCGACCGAATCGGGCGAGTAACGAAGAAGTTATGGCAAAATAGTTTTTAGCCCATGCCCCTAGGGGTACCCCTAGGGCCCGACCCAAAACTTGGAACTTTTTGTTCGGCACGATGGACTGGAATTCCGATCATGAGGAGTATTAGGCCATTAAATAAGGATTCCGTGGACATAAAGATCGACCGAATCGGGCGAGAAGTGAAGAAGTTATGGCCAAAATAGTTTTTGCGTCGGGTCCCGTTTTGCGCAGTTCAACTATTTTTGCCATAACTTCTAGGCTATTTGTCCGATTTGGCCGAATCAAGCGGCGTTGGAAACCTTATTCCAATGGGTATCCCTCAAAAGGTCAAAATATACTTTTCCTATTATTTTTCTTTACGAGAACTTTGTGAGAGTCCAAAATAAGCGAAAAAGTGAATAATTAAGGGCGTATTGGGTCGATTTATCCGCGATCGGGGCCTTCGAACTACGCAAGCTCACTTTAAAACGCCATAAATACATGTGTATGTGCTAATTTGCGAAAAAATCTTCAATTCGTTTTGGATGATTTTTCAGCCCCCGAGCTCCTAGGGGCCCGGCGTGAAAATTGAAGTTCATTATTAGGCACGATAGACAGGAATTCTGATCATGAGGGGTCTTATGCCATTAGATAAGGATTCCGTAGACATAATGATCAACTAAATCGAGCGAGTAACGAATAAGTTATGGCCAAAATAGTTTTTAGCCAAGGCCCCTATGGGTACCCCTAGGGCCGAGCCCAAAAATTGGAACTTTTTGTTCGGCACACTGGACAGGAATTCCAATCAAGAGGGATCTTAGGCCTTTAGATAAAATTTACGTGAACTTAAAGATTGGCCAAATCGGGTGAGTAACGTAGAAGTTATGGCCAAAATAGTTTTTAGCCCACGCCCCTAGGGGTAGAGCCTGGCCCAAAAATTGGTGCTCTTTGTTCGGCACGATGGATAGGAATTCCAATCATGAGGGGTCTTGGGCCTTTAGGTAAAGTTTCTGTGGACATAAAGTTTAACCAAATCGGAATAGTAACGAAAAAGTTATGGCCAAAATAGTTTTTGCGTCGGGTCCCGTTTTGCGCAGTTCCTCTATTTTTACCATAACTTCTAGGCTATTTGTCCGATTTTGTCGAATCTAGCGGTGTTGGAAACCTTATTCCAAGGGCTATCCCCCAAAAAGTCAAAATCCACTTTTCCTATTTATTTGCTTTATGAGAACTTCGTGAGAGTCCAAAAGAAGCGAAAAATGAATATTTTGGGGCGTATTCGGTCGACTTACCCTCGATCAGGGCCTTCGAACTACGCAAGCTCACTTTAAAATGCCATTAATACATGTGTATGTGCTAATGTGCGAAAAAATCTGCATTTCGTTTTGGATGATTTTTCAGCCCCCGAGTTCATAGGGGTACCCCTAGGCCCGGCCTGAAAATTGAAGTTCTTTATTCGTCACAATAGACAGGAATTCTGAGCATGAGGGGTCTTATTCTTATAGATAAGGATTCAGTGGACATAAAAATCGACCGAATCGGGCGAGTAACGAATAATTTATGGCCAAAATAGTTTTTTGCCAGGCCCAAAGAGGTACCCCTAGGGCCGAGCCCAAAAATTGGAACTTTTTCTTCGGCACAATTGATAGGAATTCCATTCAAGAGGGGTCTTAGACCTTTAGATAAGGATTACGTGAACATAAAGATTGGCCAAATTGGGCGAGCAACGAAGAAGTTATGGCCAAAATAGTTTTTAGCCCACGCCCCTAGGGTTAGGGCCTGGCCCAAAAATTGGAGATCTTTGTTCGGTACGATGGATAGGAATTCCAATCATGAGGGGTCTTGGGCCTTTAGGTAAGGTTTCTGTGGACATAAAGTTCAACCAAATCGGGATAGTAAAGAAGAAGTTATGGCCAAAATAGTTTTTGCGTCAGGTCCCGTTTTGCGCAGTTCCTCTATTTTTACCATAACTTCTAGGCTATTTGTCCGATTTGGCCGAATCTAGCGGTGTTGGAAACCTTGTTCCAAGGGCTATCCCCCAAAAAGTCAAAATCACTTTTCCTATTTATTTGCTTTATGAGAACTTCGTGAGAGTCCAAAACAAGCGAAAAAATGAATATTTTGGGGCGTATTCGGTCGACTTACCCTCGATCGGGGCCTTCGAACTACGCAAGCTCAATTTAAAATGCCATCAATATATGTGTATGTGCTAATGTGCGAAAAAAATCTTCATTTCATTTTGGATGATTTTTCAGCTTCCGAGCCCCTAGGCGCTCGGCGTGAAAATTGAAGTTCTTTATTAGGCACGATAGACAGGAATTCCGATCATGAGGGGTCTTATACCATTAGATAAGGATTTTGTGGACATAAAGATCAACTGAATTGATTTAGTAACGAATAAGTTATGGCCAAAATAGTTTTTAGCCCAGGCCCCAAGAGGTACCCCTAGGGTCGAGCCCAAATATAGGAACTTTTTCTTCGGCATAATTGATAGGAATTCCATTCAAGAGGGGTCTTAGACCTTTAGATAAGGATTACGTGAACATAAAGATGGGCCAAATTGGGCGAGCAACGAAGAAGTTATGGCCAAAATAGTTTTTAGCCCACGCCCGTAGGGGTAGGGCCTGGCCCAAAAATTGGAGCTCTTTGTTCGGCAAGATGGATAGGAATTCCAATCATGAGGGGTCTTGGGCCTTTAGGTAAGGTTTCTGTGGACATAAAGTTCAACCAAATCAGGATAGTAACGAAGAAGTTATAACCAAAATAGTTTTTGCGTCAGGTCCCGTTTTGCGCAGTTCCTCTATTTTTACCATAACTTCTAGGCTATTTGTCCGATTTGGCCGAATCTAGCGGTGTTGGAAACCTTATTCCAAGGGATATCCCCAAAAAGTCAAAATCCACTTTTCCTATTTATTTGCTTTATGAGAACTTCGTGAGAGTCCAAAACAAGCGAAAAAATGAAAATTTTGGGGCGTATTCGGTCGACTTACCCTCGATCGGGGCCTTCGAACTACGCAAGCTCAATTTAAAATGCCATCAATACATGTGTATGTGCTAATGTGTGAAAAAATCTGCATTTCGTTTTGGATGATTTTTCAGCCCCCGAGTTCATAGGGGTACCCCTAGGCCCGGCCTGAAAATTGAAGTTCTTTATTCGTCACAATTGACAGGAATTCTGATCATGAGGGGTCTTATTCCTATAGATAAGGATTCCGTGGACATAAAAATCGACCGAATCGGGCGAGTAACGAATAAGTTATGGCCAAAATAGTTTTTAGCCCAGGCCCCTAGGGGTACCTCAAGGGCCCGGCCCAAAAATTGGAACTTTTTGTTCGGAATGATGGACAGGAATTCCAATCAAGAGGGGTCTTAGGCCTTTAGATAAGGATTACATGGACATAAAGATCGACCGAATTGGGCGAGTAACGAAGAAGTTATATCCAAAATAGTTTTTAGCCCAGGCCCCTAGAACCCCTAGGGCCCAACCCAAAAATTAGAGCTCTTCGTTCGACACGACGTATAGGAATTCCAATCATGAGGGGTCTTATGCCTTTAGATAAGGATTCTTTGGACATAAAAATCGACCGAATCGGGAGAGCAAGGAAGAAGTTATGGCCAAAATAGTGTTTGCGTCGGGTCCCGTTTTGCGCAGTTCCACTATTTTTGCCATAACTTCTAGGTTATATGTCCGATTTGGCCGACTCAAGCGGCGTTGGAAACCTTAATCCAATGGCTATCCCTCAAAAAGTCAAAATCTATTTTTCCTATTATTTTGCTTTACGAAAACTTCGTGAGAGTCCAAAACAAGCGAAAAAATGAATAATTTGGGGCGTATTCGATCGATTTATCCGCGATCGGGGCCTTCAAACTACGCAAGATCACTTTAAAACGCCATAAATACATGTGTATGTGCTAATGTGCGAAAAAATCTTCATTTCGTTTTGGATGATTTTTCAGCCTCCATGCTCCTAAGCGCCCGGCGTGAAAATTGAAGTTCTTTATTAGGCACGATAGACAGGAATTTCGATCATGAGGGGTCCTATACCATTAGATAAGGATTCCGTGGACATAAAGATCAACTGAATCGAGCGAGTAACGAATAAGTTATGGCCAAAATAGTTTTTAGCCCAGGCCCCAAGAGGTACCCCTAGGGCCGAGCCCAAAAATTGGAACTTTTTCTTCGGCACAATAGATAGGATTTCCATTCAAGAGGGGTCTTAGACCTTTAGATAAAAATTACGTGAACATAAAGATTGGCCAAATTGGGCGAGCAACGAAGAAGTTATGGCCAAAATAGTTTTTAGCCCAAACCCCTAGGGGCCCGGCCCAAAAATTGGAGCTCTTTGTTCGGTACGATTGATAGAAATTCCAATCATGAGGGGTCTTGGGCCTTTAGATAAGGTTTCTGTGGACATAAAGTTCAACCGAATCGGGCGAATAAAGAAGAAGTTATGGCCAAAATAGTTTTTGCGTCGGGTCCCGTTTTGCGCAGTTCCACTATTTTTGCCATAACTTCTAGGCTAATTGTCAGATTTGGCCGAATCTAGCGATGTTGGAAATCTTATTCCAAGAACTATCCCCCAAAAATTCAAAATCCACTTTTCCTATTATTTTGCTTTACGAGAACTTCGTGAGAGTCCAAAATAAGCGAAAAAGTGAATATTTTAGGGCGTATTCGGTCGATTTACCCGCGATCGAGGCCTTCGAACTATGCAAGCTCACTTTAAAATGCCATAAATACATGTGTATGTGCTAATGTGCGAAAAAATCTCCATTTCGTTTCGTATAATGTTTCAGTCCCCGAGCCCCTAGGGGTACCCCTATGGCCCGCCCTGAAAATTGAGGTTCTTTATTCGGTACGATGGACAGGAATTACGATCATTAGGAGTCTTAGGCCTTTAGGTAAGGATTCCATGGAAATAAAGATCAACCGAATCAGGCGAGTAACGAATAAGTTATGGCCAAAATAGTTTTTGCGTCGCGTCTCGTTTTTCGTATTTTCACTATTTTTGCCATAACTTCTTTGCTATTTGTCCGAATTGGCCGAATTAAGCGGCGTTGGAAACCATACTCCAAAGGCTATCCCCCAAAAAGTCAAAATCAACTTTTTCTATTATTTTCCTTTACGAGAACTTCATAAGAGTCCAAAACAAGCGAAAAAGTGAATATTTTGGGGCGTATTCGGTTGATTTACCCTCGATCGGGGCCTTCGAACTACGCAAGCTCACTTTAAAACGCCATCAATACATGTGTATGTGCTAATGTGCAAAAAAATCTGCATTTCGGTTTTGGATGATTTTTCAGCCTCCGAGTCCCTAGGGGCCCGGCGTGAAAATTGAAGTTCTATATTAGGCACAATATACAGGAATTCCGATCATGAGGGGTCTTATGCCATTAGATAAGGATTTCATGGACATAAAGATCAACTGAATCGAGCGAGTAACGAATAAGTTATGGCCAAAATAGTTTTTAGCCCAGACCCTAGAGGTAACCCTAGAGCCCGGCCCAAAAATTGGAACTTTTTGTTCGGCACGATGGACAGGAATTCCAATCAAGAGGGGTCTTAGGCCATTAGATAAGGATTACATGAACATAAAGATTGGCTAAATCGGGCGAGTAACGAAGAAGTTATGGCCAAAATCGTTTTTAGCCCACGCCCCTAGGGGTACTCCTAGGGCACGGCCCAAACATTGGAGCTCTTTGTTCGGTACGATGGATAGGAATTCCTATCATGTGCGGTCTTGGGCCTTTAGATAAGGTTTCTGTGGACATAAAGTTCGACCGAATCGGGCGAGTAACGAAGAAGTTATGGCCAAAATAGTTTTTGCGCAGTTCAACTATTTTTGCCATAACTTCTAGGCTATTTGTCCGATTTGGCCGAATCTAGCGGTGTTGGAAACCTTATTCCAAAGGCTATCTCTCAAAAAAACAAAATCCACTTTTCTTATTATTTTGCTTTACGAGAACAACGTGAGAGTCCAAAACAAGTGAAAAAGTGAATATTTTAGGGCGTATTCCGTCGATTTACCCGCGATCGGGGCCTTCGAACTATGCAAGCTCACTTTAAAACGCCATAAATACATGTGTATGTGCTAATGTGCCTAAAAAATCTCTATTTCATTTCATATAATTTTTCAGCCCTCGAGCCCCTAGGGGTACCACTAGGGCCCGCCCTGAAAATTGAGGTTCTTTATTCGGCACGATGAAAAGGAATTTCGATCATGCGAGGTCTTAGGCTTTTAAATAAGAATTCCGTGGACATAAAGATCGACCGAATCAGGCGAGTAACGAAGAAATTATGGCCAAAATAGTTTTTAGCCCAGGCCCCTAGGGGTACCCCTAGGGCATGTCCCTAAAATTAGAACTTTTTATTCGGCATGATGGACTAAAATTTCAATCATGCGAGGTCTTAGGTCTTTAGATAAGGATTCTGTGAACATAAAAATCGACCAAATCGGACGAGTAACGAAGAAGTTATAGCCAAAATAGTTTTTAGCCCAGGACCCTAGGGGTACCCCTAGTGCCCGACCCAAAAATTAGAGCTCTTTGTTCGGCACGATGGATTGGAATTCCAATCATGATGGGTCTTAAGCCTTTAGATAAGGATTCTATGGACATAAAGATCGACCGAATCGGGCGAGTAACGAAGAAGTTATGGCCAAAATAGTTTTTGCATCTGGTCCCGTTTTTGCGCAGTTCCACTATTTTTGCCATAACTTCTAGACTAGGGGTGTGCATCGGTCGGTCGGTAAAACCGGCCGGCCAAAATTTTACAAACCGTCAACCGGACCGATAGAAATTTTTTTGCACCCGGCCACACCGAAAAAAACTTTTGAACCGAACCTGGGCCGGACCGAAAAAGTCGGTCGGTTCGGCCGGTTATTTTAAACCGAAAAAATAAAATAAAAATTAAAAAAATTATATACAGTGAGTAAGTTCATGTTGATACAGTGAGTTTTTCAAACAACGAAGGGTTATCAAACTGTAACAAGAACCTGCACTTTATTATGTAGATTAACCTTCATGATAATTATTTTAATTCAACAATCTTGTGAATGGAATCCAAGGGAAAATGCAAGCTGACCTCAATCTTTGGGATGACCAGAGAGTTCATAAGAATTTTGAGTCAGGACTTCACCAAAATTATCTGGATTAAAGGGCCCATTATAAAAATTGGCATTCTGCCTAATTCTTCAAAATCGCTTCAAAATAAATAGAGAGAGTAACTAATCAAGACGGAAGCTTTCCGGCGCCAACGAATTTCAAGACAGAACAGTGGACTCGCAATTTCAAGATGGAACAGAGGACTGGTGCGAGAACAGTAGAGTAACGGAGCGACGCCGACTGAGAAATGAAGTTGGAGACTCGGAGGTGGAGTGGTGCGACAAGAAGCCGGAGAGGCATAGGGGTGATTACAGTAGAGAGAGTTTTTGCAGTGAGAAGTGAAAAAAATGAGAAATAGGCAAACAACGGTCAGTGATAGTAGGGTTTTAGGGTTATTTTTTAACACTATAATTTCTATATTCGGTTGGTTCGGTCCCCGACCGATCAAATTTGTTGAAACCGAGGACCGAACCGAGAACCGAAATTTGCCAATTTTAGAAACCGAGCCAAGAACCGATACGTCTATAAACCGGGCCGAACCGACCAAAACTCATCGGTTCGGTCGGTTTTTTCGGTTCAGTTCCATCCATGCACACCCCTATTCTAGACTATTTGTCCGATTTGACCGAATCAAGCGGCGTTGGAAACCTTATTCCAAGGGCTATCCCCCAAAAAGACAAAATCTACTTTTCCTATTATTTTGCTTTACGAGAACTTTGTGGAGTCCAAAACAAGCGAAAAGGTGAATATTTTGGGACGTATTCGGTCGATTTACCCGCGATCGGGGCCTTCGAACTACGCAAGCTCACTTTAAAACGACATAAATACATGTGTCTGTGCTAATGTGCGAAAAATCTGCATTTCGTTTTGGATGATTTTTCAACCTCTGAGCCCCTAGGGGTACCCTTAGGGCCCAGCCTGAAAATTGAAGTTCTTTATTCGGCACGATGGACAGGAATTCCGATCATGAGGGATCTTAGGCCATTAGATAAGGATTTCGTGGACATAAAGATCGACCGAATCAGGCGAGTAACGAATTAGTTATGGCCAAAATAATTTTTAGCCCAGGCCCTAGGGGAACCCCTAAGCTCCGGCCCAAAAATTGGAACTTTTTGTTCGGCACGATGGATAGGAATTCCAATCAAGAGGGGTCTTAGGCCTTTAGATAAGGATTCCATGGACATAAAGATCGACTGAATCGGGCGAGTAACGAATAAGTTATGGCCAAAATAGTTTTTAGCCCACGCGCCTAGGGGTACCCCTAGGGCCTGACCCAAAAATTGGAGCTTTTTGTACGGCACGATGGATAGGAATTCCAATCATGAGGAGTCTTAAGCCTTTAGATAAGGATTCTGTGGACATAAAGATCGATCGAATCGGGCGAGTCACGAAGAAGTTATGGCCAAAATAGTTTTTGAATCGGGTCCCGTTTTTGCGTAGTTCCACTATTTTTCCCATAACTTCTAGACTATTTGTCCGATTCGGCCGAATCAAGCGACGTTGGAAACCTTGTTCCAAGGGCTATCCCCCAAAAAGTCAAAATCCACTTTTCCTATTATTTTGCTTTACGAGAACTTTGTGAGAGTCCAAAACAAGCGAAAAAGTGAATATTTTGGGGCGTACTCGATCGATATACATGCGATCGGGTCATTCGAACTACGTAAGCTTACTTTAAAAAGCCATAAAAACATGTGTATGTGCTAATGTGCGAAAAAATCTTCATTTCATTTTGGATGATTTTTCAACCCCCAAGCCCCTAGGGGTACCCCTAGGGCCTGCCCTGAAAATTGAGGTTCTTTATTCGGCATGATGGACAGAAATTTCGATCAGTAGGGATCTTAGACCTTTAGGTAAGGATTCCATGAACATAATTATCGACCTAATCGGGCGAGTAACGAATAAGTTATGGCCAAAATAGTTTTTGCGTCGGGTCCCGTTTTGCGTAGTTTCACTATTTTTGCCATAACTTCTATGCTATTTGACCGATTTGGCCGAATTAAGCGGCGTTGGACACCTTATTTCAAGAGCTATCCCCTGACAAGTCAAAACACACTTTTTCTATTATTATTTTTACGAGAACTTTGTGAGAGTCCAAAACAAGCGAAAAAGTGAATATTTTGGGTCGTATTCGGCCGATTTACCCTCGATCGGGGCCTTCAAACTACGCAAACTCACTTTAAAATGCCATAAATACATGTGTATGTGCTAATGTGCAAAAAAAATCTGCATTTTGTTTTGGATGATTTTTCAGACCCCGAGTTCCTAGGGGTACCCCTAGGCCCGGCCTGAAAATTGAAGTTCTTGATTCGTCACGATAAATAGAATTTCCGATCATGAGGGGTCTTATTTCATTAGATAAGGATTCCGTGGACATAAAAATCGACCGAATCGGGCGAGTATCGAATAAGTTATGGCCAAAAAAAATTTTAGCCCAGGCCCCTAGGGGTAACCCTAGGGCCCGGCCCAAAAATTAGAACTTTTTGTTCGGCACGATGGACAGGAATTCCAATCAAGAGGGGTCTTAGGCCTTTAGATAAGGATTACATGGACATAAAGATCGACCGAATCGGGCGAGTAACGAAGTAGTTATGGCCAATATAGTTTTTAGCCCAGGCCCCTAGG
The DNA here is from genome assembly GCA_029490685.1 of Schizonepeta tenuifolia. NCBI lineage: Eukaryota > Viridiplantae > Streptophyta > Magnoliopsida > Lamiales > Lamiaceae > Schizonepeta > Schizonepeta tenuifolia. The sequence goes on along the minus strand of CM055958.1, from coordinate 130,084 downwards.
GGTACCCCTAGGGCCCGACCCAAAAATTGGAGCTCTTTGTTCGGCACAATGTATAGAAATTCCAATCATGAGGGGTCTTATGCCTTTAGATAAGGATTCTTTGGACATAAAGATCTACCGAATCAGGCGAGTAACGAAGAAGTTATGGCCAAAATAATTTTTTCGTCGGGTCCCGTTTTGCGCAGTTCCACTATTTTTGCCATAATTTCTAAGCTATTTGTCCGATTTGGCGGAATCTAGCGGTGTTGGAAACCTTATTCCAAGGGCTATTCCCCAAAAAGTCAAAATCCACTTTTCCTATTATTTTGCTTTATGAGAACTTCGTGAGAGTCCAAAACAAGCAAAAAAGTGAATATTTTGGGGCGTATTCGGTCGATTTACCCTCAATCGGGGCCTTCGAAATACGCAAGGTCACTTTAAAATGCCATAAATACATGTGTATGTGCTAATGTACAAAAAAATCTGCATTTCGGTTTTGGATGATTTTTCAGCCTCCGAGCCCCTAGGGGCCCGGCGTGAAAATTGAAGTTCTTTATTAGGCACGATAGACAGGAAATCCGATCATGAGGGGTCTTATGCCATTAGATAAGGATTCCATGGACATAAAGATCAACTGAATCGAGTGAGTAACGAATAAGTTATGGCCAAAATAGTTTTTAGCCCAGACCCTAGGGGTAACCCTAGGGCCAGGCCCAAAAATTGGAACTTTTTGTTCGGCACGATGGACAGGAATTCCAATCAAGAGGGGTCTTAGGCCTTTAGATAAGGATTACGTGAACATAAAGATTGGCTAAATCGGGCGAGTAACGAAGAAGTTATGGCCAAAATCGTTTTTAGCCCACGCCCCTAGGGGTACTCCTAGGGCACGGCCCAAACATTGGAGCTCTTTGTTCGGTACGATGGATAGGAATTCCTATCATGTGCGGTCTTGGGCCTTTAGATAAGGTTTCTGTGGACATAAAGTTCGACCGAATCGGGCGAGTAACGAAGAAGTTATGGCCAAAATAGTTTTTGCGCAGTTCAACTATTTTTGCCATAACTTCTAGGTTATTTGTCCGATTTGGCCGAATCTAGTGGACTTGGAAACCTTATTCCAAAGGCTATCTCCCAAAAAGTCAAAATCCACTTTTCTTATTATTTTGCTTTACGAGAACTACGTGAGAGTCCAAACCAAGTGAAAAAGTGAATATTTTAGGGCGTATTCGGTCGATTTACCCGCGATCGGGGCCTTCGAACTGTGCAAGCTCACTTTAAAATGCCATAAATACATGTGTATGTGCTAATGTGCCAAAAAAATCTCCATTTCGTTTCACATAATTTTTCAGCTCCCGAGCCCCTAGGGGTACCCCTAGGGCCCGCCCTGAAAATTGAGGTTCTTTATTCGGCACGATGGAAAGGAATTTCGATCATGCGAGGTCTTAGGCTTTTAGATAAGAATTCCGTGGACATAAAGATCGACCGAATCAGGCGAGTAACGAAGAAATTATGGCCAAAATAGTTTTTAGCCCAGGCCCCTAGGGGGTACCCCTAGGGCATGTTCCTAAAATTGGAACTTTTTATTCGGCATGATGGACTAGAATTTCGATCATGCGAGGTCTTAGGTCTTTAGATAAGGATTCTGTGAACATAAAAATCGACCAAATAGGGCGAGTAACGAAGAAGTTATAGCCAAAATAGTTTTTAGCCTAGGCCCCTAGGGGTACCCCTAGTGCCCGACCCAAAAATTAGAGCTCTTTGTTCGGCACGATGGATAGCAATTCCAATCATGATGGGACTTAAGCCTTTAGATAAGGATTCTGTGGACATAAAGATCGACCGAATCGGGCGAGTAACGAAGAAGTTATGGCCAAAATAGTTTTTGCATCTGGTCCCGTTTTTGCGCAGTTCCACTATTTTTGCCATAACTTCTAGACTATTTGTCCGATTTGACCGAATCAAGCGGTGTTGGAAACCTTATTCCAAGGGCTATCCCCCAAAAAGACAAAATCCACTTTTCCTATTATTTTGCATTACGAGAACTTTGTGGAGTCCAAAACAAGCGAAAAAGTGAATATTTTGGGGCGTATTCGGTCGATTTACCCGCGATCGGGGCCTTCGAACTACGCAAGCTCACTTTAAAACGACATAAATACATGTGTCTGTGTTAATGTGCGAAAAAATCTGCATTTCGTTTTGGATGATTTTTCAACCTCCGAGCCCCTAGGGGTACCCTTAGGGCCCAGCCTGAAAATTGAAGTTCTTTATTCGGCACGATGGACAGGAATTCCGATCATGAGGGATCTTAGGCCATTAGATAAGGATTCCGTGGACATAAAGATCGACCGAATCAGGCGAGTAACGAATTAGTTATGGCCAAAATAATTTTTAGCCCAGGCCCTAGGGGAACCCCTAGGCTCCGGCCCAAAAATTGGAACTTTTTGTTCGGCACGATGGATAGAAATTCCAATCAAGAGGGGTCTTATGCCTTTAGATAAGGATTCCATGGACATAAAGATCGACTGAATCGGGCGAGTAACGAATAAGTTATGGCCAAAATAGTTTTTAGCCGAGGTTCCTAAGGGTACCCCTAGGGCCTGACCCAAAAATTGGAGCTCTTTGTACGGCACGATGGATAGGAATTTCAATCATGAGGAGTCTTAAGCCTTTAGATAAGCATTCTGTGGACATAAAGATCGATCGAATCGAGCGAGTAACGAAGAACTTATGGCCAAAATAGTTTTTGCGTCGGGTCCCGTTATGCGTATTTTCATTATTTTTGCCATAACTTCTATGCTATTTGTCCGATTTGGCCGAATTAAGCGGCGTTGGAAACCTTATTCCAAAGACTATCCCCCAAAAAATCAAAATCCATTTTTTCTATTATTTTCCTTTACGAGAACTTCGTAAGAGTACAAAATAAGCGAAAAAGTGAATATTTTGAGGCGTATTCGGTCGATTTACCCTCGATCGGGGCCTTCGAACTACGCAAGCTCACTTTAAAATGCCATCAATACATGTGTATGTGCTAATGTGCGAAAAAATCTGCATTTCGTTTTGGATGATTTTTCAGCCCCCGAGTTTCTAGGGGTACCCCTAGGCCCGGCCTGAAAATTGAAGTTCTTTATTCTTCACGATGTACAGGAATTCCGATCATGAGTGGTCTTATTCCATTAGATAAGGATTCCGTGGACATAAAAATCGACCGAATCGGGCGAGTAACGAATAAGTTATGGCCAAAATAGTATTTAGCCCAGGCCCCTAGAGGTACCCTTAGGGCCCGGCCCAAAAATTGGAACTTTTTGTTCGGCACGATGGACAAGAATTCCAATCAAGAGGGGTCTTAGGCCTTTAGATAAGGATTACATGGACATAAAGATCGACCGAATCGGGCGAGTAACGGAGAAGTTATGGCCAAAATAGTTTTTAGCCCTAGCCCCTAGGGGTACCCCTAGGGTCCGGCCCAAAAATTGGAGCTCTTAGTTCAGCATGATGTATAGGAATTCCAATCATGAGGGGTCTTATGCCTTTAAATAAGGATTCTTTGGACATAAAGATCGACCGAATCGGGCGAGTAACGAAGAAGTTATGGCCAAAATAGATTTTGTGTCGGGTCTCGTTTTGTGCAGTTCCATTATTTTTGCCATAACTTCTAGGCTATTTGTCCGATTTGGCCGAATCAAGCGGCGTTGGAAACCTTATTCCAAGGGCTATCCCTCAAAAATTCAAAATCTACTTTTCCTATTATTTTTCTTTACGAGAACTTCGTGAGAGTCCAAAACAAGCGAAAAAATGAATATTTTGGGGCGTATTCGCTCGATTTACCCGCGATTGGGGCCTTGGAACTAAGTAAGCTCACTTTAAAACGCCATAAATACATGTGTATGTGCTAATGTGCAAAAAAATATGCATTTCGTTTTGGATGATTTTTCAGCCTACGAGCCCCTAGGGGCCCGGCGTCAAAATTGAAGTTCTTTATTAGGCACGATAGACAGGAAATCCGATCATGAGGGGTCTTATGCCATTAGATAAGGATTCCGTGGACATAAAGATCAACTGAATCGAGCGTGTAACGAATAAGTTATGGCCAAAATAGTTTTTAGCCCAGTCCCCTAGGGGTACCCTTAGGGCCGAGGCCAAAAATTGGAACTTTTTCTTCGGCACAATGGACAGAAATTCCAATCAAGAGGGGTCTTAGGCCTTTAGATAAGGATTACGTGAACATTAAGATTGGCCAAATCGGGCGAGTAACAAAGAAGTTATGGCCAAAATAGTTTTTAGCCCACGCCCCTAGGGGTACCCCCTAGGGCCCGGCCCAAAAATTGGAGCTCTTTGTTCGGCATGATGGATAGGAATTTCAATCATGAGGGGTCTTGGTCCTTTAGATAAGGTTTCTGTGGACATAAAGTTCGATCGAATCGGGCGAGTAACGAAGAAGTTATGGCCAAATTAGTTTTTGCGTCGGGTCCTGTTTTGCGCAGTTCCACTATTTTTGCCATAACTTCTAGGCTATTTGTCCGATTTGGCCGAATCTGGTGGTGTTGGAAACCTTATTCCAAGGGCTATCCCCCAAAAAGTCAAAATCCACTTTTCCTATTATTTTGCTTTACGAGAACTTCGTGAGAGTCTAAAACAAGCGAAAAAGAGAATATTTTAGGGTGTATTTGGTCAATTTACCCGCGATCGGGGCCTTCGAACTACGCAAGCTCACTTTAAAACGCCATAAATACATGTGTATGTGCTAATGTGCGAAAAAATCTCCATTTCGTTTCGTATAATTTTTCAGCCCCCGAGCCCCTAGGGGTACCCTTAGGGCCCGCCCTAAAAATTGAGGTTCTTTATTTGGTACGATGGACAGGAAATGCGATCATTAAAGGTCTTAGGCCTTTAGGTAAGGATTTCGTGGACATAAAGATCGACCAAATCGGGCGAGTAACGAATAAGTTATGGCCAAAATAGTTTTTAGCCCAGGTCCCTAGGAGTACCCCTAGGGCATGTCCCAAAAATTGGAACTTTTTATTCGGCATGATAGACTGGAACTTCGATCATGCGAGGTCTTAGGTCTTTAGATAAGTATTCTGTGAACATAAAATTCGACCAAATCGGGCGAGTAACGAAGAAGTTATGGCCAAAATAGTTTTTAGCCCAGGCCCCTAGGGGTATCCCTAGGGCCTGTCCCAAAAATTAAAACTTTTTATTCGGCACGATGGACAGGAATTTCGATGATGCGGGGTCTTAGGCCTTTAGATAAGGATTCCGTGGACATAAAGATCGACCGAATCGGGCGAGTAACGAAGAAATTATGGCCAAAATAGTTTTTGCGTCGGGTCCCGTTTTGCGCAGTTCCACTAGTTTTGCCATAACTTCTTGGTTATTTGTCCGATTTGGCCGAATCAAGCGGCGTTGGAAACCTTATTTCAAGGGCTATCCCCCAAAAAGTCAAAATCCACTTTTCCTATTATTTTTCTTTACGAGAACTTCGTGAGAGTCCAAAACAAGCGAAAAAGTGGATATTTTGGAGCGTATTCGGTCGATTTACCCGCGATCGGGGCCTTCGAACTACGCAAGCTCACTTTAAAATGCCATAAATACATGTTTATGTGCTAATGTGCGAAAAAATCTGCATTTCGTTTCGGATGATTTTTTAGCCCCCGAGCCCCTAGGGCCCGCCCTGAAAATTGAGGTTCTTTATTCGGCACGATGGACAGGAATTGCGATCATTAGGGGTCTTAGGCCTTTAGGTAAGGATTCCGTGGAAATAAAGATCGACCAAATCGGGCGAGTAAAGATAAAGTTATGGCCAAAATAGTTTTTAGCCCAAGCCCCTAGGGGTACTCCTAGGGCCAGACCCAAAAATTGGAGCTCTTTATTCGGCATGATGGATAGGAATTCCAATCATGAAGGGTCTTAGGCCTTTAAATAAGTATTCTTTGGACATAAAGATCGACCGAATCGGGTGAGTAACGAAGAAGTTATGGCCAAAATAGTTTTTGCGTCGGGTCCCGTTTTGCGCAGTTCCACTATTTTTGCCATAACTTCTAGGCTATTTGTCCAATTTGGCCGAATCAAGTGGCGTTGGAAACCTTATTCCAAGGGTTATCCCCCAAAAATTCAAAATCCACTTTTCCTATTATTTTGCTTTACGAGAACTTTGTGAGAGTCCAAAACAAGCGAAAAAGTTAAAATTTTGGGGCGTATTCAGTCGATTTACCAGCGATCGGGGCCTTCGAACTACGCAAACTCACTTTAAAACGTCATAAATACATGTGTATAAGGTGCGAAAAAATCTGCATTTCGTTTCGAATGATTTTTCAACCCCCGAGCCCCTAGGGGTACCCCTAGGGCCCGGCCTGAAAATTGAAGTTCTTTATTCGTCACGATGGACATGAATTCCGATTATGAGGGGTCTTAGGCCATTAGATAAGCATTCCATGGACATAAAGATCGACCAAATCGGGCGAGTAACGAATAAGTTATGGCCAAAATAGTGTTTAGCTCAGGCCCCTAGGGGTACCCCAAAAATTGGAACTTTTTGTTTGACTCGATGGACAGGAATTCCAATCAAGAGGGGTCTTAGACCTTTAGATAAGGATTACGTGGACATAAGGATCGACCGAATCGGGCGAGTAACGAAGAAGTTATGGCCAAAATAGTTTTTAGCCCAGACCGCTTGGGGTTCCCCTGGTGCCCGGCCCAAAAATTGGAGCTCTTTGTTTGGCACGATGGATAGGAATTCCAATAATGAGGGGTCTTAGGCCTTTAGATAAGGATTTCGTGGACATAGAGATCGACCGAATCGGGCGAGTAAAGAAGAAGTTATGGCCAAAATAGTTTTTGCGTCGAGTCCCGTTTTGTGCAGTTCCACTATTTTTGCCATAACTTCTAGGCTATTTCTCCGATTTGACCGAATCAAGCGGCGTTGGAAACTTTATTCCAAGGGCTATCCCCCAAAAAGTCAAAATCCATTTTTTCTATTATTTTGCTTTACGAGAACTTCGTGAGAGTCCAAAATAAGTGAAAAGGTGAATATTTTGGGGCGTATTCGGTCGATTTACCCGCGATCGGGGCCTTCGAACCACGCAAGCTCTCTTTAAAACGCCATAAATATATGTGTATATGCTAATGTGCGAAAAAATCTGCATTTCGTTTTGGATTATTTTTCAGCCCCCGAGCTCCTAGGGGTACCCCTAGGGCCCAGCCTGAAAATTGAAGTTCTTTATTCGGCACGATGGATAGGAATTTCGATCATTAGGGGTCTTAAGCCTTTAGATAAGAATTCCGTTGACATAAAGATCGACCGAATCGGGCGAGTAACGAAGAAGTTATGGCCAAAATAGTTTTTAGCCCAGGCCTCTAGAGGTACCCCTAGGACCCGACCCAAAAATTGAAACTTTTTGTTCAGCATGATGGACAGGAATTACGATCATGAGGGCTCTTAGGCCTTTATATAAGGATTCCGTGGACATAAAGATCGACCAAATCGGGCGAGTATTAAATAATGTTATTATAGACTCCTAATATATTTATTCTAACAAAAGAGTAAAATGTATATGATCATGATAACAACTTTATTTAATTCATTTTATTTCTATTATGGAAAAATACTGATAAATCGCAAACCAAACCGCACCAAACCGTATTGTTACAGTTTGGTTTGGTTTGGTTTTACTACTTAATCAGTTCGATTTGGTTCCAAAAAATTACCAAACCGTATTTTACGATTTGGTTCGCGAACACCCCTAATTAAAGCTCTTTCAATAACGAGTCAATCTTCAGCAAGATACCGTTCGACTCGACTCGACTCGGCTCGGCTCGATTACACCCCTACCAACCACCCCCTCTCTCTCTCTCTCACACACACACACACACGCGCCAGACACGTGACTACTTCTCACTCCTCCACCTTTTCCCTTTACACACTATTTATCAATCCTCTCTCTCTCTCTCTTTCATTTCATCATCTGATGGCTATGTCTCGAATTCTCTCCCAATCCCTCCCCCGCGCTTCTCTCCGCCCCTCAAACGCCCTAATCACCCACCACCGTCACCGCTCCGACAAACCCCACCACGCCCAGCTCGTGGAGGTCGACCTCGACTCCGCCTCCCCCTCGCAGTCCGATTCACCGGACACCGCCGCCGCCGATGTCGTCTCGTTCGGCTTCAAGAAGCTCGAGGAGGCCATCCACAGCATCATCGTCCGCCGCGCCGCGCCCGATTGGCTACCGTTCCTCCCCGGCCACTCCTACTGGGTCCCTCCACGCTGCGGCTCCACGCGCAATCACCCCGCCGCCGGCATGATTGAAGCCCTCGGCAGGTTAACTTTTTCTGAGCCGACGAGAAACCCCCGATTGCAGCAGGAATTGTTGTCGGAGGATGAGCTGATGTCCCTTATTTCTGTCAAAGGCTGGCCTTCCTCCACCTACTTTATTGAAGGTAATCAATTAATCATGAAAAATTTTTGAATATTTTTATTTTGAATGAGGAATTGATGGATTTGTGAGATCGATTGTTTGCGGCACGACTTTTTGGATAATTCCTTTTTTGTCCTTTTAAATGATTCCTTTTTACAGTGAGGAATTGATGAATAATTCATGATTTTTTTACCGGCAATATGCATATTTGAATTATTCCTTTTTTTCACATCTAAAATGCTAATAATGTTGAATTGCTGGTGCTATATAGCTAGAATTGGATACATGGAATAGAATAGGAGAGGGGAAAACGTGAACTTTAATGTTAATTCTTAGTAATTGATGTCCACGTGTGAGATTGATATGTTGCTTTAGAAATTTGGAATTTGAGAAAGTTATTGATAAAAGGGTCATGGTGCAAATACACCCCTATGTTTGAGGGAGAAGTGCGAATACACCCTCAAGGAAACGTTAGGGGGTGCTAGCCCCCTAACGTTCCAATAAGTTTGCAAATTAGCCATAGAACTAACAGGATTGCAAACGCAGTTAGCAAAAATCAAAATTTTCTTTTCTTTTCTTATTTGTGGGGCCTACAATCTCTCTCTTTCTCTCCACTATCTATGCCAAAATCTAAGATTACAAGCTTTTGCGGCTTATGACGGTAGCTGCGAATGCACTAGTGGCGGTGGGTGCGTTGGGTACAGAGCACACGAGCTTTCAGAGCTGAAGAAGGCGATGAGATGACGAAGATGAGGTGTTCGAGCCATCGGTGATGAGGTATTTGACTAGCAGTCGTCTTGCTCCCGTATGAGGTATGGCATATAATTGATGTTTAGGAGAGGTTGTAGTCACTCATGGATGAGTTGTCATGAGCATATTTCGTGCCTAAGCAAGAAGCCAATCTTTGGTGGCAACAGCTGTGAACCCTGGGACTTGGAAAGGTTTATTTAGTAGTTTTGTCTTTAGTTTTTCTTTACTCAGTAAGTTAGTATCATTTGTCTAATTAAGTTTGTGTGTTTGGTCTTTTAATCTAAAGAGAAAGTTGGTGTGCTCTAAGTTTCTCTTCTCTTGACTTTTATTGTTCTTACTGAATTCATGGTGCTCTGCCATGACGTATCCATAGCTCCTGCCACTTAGACTTAAGCACCAGGCTACCTACCAGCATATTTTATTCAATTCATGAACTTGTTTGGTTTTCATTATTTTATATGGCCTTACTTCTCATTAAGTTCCACACACTTTCCTGATTTTGTCAAACTCGACTAAGTAGTTTATGAGATAAATAATCCCTTATCGCATCAGATAGGTGGTAGCCCCGCTTGCAGCACACCTGTCCCAACACGCATGCCGCCGCGGATATGAGTATTGGGTTCTTGTGTGGAGTGAAGATGAAAAGTAGGATTTACAGAAGACATGGAGAGAGAGCGAAGAGAGAGGGAGAGAGAGAGACGTAGACCCTACAGGGAAAAAAAAAAAAAAAAGTAGTTAGAATGGATTTTAGCTAACGGTGTTTGCAATCCATTAGTTCTATGGTTAATTTGCACTACTAATTGGGACGTTAGGGGGTTAACAGCCCCTAACATTTCCATGAGGGTGTATTCGCACTTCTCCATCAAACATAGGGGTGTATTTGCACCATAACCCTTAATAAAAATATAGAAGTTATTGTTGGTTTCCAGTTAGGATAATAGCGAGGATGTTTGTATGTTTTTAAAGGGAGAAGCTTGTGTATTTTTATGCGGCTTTCGCAATACCAATTATTACCTCCCCATCATAATGCAACTAAAGATACTTAAGAGTGAGGTGATATTAGTTTAGGAATGATTGTCTGAAATGCCATTGGTTACACCAAGATCGCCATTGAATTCTACATAAAGTAGCACTCAACTCATGACTTAACGAGTTACTAATGTTGGAAAAAAGTAGTTCTTTAATTTGAGTGGAAACAATCAAGTATATCCTGAGATTTGGGACTGGCTTTCATTGTAAAGAGTTAGAGAATGGCCACAGTGGTGAGGAATTTGATGGCGAGAAGCTCTTGCTTGAGAGAGAAGAGAATAAATAGTCTTCTCCCTGAAAACTCCCAGTAAATCTCTTTGAGAAAAGGAATTACCGCCCAGAGGAAAATGTATTTTGATGAGTTCGTAATTGTGTAGCAATGCCATTCCGAAATGTTTCTGGTGTGATATTTGAGTGTCTGCAACTTTAATTTTCTAGATTTGTCTTATAAGCCTGCTTGTTCGAACCATGTTAGAAGAAAATTCTGCATGCTCATTGCTCACCCTTGACAGTTTCTGAAAAAACAGTTGATTTTTTAGTTAAGTTCTCTTCAATTGAAGAGTAATATTATCTCATTGCTGATTGATATCATATCAGTGGTCCCAATTCTATTTTTTATTTTTTATTATCTTTACATATATATTGTATTTAATGTAGCATGGATAGCCACAGATAACTTGTAGGCTTTGGTTAGACTCATTTTTGAAGATCTTCTTATAAGCTCTAACAATTGTTACATGTTTTAGATCTTTTAAGCTCCACAGATACTTGTAGGCTTATATGATGATAAACTTAATTGAACTGTGAAGTGTGTAGATGATTAAGCTCTTAAAATGTTTGTAATCACAATGTTGTAATCGAAAGACTTGAACTAAAGGAGTTTTCATTACAATATTTTCTTTTAAAGAAGAAGTGGTGTCCTAGCATCTTATTTTAGGTACATATAAGATTATCTTATTAGATGTTAATCAAAAACTTTTATGGCAGGTTCTAAGCTCCAAAACATCTAATCATGTGTTTAAAGACATTATGAGTTCAGCCAAATAGAATCCACTACTAGCATATTTAAGTTCGAACTCTCACTTTCTGAAGTTATGCATGAACTTTGCTCTAGAGATATTATTGGCACATTTAAAGTGGCAAAGTTGATTACTCTCTCTCTCTCTCTCTCTCTCTCTCTCTCTCTCTCTCTCTCTCTCTCTCTCTCTCTCTCTCTCTCTCACTCTCTCCATTTTCTTACACTTTGAGGCGCATTTTGAGAAGCAGCATCTTATATCTGGCAGAAATTTGACATCTCTCAAGTTTCTCAACCATATTTAATTTGAATTCTTGTAATTTTGTTACAAAGTAAAACAGTTGAAATATGCAGAAGGCCGTCACCTCCTTGACTTATGACACAGTTCTATATGTTTCTATGATGTATGGTGTTTGCCACTCTCTCTAGGTACTTCACCACAGCATCCAATCCCAGTGATAGAACTGTCGGACACTTCTAGCTCCAAGGATGAAACATGACTGCCTTGATCGTGACTGCCGGGGCAACATCAGGTAAGCCTGCACAATATTCTGATGTTGGGAATATAACTAACTTTGCATGTTATTCTTTCATCTTGTTGGATGATCATTCAACATCAATATATAATGGCAATAGAGAGAGTAGGTAGCAGCAGTAGAAGCCAAAAATACACTCTCTGAAAATTTATCCCTTTTTTGGTAGGGTTGTGATCGTTGTAGATATGAAAATCACGAAGAAGGTGAAGGCAGAAGAAGCCAAGTTGGAGGAAGAAGAAGCAGCAGCAGAAGCGAACGCAGATTAAATTTTGCATCAGCATGTCCGCAGTCGAGTGTCTGTTTTGAAGATATTTCTCATGCGGTCTCTCTTATCCCGAATATAGAATGCATAATTCTTAAGTTGTGTTGTTTTAGCCAATAGTTCTATGTAGTCACACAAGTGATAAATAAGGTGAGCTGCCTAAATAAATAGCTGCAACATAGTTCTCGTGTTGCATAACTGAAGGATGTCTAGGGATATGGTAATTTGATCTATGATGTTGTACCATTCATCAAGTTGGCGGGAAGTTTCATGCAAATAAATTTTGATAGATCTAAACCAATATTTGAAATTTTGAATAATTTGAAAAACTAATCAATAATTTTTTTTAATCACCAAAATAAATTAGAAGTAATATGGAACTTCCGATTGACCTGACTGAGAACTGCCTGCAATTAACATGTGTTTTAAATGGTCGGTGAGAAAAAGAGACAAAATGAGATGGAACAGATAAATCTCACCAATTAATGGGTGAGAATGAAGGAGATGGGAGAAAACACACCAATTATATTAGATTGATCTAATTGATCAAATTATAAAATCAGATTACATTATTGTCATTAAATCTAATAGGTAAAGCCAATTTTAAAAAACAAAGCTCTTTTTATAGCTTTGTATATTAGTATATATAAATATTACTAGTATTGAGAGCTGATATACTGGTCATTTTCATGAGCACCGTTCGTGGCACCATTCAATTTTGTTCATATTAATAGATTTTATTTTATTTTTTATTGTATTTTAATCTAACACTTTTAAAAAATATTATTGAAATAATTGGATTGAAAAATGACATGAATATTAATACTTGATTTGTTTATTTATTCATTTCTTTGAAGTTAAAGGGGAAAAACAAATCGAGCATTGTTTTTTATGTAAACTTTTAATTTAATGATTTCAATAATATTTTTTAAGGTATTAGATTAAATGTAGTTTCAAAAATTAAATAAAATACTCCCTCGCGTTCACGAATAATTGTCCACTTTGGAACAGTAACCAGGATCGTGAATAAGTGTCAATTTTGCCTTTTTGTACAACACTACCTTCTTTACTTACCCAATATTACTACCCTTTGCCACTTAAGGTCCCACCTCACATTAACTTTATTTTTAACTTTTTATCATTCCAACAACTTTATTCTTACTTTTTTATCAATACCACCTGTTTTTTGTCATTACCACTGTTTTTTGTCATTATCTCACTACCCCTACATCCTAACTTTTACCCCACTAACTTTTACTTTATTAGCTTTCTTAATCTCCGTGTCCAGTACAAAGTGGACACTTAGGCTATCCACATCCCTTAGAGCACCCTTAGGGTGCTCTAAAGGGTTCTCTAGCACTCGAGCACCCTTAGAGCACTCTACCCCTGCAACGCAAGGGTGCTCTAAGGGTGCTCTATCTTTAATATTAAAAAATTCCCCATTTTCATTTATTAAATTAATTCATAAAATTTCATTAATAAAAATAACATTAAACATTACATTAATTAAAAAAAAACTAACATATTACAATAATTAAAATAAAAAAACATTACATTAATTAGAAATGCTAGACTACTCCCGTAGAGGTCCAAATTTCCGGTAGAGGTGCTCGGCGAGATCATTGGTAAGCCGATGGTGCTTTTTTTGATCTCTCAAGTCGGCATTCCGTTGCATAAATTGCCGAAAGCAGATCGGAGTTGTCCGCAAGTGTACCCCGCTACTGGATGGAGAGTCAGAGTCCTCTCTCCAATTCTCCACATCTTCCCGCTCGTCTTCGATGACCATGTTGTGCAAAATAATGCACGCGAACATGATGTCTCGGAGATGCTTCTTGTACCAGCACCGACCCGGAGCTCGGATTATTCCCCATCGGGCTTGGAGCACTCCAAAGGCTCGCTCTATGTCCTTTCTGGCAGACTCCTGCATCTTCTTGAACCTCGCCATCTTTAGGTCGGTTTCAACCCTCGGCGATTTGATCAAGGTAGGCCAACAAGGGTAGATCCCGTCGGTCAAGTAGTACCCCTTATCGTATCGGTGTCCGTTGACGGTGAAGGTGCACGGTGGAGCTCTATCCTCAAGCACGTCGGTGAACAAGGGCGACTGGTTGAGGACGTTGAGGTCGTTGTTGGAGCCGGCAACCCCAAAAAAGGCATGCCAGATCCACAAATCCTGCGACGCCACCGCCTCCAAGATTAAGGTAGGCACGCCGTGATCACCGCGAGTGTGGACACCCGCCCACCCTTTTGGGCAGTTCCTCCATTCCCAGTGCATGCAATCCAGGCTTCCGAGCATCCCTGGAAACTCATGCCTCAACTCGTGCATTTGGAGCAGACGCGCAGTGTCGGCAGCGTTGGGCTTCCTCAAGTACCGCTCGCCGAAGAGGTCGATGATTGCACGGCAAAAATTTTTGAGGCAAAGCGGGCCCGTGCTATCTCCGATCTTCAGATACTCGTCGAACGAGTCGGCAGCACCACCGGTCGCCAGTTGTCGCACTGCCATCGTGCATTTTTGCACCGCCGTTAGCCCCCATCTCCCGAGTGCATCTTGTCGATGCGTGAAGAAGTGGACGTTTTCTTCCAACGTTGTGCAGATGCGCAAGAACAGATGCTTGTGCATCCGAAAACGGCGTAGGAAAAACTGCTCGCCGTAGGTGGGGTGGTCGGCGAAGTAGTCGGCGTGGAGGATCGCACACGCCGTTTCTCCGTCGCAGTCGACGAAGTCTCGCGCCCTCTTCTTCTTCTTTTTTTGCTCCGCTTGGTGTGCACGCATGTAGCGATCCACGTCCGCCATCATCTCCAGCACCTCGTCGTCGGTGCCGCCCTCGACATATTCCTCCGACGAATCGGAAAAAATAAGTTCCTCCGATGAAGACATTTTTTTAGGTTGAATTTGAGAGAGAAAAAGGATGATAAAATGGTGTGAGATATAAGTGAGAGTGTGGTGGTATTTATAGGTGAAGAAAATAAAAAAAATAAAAATAAAAATAAAAATAAAAAATTAACGGCATAGTCGTTGCCGCAACGGGCATAATTTTTTCGAATATATACGTTAGGCGCGTGCAATGCACGCGCCGTAATTTTTTTTTTTTTTTTTTCCAAAACTGCTCGCGCGTGCTCGGCACGCGCCGGACTCGAGCACGCCTCGAGCTCGTGCCGTCTGCCACGCGGGGTGCTCGAGCCACCCCGTGCTCGATGTGGTCTCGAGCACCCACGCTCGAATAGCGTTGCAGATAGTCTTATTCCTGAACGGAGGAAGTAATTTTTAATATGAACAAATCGAAAGTGGTGTTCACGAACAGTGCTTACGAGAGTTGACTCACATATCGGCTCATCTACTCGTATTGATTTATTGGTAAATAGATTTAACCCATGTTTTTAGTTGGACTTTTTTTAGCATGGAAATGGATTCAATTAATTAAATCCTTACTTGAGAATATCTAAATCCTCAAAATGTTACCCTCCAACGTAAAAGAGTAACAAAATCATTTTCTCTTTGTAAAAAAATGTCTTATAAATGAATTCATTTTTATTGTTGAACCAAACTCTCAATAAAGATAATATTGTTGTTATCATTCCTCTCATCTACTTGATTCCATTTCATTTCCATTCCTTTACTTGAACCAAACAAGCACTAAATGGTCTACTAATATCAATTTTTTTCGTAATCCACCCTTCCTTTTATTTCGCCAAAGTCTATATTATATATACAACCCCGTTAATGGTAATACAGAAAAATGATACTAGGATACAATTGAAGCCGTAAGACCATTATTGAGTTACTCAGATAGAGAGAAATAATAATAAGCGAATGTACAAAGCATCAAAATCACATCTCAGACAGAAGATTGCTGATCTTTCTAAGCTCTTTTAGCGCAGCCGTGGCTGTAACTTGTCCTTTCCCGACAATACCATTCTTCGACAAATTCTCCGAAGATCCTCCAGCTTGACCACGATCCTGCTGGAAAGCAGACTCCAGCACCTGCAACGTTCAAACCCACCGGTTAGAAGATGACATTCATCTTGGATTACGAAAAACTATACATGGGAAGGACCAAAACAACATCCACATTCTATTTCTTAAACATAACATGCTCAGAATTTCATCTAATGGTTCAAAAGCTTCTTGTTCTTAATCAAGTATAGTGAAAACAAAACACTTCTCCTGCCATAAATTTCTATATATGTTCTCAGTTTCTAGGGATTTTCCCAGAACCACAGACACTTTCAACAAAGCTCTACATGAACAGTGGTGCACTATAAAATGTGAACCAAACGGGTGACAGTTATGATGTTAGAAGACACATGACTAGTGTACCGAGATACTGAAGTTTAACATGATTTGACTCAGCTTGCAGTTATATGAAGAAACAGGGAGTTCCCTTTGTCACTAACATAACAACTATAATTCAGCAAGGCGGTTTAGGCATGTACCTGAATGTTCTCAATCATGGATTGACCGATATTTTTCAAGCTAACCATCAAATTTTGGTCTACGGTCTCCCCCTTGCTGGTTCCAGAAGAGCGATTACACCCATCAGCAGTAGAAATACCAACTAAATTGTTCTGACCACTTCCATCGTTGCAAGATTTTGCATCATCAGGAGCAGTTCTCTCAGACGTGCCCTCGTTTGCATTCCTGCCAAACTTCCATAACCATTGAAATTTTCCAGATAGAAGTTTCATCTCCTTTATTCCTGTAGCTAATTTCCCTGCCGAGTCATCATTTCCTGTGCATTTTGATGAGGCGCCTTCTTGGTGACTCGAGACAGGTAGAGGGGAGCATTCAGCATTATCCTCACACGACTGAGTATTATTTTCATCAATTAATGAGGCACCATCTTGGTGACTCGAGACAGGTAGAGGAGAGCATTCAGGATTGTTCACGCACATCCGAGTATCATTTGCTTCAACGGATGAGTTTGACCCAACACTACTTCTTTCTGTTTCGTTCTCATTATCACTATTTTCGTGTATAGTACCCGAAGGATCCGAGAAATTGGACGAACTTTCTTCACTCCCAGCAGCACTTGATGAACTCTCATAATGTTTATCAGTTACATCCGCTCTGTTGACTTCCATTGAATCCCCAATGCCAACATCTTCATCAGACACTGTATTCTCTTTAGTATCTTCATCTGCTCCAAGCTGTTGTGCAAGATCCTGCAACAAGCTTCTCCTGACAGATGGCTTCACAATTTTTGCTCTTCCATTTTTATTTGATGGAGAAGGATCGGACTCAGTCCTAGACAAACGGAGTCTTACTCTTTCGGACCAACCTTTTCTGCGAGTTGGAACTTGTTCACCTGCAGCACCTTGCTTATTTTCTTCTTCTTTATGCAAAACACTCCATTTCTCCTCCCAGTAGCTACTCGGTACTGCAATTAAAGGAGTTTTTGGAGAAGAAGAATCCATAGAAAGGCTATGACCCCTAGTTACCGTGGACTTTCTTCTGTCATATAACTCAGATTGAACTGGTATAGGGATTATGTTTCTTGCATCTGTGGCAACAGCATGCAGCAATTTTGCCTTTGCCAACAGCTTCACAGGTTTAACATCTTCTGGAAAGTTTAACAATCTCCGAAGACAGATAGTAGCATTCTCAGTGGCAAGCAATGAAGACCTCAAATTAAGTATCATAGAAACTGCAAAAGCACAAATGAACGCTCCCCTAGGCGACTCGAGAAGTGCAAAGTTGGATTCAGCATCACATGTAACAGCAGTTCTATTTTCATGCGAAAAGATTTCATCCCAGATTACCAGAAGATCCTGTAAAGAAAATTCCCGTCCAAATAATACCCGCAGCCAGCGAAGTGCAAAATATTGTGGTTCAACTTCTAATTCAACAAGGTGAGTGTGAAGAGATGAATCAACATTGTAAAGCACATGATAAATGGCAGCAGAAGCTTCAATTACAGGAGGGGTTCCGGTATGCGACCTCCCAGAAGGAGGAGAGAAAAACTCCGCCATTGCTATGGCACCACCAGATCCACTCATCAAAGAATCAAACATGGAATAGGCATCATGTTCCATAAATTTCTCAGACAAGACAATACCAAGTTCACCTTCTGCTCCATAGGCATCATTTAATAAAACTATGGTTTGAACCTCAAGATCAAGTTCACTGAGACTACTAGCTTTTGCAGAGGTGTTTTCAAATCCATTATTATCTCCTACAGATTCTGAGAATTTCTTGAAGTCAAACTTGTATGTCAAGTCATTTTCATGAAATGAGAAGCCATCAAATTTATCAACGAAGTGGTCAGCATGTGTTCTTTTCACTTCTGAGAGACGTTCCACGTCGACATGAAGAACATATAACAGGGGAGCCAGGAGTTCATGCATGCCTGTAATTGAAATTTGGATATACGCATCAGTACAAAGAGCTACAAAAATTAAACAAACTTTTTATATTTCAGAATTAATGCTTTTGTCATTTAACCATAAGAAAGGACTTCAGAAGTCAAGTCAACCAAATAATTGGCTTCAATCTAAACAAACACAGTCAAAGTTTTAATTTTGTCTTCCAGTATATTCCGTTAAGAGGAATTAAATATCGAGCGGCTGAAAAATTGTATACTGTTCTCTACAATTTCAAAGTAGATATAATCAGACATTGTATTTCAAACCTCAATAACCCGTAAAAATACCATTATCATGAAATTATGGTTTAAGCATCATGATATTTTCTTCCAGGGCACCGCCCCCTACTTAAAGTTAATAAAACGGGCTTTAGCTTTAGAGATGCAGCAATCCAAATTGGCCTGACCATTAATTGAAGCAAAACTGAAGGAACATGGAATAGATAAAATAATATCAACATACCTTGTCTGTAGCCATATTCTGGGTTTCTAAGGCACCAAAGTAGTAAAATCCGTCTTAAAATGCCTTGGCATACACTTGTCTGGAAATAGCTGCCTCTTTCAGGATACAAGCGCGTCAAATCTTGATCTACCATTCTCTCCAGTTCAGCATTTTTAAAGAATCGACCCCACATACTATCTGCGAAAGCAAACGTCAAATTAAATACGTAGAAACATGAAGTAGTAGTAAATCAAACAGTCACCAAAGCTGATGAAAGCCCTAAGCTTGAACCTTGTATTTCAGCAAGCAAAAAAAACACATAATTTCAGAGAAAACAAAAACAAAGAAAAGAAAAGAAAAGAAAAGCGGCATGTCTGCCCCATCCCCCAACCAACCGGAACACCCTAAACTAGAATCCATGTCCTCACATAGATTTAAGGGGTTAATAAGAAATTTCAGAAATGTTTCAAGGCCAGAATCAAGATGTCAATTATATATAAGAAAATAGCAATAACATCGATTCATAAAGATCATACCTGGGTTTTGGGACAGTGGATTGTCCATGACAGGATCAGGAGAGCTACTTCCATCCTTCGGCACTTGTGGATCAACTAGAAGCTGTCTCCTTAACGCAGCATACCTGCATCATGATGAATCCAATTCAACATTACATCAAATTTCAGAGCAGTGCTGGCATCTAGAAATTTATAAGGGAGATGATTCCACAACTTCATATACTTTCAGATTTAAATCAAATTACAGACTAGAATAAGCACCAGAAACTACATTTAAATGATGAAACATTGATTTAATCCTTTTAGAACACAATAGTTACTGCAGTCAATCAAAATTGAAATTGGTGAAACATTAAACTGGAGATCATAACTACACCCAAAAATTAAAACGACCGACAATTTCGTACGACCCACCGACATGATCTCTTCAATCATTGGTCTCAAAACTAGGCTTATCACAACTAAATTGAAGATACATAAACGTTTAACAATTAGCTACAAGAAGAAGAACTACAAAATTTACCTTCTCCGAGAATCGGCGCTAACACGGCGGAGATCGTCAACGGAGGCAGAAGGATAAGATGGTAAAATTCCCAAATCTATACGCCACCTTACGCCTCTCAGATTTCTGAAGGGGTGAGAACCTTCATAAGACGAAGCCGCTTCTAGTGTAGCTATCTCTGTATCTATAGAAAACTGTGACATGTGTGTTTCTTCTTCCACCGGACGTCTCTCTTATTTTCAGTTAATTCAGCTCCAACTATCCAGAATCACGCACACATAGCAAATTTCAAGACGACAAGTTCGATATATCGGCTTAGAAACTGAGAATCTGTTGTGAAATTGCTAGAATTTGTGAAAACACCAGTTGCCCGATGCTCATTAAAATCGCCTACTTCGTCAAAATAATCAACCTCTTTGGACTAGATCTCAAGAAAAAGGATATGATTCGCAGCGCAATAATTGGAGAGTACGTGCAGTAGATCAAGCTGAAATGCGCGAACTTGTAGGCAGAGGTTTCTGGTTCTGGATATGCAGAAATCTAGAGAGAGAAGAAGAAGAAGAAAGGTGAAGGCAACTAAAATCCGGAGAGAGGAATATCGGAAGGAAAAAAAGAATTAGGTGAAAATGCGTTTTCAACTGATAATATAATAAACTTACCAACCAATGAATGTTTTTCTTTCTCTTTTAATGGAAAAACCATTCCTCTTTTGTGTTGCATTTAATAATTTATTATTCCATCGGATATCCGTTCACAAATTATCATCGTAATACAGTACTATGGGACCACTACTCCGCAAACAGGCGAGATCACTTTTGCGGGATCACTACCCTACTAAATAAGATTAGAATATATTACACCATTTTTAAGCCGAATTGAACTCAGATTTCATAAAGAAAGACTTGTGTTACCTCAGCCAGCCACTTCAATTATGTCATATCGGCCACAAATTATCATCTTTATTCTCTTCTTCATCTAAAATTATAGTCTTATTTTTTAATAAATAAATATTTCATTATATCTCCTTAGTATATCCCTTAATCTTATTTTATCTTGAATTTATCCCTTAATCTTAAAAATTAATAGAGTAATGTTTTATTTTGTTGAATATATGCAAATAATCTTGTAACCATTTTTCTTTTTTTATATGTATTGAATATATAATGAGACTATAACTGTATGTGTGTGTGTGAGAGAGAGAGAGATAATAAGTTTGTTTTTCTTGTGTAAAGAAAAGAAAAGAAAAGAAAAAGGTAATGGAGGTTGGGTTGTTTTATGTGCATGTTGCGGGTGACCAACATCAATCTCATGTTAGGCTTCACTTTTCTTTTTGTGCATAATTGAAGATGAAGATTGAAGAAGCAATCATTCATCTCTATTAGAAAAATAATTCATTACTCATATTACTTAAAATCCATTTATTAGTCCTAATTTTAGCAGTTAAGAAAAATAATGAATTAGATGTAACAACTTTTTTTCCAAGCTAGCTAGATAATGAAGACAATAGGTTTCTAGTTGACTAATACCAAACCAAAGCTCTACGTTCAAAGTTCTATAATTCCCAAGAAGTTGCCTCTAAACTTTGGTTTACCTTTTCAACGGTTACTCAGTTGGTCTAATCTCATTCCTTGATTAATCAAAATCTTTAGCTTTTTACTTGGTAATGTAAGCAAAATAACATTCTTCACTTTTTGGCAGATCGGATCTTCTATTACATTCAGTGTTGCATCTCCTATTGCATTAATAAGAGAACAACACGTGGCGTGATTATGAGTTTAAAATTTAGGGAATATATTTTACTTATATATACCCTAAATCTTGAACTCTTAGTCATGCCACATATCGTTCCCTTATTAATGCAGTAGTAGATGCAACATGGAAAGGCAATAGAAGATCTCATTTTACTTTTTGGAACATGATTATTCGAAATTACTATATATATCATCACTTAAATTGTCTGCAAATTGCATAGAAAAGAAAATTTGTGCTAAACCTACTATGCGCAAAAAGGCTCAATCAAAATTATGGGTGGTAATTTGTATTATTGTGGTGTCTTTTGTGTCAACACCAAACAATAATGACTGGATAAATAAACATAACAAGACTAATGTTGTTTATTGTTGCATCCATATCACCAATATCTTTTTTTTTTTTTTTTTTTAGAAAATCAATATCATTAATCACTTAGAATCAACTATTACAATACTTATAGCAAAAAGGCCAATTATCATGCCACACTATTGTGGAATTCAAAGATCTAGCGTGTAGAGCAAGCTCATGAGCCGCTCGATTAGTTTCTCTATGAACATGATTGATAGAGATAACATTGAACTTTTTTACCATTGTGCTTCTGCTATTTGTAGTTGTAGAGTTAATTAGTCAATAAGTAATATCTTAATTTTATATACTTTTTTTAGTGCGTGTCCATCTACATTTCCACAATTATCTTTTTTTTTTTTTCAATTGTACATTTCACAATATCAATTGTTCACCATCTACATTTCTACAAGATCTTAAATAAAAACCTTATATTTCCATCTAAAACAATTCCATTCACATAAATTCACCCGAAAAATCTTCTCTCAAAACAAATTCACCCGAAAATAACGGAGGAAGAAAAAAATTGAAAAATAAAAACAAATCATGTGCCATTTCTTACGTACTCCACTTGATTTCTTGAAATCGGAGAAGAAATATTAAGATGTTGAGTTTAGAGTCTTGAGACAATAATTTGCTTTGGAACATTTCTTAGAGTAGTTTGGACCAATTGTGGTGGAACATGCTAGAAGCAGTTCATATGATTAAGATAGATGTAGGCGTGATAAAGAATGAGTTGGGAATGAAAGGATCATTTATACAGTCATTCTCAATATCATGATTGGGTATATTTTTTTGTTAGAGTGCAATTTCATTAAATTAAGATTATTTTTGTTTGTATATATATATTGAGTTGGTTGTCTCGTAGTTTAACATAGGGGTAAAATGTCAAATGGTCAATATAGGGAGTAAAAATTAAACTCTGTCAAGTCACTTAGTTTTTATAAATTCTGTCATTCGTAGTACAAAATGTACGTATTCGTACCATGAATACTACACTTATCAACAAATAAACTAAATTAACAGTGATGAGATTGGTACGATTTGTATCATGAGTACCACAGTTATCAACAAATAAACTAATTTAACACTGGTGAGATTGATACGATTTGTACTAACATATCAAGTTATATGCTACTAAGAGTATTTGTTGATATAACTGTGGTACTCATGGTACGAATACGTACATTTCGTACTAAGAGTATATATCCTATTGGTACAAATCGTAGCAGCTGTGGTACTCATGGTACGAATATGTACATTTCGTAATGATAGAATTTATAAAAACTAAGTGGCTTAACAAAATTTAAATGTGGTACTCATGATACGAATACGTATATTTTGTACCACGAATGACAGAATTTATAAAAACTAAGTGACTTGACAGAATTTAATTTTTACTTCTCATATTGACTATTTGACCCTATTTTCTCTTTAATATATGTATCCAAAGATCAGGCTAAACTTTTCGTATTATTATTATTATTATTATTATTATTATTATTATTATTGTTGTTGTTGTTTTTCTTTTTTTTGGAGCATATTTTTTAT
This sequence comes from Schizonepeta tenuifolia, assembly GCA_029490685.1. Taxonomy (NCBI): domain Eukaryota; kingdom Viridiplantae; phylum Streptophyta; class Magnoliopsida; order Lamiales; family Lamiaceae; genus Schizonepeta; species Schizonepeta tenuifolia. Next base: position 106,639 of record CM055958.1, on the reverse strand, counting down.
TATTATTGTTATTGCTGCTGTTGTTGTTCCGGAAGTTTCTTGCTCTCGCTCATGAATTATTTCTATTAATTCAAATTTTGAATAATTGGAGAAGAAACATACAATGTGGCGTGGGGAGAAGAAACAGTAAATCTTAAATTTCGATGGAGCAAAGAAAAAGGCAGACACCAGCTGCAAGAAATCAGAGATCAAGTGGACCACGACACCCTCTCTAAATCAAGAGACAATATTAATCTCTTTGTCCCGTTCAAAAAGTTTCATTTTGCTATTTTGAATGTTTCATTCAAAAAATTTTATTTTTTTGGTAAAAATTAACACACTGATCCAATCCATTTTCTTTATTTTATTCATTTAGTACTTAGGTAAATAATGTAATTTTTACTTTAATCTACAGTATTTTTCCACTCAACCTACTTTACATCAATAATAAAATATTATCCTAATTACACTATTTATCATTTAACTCTCTTTTTTTTATTTTACTTGTAATTTTCAAATAGGACTTTTTCACGTTAGACCGAGGGAGTACATAGTAAAAGAAAAAGGGGAAAAGGACGAATGAAATATTCGAAGCATATCCACAATGACGTGGAAAAACATTTCGTCAACTCTCTCTCTCTCTCTCTCTCAACATTGAATAAAACTTCGGATTATTATCTCTTCTTACCCGCCTACTTGGACCTGACTCGGACTATGGTTACGATCCCGGCCATAAATTCTACTACTTCATTATCTATTCAAAATTAATAATACTACTGTGTTTGATCATGATATTCTTGTTATTTTTATTATTTTGGATCGTTCATAATGTGTTTCTTTTCATATTTAGTGGTAGGATTTACATAAATTATATTTTTAATCTTATACTTTCTACTATTTACAGTGGAGTTCTCTCTACTCATAACAAATTATATATACAGTGGTAGGGTACAAGGAATGTGATATGCGACACCGGAGCGACGAGAGCGATTGCAACATTCTTTCAAGGGCCCTAGCGAGTGGTAGGATGATCATTGCTCGATCTCCATTCAAGCACTTGGAAACGTTGCGAATAGTGCGGTAAGCTCTGATGTTCGTCAACATCGTCTCCTCTAAGGTTGTGATCGGAGATGCGCAAAAGAGAACCAAGATGAGCAAAGACGGGGAGCTACACCACGTTGGCGAATAATTCGACAACAAGTAATCCAAGCATGAGCACGCTGCGGTCAGACACATTGTTGTCGGGCACTCCGAGCATGGGCTGCGAATTTGACTCGAAGTCCAGTCATGCCGAGTGACCCAATAAGGTAGAGAGGTGGTGAAGGTGGCGACGAGAGGAAATAAGAAGGTTGTTGACTCCTCATCTGAAAACAATATCGCCGAGGCCATCGCTACGATGAAAGAAGTCGCGGCGGAATTGGGCAAAATGAGCGACTACCATATCCTCATGAGAAACATCGAAATAATGGGACCCGACGAATGCAAAATCCAAGAATGTTTTGTCGGATTCTCAAAAAGAAATGGGGGATTGATTCTAATGATGAGAAATAGTTTCTCCATTTTATTTGTATTTTTTTATTATTTTAGTGTAATATTTGTTATTTAAATTGAACAAAATTAGGATTTTTAAATATTTTGGAGTTACATAATTTAATAGTTTTAAAAAATATTAATAGAGTAATCACTAAGTTTGATGATCGTTATTGAAGAAAAAAATAGTGATCTCTGCAGATCCACCCCATAGCCTTAAAAATGTGTAGCGATCACCATTTTGTGACCGCCGCTGCCCATGAAAAAAAAAATACAATCCCTGCATGTTGGTGGGTTTCCTCCCTTTTATGAGGATGTAATATTTAGATCATGGGCAACGACGATTTTTTCGCCGCGATCGTTGCTGCTGCAATCTCCACGTGGCGATCGCGGCGATCACTACGTGGTGATCGCATATCAGTCATTTGCATGTCACGATCGTTCGCCTTATCTGCACACGTAGCGATCACCACGACACTTGGCGATCGCGTCATTAATATTTTTTTTTTTTAAATTCAATTTCAACCCTATAAATACACCTATTTTCATTCATTTTTTCACACCAATTCAAAATTCCTCTCATTCTCTCCCAAATTCCTCTCATTCACTCTATAATCTCTCTCAATTCTCCCCACTCTCCAAGCAAATGGCTCCACACGCATACTCCGAAGCTGAGACAGAAGCTTTGGCCCGAGCCTGGCTACATGTTACCCAAAACCCAGGCAACAACGCGTTTCTGTCCCCAAGTGAAGGATCGCTACAACGCGAATCGGCCCGATGTAACCGTGCCAAGGAACGATACCCAATTGTATCACCACTGGCCCCAGTGAAGAATGCATGCAGTATTTTCCACGAATCTGGAAGAGAACCGTCGAGGGTGCTTCGGCCAACACTCCCGCGGAGATGATCATCGTATCGGCGAACAACGAATACGCCTCTGTTTGGAGTGAACCGTTTAAGCACTTGAACACATGGAGGATCATCAAAGACCAACCCAACGTCTTCCATCAGTTTTTTTTTTTTTTTTGGTGTTTACTTGTATTTCTCTGTTTTAATAATTGTAGTTCGTTGTTTTTAATCAATGAAATTAATGTTTAATTTATTATTTGTTGAAATTTTTATATTAAAATTAAAAAAACTAACGATCACTGTTGTAACTACTTTTTGAGCGATCGTATGGGCCAACTAAAAAGTTAAGTGATCGCGATTTCGGAGCTCGCCGTTGTTCATGGTCTTAGGAAATAAAATCCAATACCAAAATTAAAAAAAAAGGAATAATAATTAAATTAGGGCAATTATATGTGCATACAAAGGATACAACCAAATTTGGTTACAATCACGACCAATTCAATATCTATTAAATCATAAAAATAAGTTATGACTAGTATTTCAATAGCTGTTTTTTAAGGAAGTAGTGTTTGAGCATTCGAAAATAAGAAAAATAAAAAGGCATGAGTTTTTTTTTTTCCTATTTTCAGAGAAATTACAACGGTATATATATTGTCGAATAAAGCACTATATCACTGTATAGGTGGAATCTCTACATCACACAAAGGTTAGATCACTAAAGTACTGCACACCGACGGGACAATTTCACCATCATACAATGTGGAAATATTCTATACCACACGCAGGCGGAATTACTACATCATTCATAACGTGGAAATATATTATACTGAAGAAATTTATAGTGCTTTAGCTAGCCACTTCAACTAAAAAGGTACGAGTTGAATCATAATTTCAACCTTGTATAACAACCATAAGATTGTCACTTTGTCTACTTATAGACAAAATTAATATGCCAATCGACTAATGTGACAATAAAGAAACAAACTAATTGTTTACTTTGTTTTTTATATTTAGTTACTGTTTCTTTATACTGTGAGAACTCGCATCATTATATTTTGTTTCGCATTAGATAAATAGAGAGAGATGCACCACAAAGTTGAAGAGAGAGAGAGAAAGAGAGAGAGAGAGAGAGAAGAGTTTGAATATTGATGTTGATAATTGGTGAAAATTTGAACGCAAAGTTGGAAAATTTCCAAATGATTTGGATGAGTGATTAATAATCACTCCAAAATAGAAAGGATAATTTATCACTCACTTGATTGATATGATCAAGGACCTAGTTATCAATCACGAGTCTAATCATGCAAACCAAATATATGATTATACATGATTATTTATCAATCACTACTAATCATTCAAACTACGCATCCATAAAATTAGAGATAGATTTAATTTGATAAAAGCATAAAAACCTTGCAAGAGAATATATGGCATTAACTAAAAAAATTTATTGGAGGCAATAGAATTTGAACCAAAAACTTCACTAATTACGTACTAAAATCGCACAACTCGAATGTCTCTTTTATGATATCATCTCCTTTTCTAAATAAATTAGAATACCGATCTCATGTTATTGGTCGGTCAACTTGTAACCAAATTTGCAAACGTTTTTGTTATTTTTTTAATAACCCCTGCATTTACATTAGACCAAAGTCTTACTGCTGTGATTCACGAATTAAAAACGAAGGAAAATATTAATAGAAGTAATAAATTCCAGCCTGTCATGTTGACCAAAATAGATTTTCATGTTCTTTCTCATCTCTTTTAAAGAATTGAAAGCTCCTCATTTGGCCATTTTCGTTTCTCCATATTAAAAACCAATTAACAAATAAGAGAACGCCACCTTTGTTTGATTTTGGAGGCTGATTAAGACCTAACAAATGACAACTTAAATTAAACACAAACAAATTTATAAGTTGTTATGTTACGTTCACAATCATATATAATTAATTCTAGAAATTCGATTATGACCTTATTCCCGTGGACTATTGCTCCAGCTTCTCTTTCACAATTAGCAATTTGTCTGATGATGCTTTATTTTGGGTTAATGAACTAATTATCTTATTATCATCATGCTGCATATCAACATTTCCCTTCACTTAGATCGTAACTTCCTAAGAAAAAATATTATGGATGTATTTGATCATTTTCGCTAAATTAATCTATTAATGGTTCTCCTCTCAAAAAAAAGTTTTATAAACAAGTCCATCATTCTCGAAAGTAGATTGTTCGAATTTCAATATGCTCAATTAGGAATTATGTTGAACGATTCGGATAATGGAAAATGTCTATCGAATTCTATATGGGATTGTTACAATTCAGTTTTTTCTTTTTTTCTTTTTTTTTTTGTGTGAGAGAGAGAATACAATTGAGTTGTTATACTTGAATTCGAATATAATTTCATGGAAGCTTCACTATACATTCAAACAGTGACCTAATTAACATTAAGTTCATTTTATTAAATTTAAGAGTCAGTCTCATGACCGATAGCCAATAGGTCAACACATTTTATTTTTTTAATTAACTAATATATATCTTAATTAGGTATTAGTAATTCGTAATTGAAAATAATAAAACTCAATTGGATACAAAAAATCTCTAATCGAGAATTAATAAATTTTAATTGAAAATACTAAATTTCAATTGAAAATTATAAACCTAATTAAAAATTAATAAATTCCAACTGTGAAGTACTAAAAAAAAAACAAAACATATTAAAGAAAATTGAAGAACAAAAAATGGAAAAAAGGGATGCGTATAATGCATGCGTCTGCCATAAAATTAAAAAAAATCATAAAAATGGCAAGTGCATGCACTGCGTGGGGCCCGTCACCGTGGCCAATGAGTAATTATTTTGTTTTTCTTTTCTATACAATTCTCAATTATCAATTGAGTGTAATTTTGTGTTAAAAGCTCAGCCCCCAAATCTAATCACATGAAAATTTTAGAATCTAAAAAAATATAAGAATTAGTTTCCGTTCCGAAGTTTTTCTGGCTACACCACTGCATGGGACCATACGCCCGAGTGGTCCTGTGCAACCTATACTGAGATTATAGTTTACCTTAATTTGTATTTTGATAATGAGATGAGATGTAATGTCCAAATATTATTATGCTATAATAACCAACTGCATGGTGATAGGGATGAGATAATATTCTGTGAGGTCGTAATAGTACTGTTGATGTTAAGAATAGATTTAATTTTAATGAATGTGTTTATTCCATCCAAAAAGAGATGAATTTTGGCGATTATTGGTGGATTTTTGTGTGGTGATTGCTGTCGACGTAGACTCCCAAAACCGACGATTCATTTATGACCAAACAAATTTGGTCTGCTCCGACTCTTGATTTTGGTCCACATGCAAATTGTGGCCGCCCATATTATTTTATTTTTTAATATGCATATCACCACATTACCAGCCCACTACTACTACACATACTGTCACTTCTTCACTTGTAATAATTTTATTTTATTTTTTTTGCCTTCCAATAATTTATTGGCAATAATAATTCTTCGACTCACATTTTGCCAAGTAACAGTTTGATTTCGCAGCCCCACATAAATTTTATCCACTGGCATTTTAGTATGATGCGTGCGTATAATCAATCGAAGTCAATTATTCAACTTTGTCATGCAGTCTTGTTTCACAAATTTGGTTGGAGGAGTGCAAATTTTTGACATGACACGAATTTAATGGGTTAATATCCAATCTTATTGTGTGATCAATATAATAGAAATACGATAATTTAGTATCGTGGTTATCGGATATGTGTCATGTATGCATAACACAATAATTTTATGTGTGTATGTGTTTGTATCGAATCTGTGTCGTTTATAACATGATAATATTTTAATTTATTTATCATTTCACGTTTGAATTTATCGTGTTGTGTTTGTGTCCGTATTTGTGTAATTCGTGCCTGTGTCGAGTACATACTTGACAGATGTTGTTCGTGTTTAGCATACAAGACATGCACGATTTGCCATCAAGAGTTCTACAAGAGTTTTTTTTTTTTTTTTAATGTTTTATTTTATTAATTTATTTATTTATAATTCTCTCCTTCCACAATCTGGATAGAGACATCTTAGCTTCATTGGTGTGCTGCTATCTTCAATAATGATTGAGGTTCTGTTCTTATCAATAAACAAAATTGGGGCTTTTGTTTTAGGACTCAACAAACACATACCTACCTCAAAAAAAAAAAAAAAAAAAAAAAAAAAATCCTATATGTTTTTAATTTATTTGATAAACTCACACCTTCTCCATTATTAAATCCTTTAGAGGGTGAAATAAAGTTTAAATTAGTTATGTTTAAAAAACAGGGCTTAAACTTTGAATATGTTCAATTGAAAAGTCTACTCCAAGATTATCAAGTAGGACAAGTTACAAGGTCCCAATAATTTTCAATGAGTCATCAAATTATCTTGCCAAAGTTTGATAGTATAACAACGTATGCTAACAACTTGTGCTAATTGCATAAGTAACTTAACAATACAGAAACAACTACTATTATTAGGACCAAGATATTAATGCAATGGCCCCTAGATTAATGATCATCATACAATTCCAGATCATCAGTCAATTATACAGCTAGAGCAAGCTTGGATTTCTACCCAACTTCTTCAATTTGGTATAAAAGTCTCATTCTATCTTTTTTGTTTCTATCTATTAAGAGTATGTGTCTTCTTCTCCATGATCCAAGAGATTTTTCTCTACTTATGCAGAAGTATAAACCAAATTTCATAACTGAAACCTACAATAATATGAAGGGGGGAAATGCACAACATTCAATATGGAAAGAAAAGATTTTTACTTAGAGACTGGACCTTTTCCGTGGATCTCATTACATCGATCAGACTACTGCGAGCAGCCTCCTTCTTCAATCCGCGAACTTCACACAGTTCTCTTGCCCTTAAAACACCATCCCACTTCATATTCAGCGCGTATAAATTGGACAGTAGAACGTAAGGTGAAGTAGTAACGGGATGAAGCTGTATGAGCCTTTTTGCTATCCGTTCCCCAATACTCATGTCTCCCTGCAGTCGGCATGCAGAGAGTAATGATCCCAAAACAACTGCATCATCCTCTGTAAAGTATTTATGAGTATATTCTTCAGCCTCGCTCAACCTCCCCATTCGTCCTAATAGATCAACGAGGCAGCACAAATGCATGACTTTAGGTGTTATTCCATAAACTTTGGTCATGGAGTCAAAAATCACTTGGCCCTCATCAGCAAGCCCACAATGATTGCAGGAAGTAAGAAGTTCAAGAAATGTGATGGAATCCGGTTCCACCCCCATTCTCTTCATCTCCTCAAACAATGCAGTAGCTTTCTCCGCGTGTCCATGATTTGCAAACGCGGCAATAATGGTGTTCCAAGAAACAAGATTACGAATCTCCATTAGCTCAAAAACAGTGTAAGCTGAACTCAGGTACCCACATTTAGCATACATGTTCACAAGTGCATTCTCGACACCAACATCCCAACCCGCCCTTGTCCTGATCAGACGAGCATGAATCTCCTGTCCAATTCTCACGGAAGCTAGGCTAGCAGCTGCAGAAAGCACACCGGCATAGGTGTAATCATCCGGACTCACATTGTGATCATCCATCATCTCTCTGAAAACATGCAGAGCCATTGAATTATCCTCACAGCGGCAACAATCAGCAATAGCAGTATTCCACGAAACAACATCTCTCTCCTCAATCGACCTGAATGCCTTATCGGATTCTTCGAACAAACTAAACTTTGAGTACAATGTCATCAAAACATTCCCAGAAAAAGCCATACAGTCAAGGCCAAGCTTCACCATCTGACAGTGTAACTGCAAAACCATTGATAAGCCGTACTCGGTTTCACCACCTCCTAACAGTCCTGCAAAAGTAAACCCGTCAGGAACGAGGCCCCGTCTCAGCAAAGTCACGAACAACTCCATTCCCTTTTCATGTAGCTTATTCTCCACTAGCCCAGTGATTGAAATATTGTAAGAAACTAGAGATGGCTGGTCGAAGCTGCAATGATTAAAAATCGACAATGCATCAGCAGGCAAGCCACATTTCATGTACACCAGAATCAGTGAATTAACAACGAAACTAACAGAACAGTAGCTGAGCTTGAATGCCATCGCATGAATTTGGCGGCCGAGATTTGAGTCCTTCAAGCGGGCGCCGGAACTAAGAGCGCTAGCAAATACAAAGTCATTGGGCTTGAAATGCTTCTGCATTTGAGTGAAAAGTTGAAGCGATTTATGGGGTTTATCCCAAAGATTATAACTTGATATCATGGTGGACCACGTGACCAGATTTCTGTGCAGCATTTCATCGAACAATTGGTGGGCTGGATTGAAAAGGCCACAGTTGGCGTACAAATTGAGAATGTGATTGCAAATGGTGGTTTCTGCAAGTCTTCCTGTCTTGATAGCTGCAGCGTGGAGCGAAATACCATGGCTTAATGCCTTGGCTTTGGCGCAATGGTGAAGAGAGAAACCAAGATTTTGTAGCATCATCAGTTTCGTGACGACGAAATGTGATGTTGAAGAGGAATAGTGGACGTGGTAGAATTCGAATTTCAGATTACCCAAAATATAAAGATCCGTTCTGGGGCATGGATCTCACTTGTCAATACCTCACGTCTCGCCTTCATAATTTTTATCATAGTTTTTGCGACTATCAGGTATTATTACTAACAATATTTTATAGGCTCGTAATTTTGGGCAAGTTGCAATATGGATAAACTTTTATGAATTTGTAATTGTGAGGTAATATTTAAAAAATTTGACAATTGAAGGATAATATTTAAATATTTGACAATTGAATGACAAATTTAATCCTGATTAGGTCAAATTACACATTTTTTTCCACATGAAGCGATTTAAGAGGCCCGATGGCTACATAGTTGGATATAGTATTAACTTTTATAGTATTGTAATCAACACAAACCAAAAAAATTCTTAAACCTCCAATATAGTCAACAAAAACTATTTAGCAAATACACATATACTCAACTTGATTAATTGAAAGCAAAATTCAAATTGTACAAAAAATAATATAAAAGGATTAAATATTTAAAGTAAGGTAATGAGACTAAGCTGACACATAACATTTCAATTCCAAAAGTACATATTCTCCACATTATCTAATTTCAAAATATGACCAAATTAATCTCATAAAATGGTTAGAAGTTTAAACTAAATATTGCACAAAATGCGATATAAATTTTGATTTTATATTACGGTAATACCTTACCATTTCATTTTCTTTGCTTATGTAAAATCCATGTAGACACTGGGCTGAGAAAAATGTGTAATTTGGCCCAATCGGGCTTAAATGTGTCCTTCAATTGCCAAATTTTGTATATATTGTCCTTCAATTGCTAATTTTTTAAATGTTGTCCTACAATTGCAAACCCATAAAAATTCGTCTTTCTATTCAAGTTGCCCAAAGTTACGGGCCTTAATTGCCAATTTTTTAAATGTTGTCCTACAATTGCAAACCCATAAAAATTTGTCCTTCTATTGCAACTTGCCCAAAGTTACGGGCCTTAAAAAACTCTCTACTTATACTATTTTGTGTGGTATCCATCTATGAGCATGGATATGATTCATATCAATATCTTGCGTTTGATATATCAGTATCAAATTGATATCTTTAATACGATTCCGCTCTCCTACCTACCGTGGGCACCATTAACATGTGCACGTGATGATGTGGCAATGTCATGTAGGCTAGGGAGTCAACTACTTAAATAACTCTATTTTGACTTATTAAATAAAAATAATCCATGATTTAAGAAAATCATATCTTCTAATTAATTATAAATCAAATAATTTATACAACCTTTATAATTAATCGTCCCTGCCACACCATCTCTTCCATGTTATCTTTTTCTTAATACGGTTCTGTTCATGAGGGATATTGTTTTGAAGTATCCCTTTGTAAAGGGCTAGTCTTGGAGGCCTTCTTTCTGATTTTTGATATTACAATTGACTTTCTGTATTGTTTTCCTAATCATCACAGATAGATATATAAATTGAATTTAATTGTAGCCATTTATATTTTAGAGAATTATTTTCTGTTAACTCATATAAATATTAGCTAGAATTACTCGTTCTTTTTTCTATTAATAACTTGTATAAATATAAAATGACTAGGTTTTGAATGAAGAGAGTTGGGGCAGAGATCGAGAATGCTGGTGTGGCGCAGAGGAGTTTTATTGACTGAACTATATCAGTTTCACAAATTAAATATAAAAGGTTGTATAAATTATTTGATTTATAATTAATGAGAATATATGATTTCCTTAAATCATGAATTATTTTAGTTAATAGGTCAAATTAGAATTATTTAAGTAATTGACTCCCTAGCCTACATGACATTACCACATCATCCGTGGGCATATTAACGGTGCCCATTATGAGTAGAGAAGCGTAACCGATCTTCGATATACCTCACATACTAATTTTCAACATTTTCATATACCAATTTTATTAGTATATGATTCATATATCCTTATTTTTCTCCCCACTTAATATCAGTTGATATCTTGATCATATCAAAATACTATTGATACCATGTCTTATGGATACCATTTTACGATAACTATCATATCGAATTGTTTCTCGAAAAATGAATATCATATGGAATTGTAATTTAACTCCAATTCAAGGACCCAATTGAACTATCGAATTGTAATTTAAACTCCAATAAAATGACCCAAACTCGAACTCAAAATGTGTTTGGGTGCGTACAATTAGGTTGGAGATGGCCTTACGAGGGGAAGGGAAATTCTTCTATTCAATTATACGTGTAAACCATTCTCTAAAGTAAGGCTTTAACAATCTTTCTAGCAACATTTTCTTGAGAAAAAATCTTTTAGCAACTTTAGTTGGCTGAACATGTAGCTGAAAAAGTATATATGCGAAGATAAAATGATTAACTTAGGCTATGGACATTTAGAAAAAAGTACTATGAAAAAGTTTCTTACAGCAGCTACTAACAAAAGCTTCACGACTGCACTATGTCGGCATCCCCATTTCGGAATGCCAACTTTAAGGAAGAAACAAAACTGGCTAAACAAAATTTGAATCAAATAAAAATGAAAAAAAGAATAAGAAAAAACCCACAGGGACAAAAATGGCAACATGTGCAGCTCAAAGTCCCAGAGATCTTTGCCCCCACAGTGTAAAATAAATAGCTCAAATTAAATTATCGTACCCAAGGATTTGAGGTTGAACATTTCTTCACCTTCTGTGGTTTCGGACCCGCCTATTCTCCGCTTGAACTTAACAAAAGAAGCCACTTCGGGAGCATCTAATCCTATATGGCACGACGATGGAAGCTAGACTAGAAAAAATGGAGAAGAATGAGGTCGAATGCAATGGCTTTAATCGACCAAAGAATCCATATTGTGCCATGCCTGTCACTCTGACTCAATAGATGTATAGTTGGGGAAAAGACGTAGCAACTTATTCAGTGTTTCGGGTAAAAACTTCCGTGCAAACAGAAAACATGGCCGTTCATTTCCGTTCCACAAGCATGGGGTAATCTTAACTTGTCTCTGAATTCCCAAGGAAAAATAACTTTAGTTTTATTATTTAAGCAGCATAATAACTTCAGCAGAATACAGTACAAACATCGTACTAACCGTTTTGTCACTTGTAATGTGCGAACTTTCTGCAATAGACTGCAAAAATAGTTGAAAAGTTTAGTGTCTAAATAGTTATCAGGCAACTAGTTTACACAAACAGATGAGACTAGGAAGCATGGAAGTTGAGCTTCAGAATATAGATAGACGTTGCGAGTATGTATAAGCTTAGGAGGAAGATAGCCATACTGTGATATTTCTCATAAGCTCCATGGTAATATCCTGCGCACGGTATGATTTTGGGTGCCACTTCATTTCAGACCAATCAACATGTGTTACTGACCAATTAGCTATTCCAGTTGGATCAAGCATCTGAAAATGCAAGCAGAAATTATACGCAAAAGAAGGGAATGCATCTCAACCATTCGAAAAGAGAAAATATGCCAATCTCACATGGAAAAATGTAGGCAAATAGTGTTCATCTGAGTAGCAGTTGCGTCCTCCTTCCATGCCTGGCTGTTCAATCAAAAGAAAGGCATAAGGATTCGCGCTTCAGTACAATGTGATAATGGGATCTCCATATTGATCAATATGCCACAAAACATAATAGCAACGGATAGAAATGAATAGAGAGAGAGCGAGAGTAGAATCTAGTGAGCAAGAAAGATCTCATTAGAAAAAGGCAAGAAAGATAATTAGAGGAAAGGCAAAAAAGAAATTAAAAAAAAAATGAATACCCAAAGATGCAGCGCAGGCCATGCAATAATATATGCCCTAAGCCTGTAAGACTGCAATAGATGACATTTATACATTGGACATTCATGTGTGTGCACGCACATAGGGAGAGGGAGGCTGACATGGAAATCAACGAAGGTACAAAGGGCTTGTATTTTGATGTCCACTATTCCTAGAGTAATCAGGCAACATATAAGTCAGTAATTGGAACAGGAAAGCCGATGAACTGCTCAGATCCAACTAAATATCTCTGCAGGTTTCTCTGGATTTATTCAAGTACAAGTGTGAGAGTGGATGGTATAGAAGACTGAAGAGTGAAGACCATAGCACAGTTAAACAGTGTTCGCTAAAATAAAGATACATAATTAAGAGTTTTTTACAATCAGTTACTTGTTTTGTCAAATATACCTTCTAATGTTTTTAAGTGAAAAAAATGTAAAATTTAATATTTACTTCTATGGTATATTTTCATAAGTTAAGACCCCCTAAGATAAAGGTTACATATTCGACGTCAGAAAGAGTATTATTTAATTTAAAAAAAAAGGATTTTTTTTTTTCTTTTTGAATGAAATTTTGATCCAAAGGACTTTTCATTCAGACAACTGCAACAAGCAATTTCAAAATAAAATACATACAACTTGTAATTTTCAACTATATTATTCCTTTGTCCTTTGCAGACTACAAACTAGAATATTGAATGCATTAAAATGATAAACAAGAAAAACATGAATTTAATGCATGCGATCATTTTACATGAGTTAGAAAACTTTGAATTAGTAAGAATATAACTAAAACATAACAAATGCATGACCTAGCATCCAAAGTAGAATGTCACAAAAATATAAAAATATAAAAATATAAGGTCGGTATCACCTAAATACAGGGAACAAGGTCAATAGGCATAAGAGAATGAGATGGACATGAAATAAAGATTATATAATACATGTATCAAGCGTATTGTTTGTCCTCTATCCTCATCTTCACATGCATACATATGCATATATAAAGCATCCTCAGATTGAGTCCATACTTGAAACTGCTAATCATCTTTCTTTCTGGTATAAACTTGCATCTCTATCTTTAACAATAAAGAAATATAATAATTTGAAGTAGAGGCATTTCTAGAAACAGTACGAACATTTGGATCATGTGAATCAAAGCAATGCTCTAACATAACCCCCAAAATCATGTAGGCCTTCAAGGAGGAAGCCTATGAAGTAACTAGAGTAAATAAAAATTCTTTAAAATGCAGAAAGTTGAGAAATTACTTGTGGAAGTAAATCTATAAAATAAACTATTATTACCCTGCAATGCTCTCTGAATTTTCTAAAGTAGAGACTGTCAGCCATGATTATAATAGCATGCTGCCGCTTCATTGTGAACCACTGCACGATCAAATGCAGCATGTTATGGCATGAATTAGCAAGACAAAAAGGGTGAGAATGTACTGTATTATTAAATGCGTGTTGTCAACTCAAGTTCCAGTAGCTAAAAGAGAAATGTTTAAAATCTTAGTACAACATAGAGAACCTTGAAGGTCTGGTTGCACAGTGTGAAATGCCCGGATGAATTTGAAAGACATTATGAATACTGGAACATTATATGATCTTAATACTTATTAAGTGCAGAGCTGACAGCTCCTTTTTGTCAAACCTTGACGATTTTGAAAATAATTTAAAATGTGTAATTTTTTTCGCAAATAATCACATGAGTATTAGTATAAAATATGAGACACACCTGGGCTCCTTTGCGAAAGTCTTTCTTCTCTACTTCAGGTAACATATATTTGATATACCTGCCACTTCCATGAGGACCAGGATCCTCAAAGCTGCAGAAATAGTATCACAATTACTTCTGATTTCTATTCACAATCAAAAGTCAGATTTACTGTGAGTGTTAGCAAAATAATTATTAATTAGTATACATCAATAACTTACGGGAATTAATCGTCAAAATCATTCAACAGTCTCATTTCTTTTATGATGAATACTTGTGATGGGGACTCTGTTGTGTTTTTTACATCATCGCTTACTACATTAAAATTTGAATATACAGTTGTACTTATCTAAGTCTAGATGTTTTGATCATTAGACAAAAATCTTGAAAAGCAAAGTTACAGTCAATTCAACTAAAATTTTTTGTCTCAGATATTACATAAAATTGAACCAATTGGCAATAGTTGGTTGAAAATAAGCGAACAAAGAGGTGAAAAGAGCAGACTTACCAATCTATAAAGCTAACATTTGTGTACATGAGGTAGTTGTACACAAAATCAAAACTACGAAGTGGTATGCAGCTGCATTGATCAAAATTCTTGATTAGTGTTTGAGTCATTTCATGAGATCATACAATAGAGAAAATATAAAGAAACTTAGTATAAATATATATACCTGTCAGAAAGCAGTACGAACTGCTGGTTGTCTGAATCTTGGAGTGCATTGGCTAGAAGCCGTCTTTCAGCATCAACCATTGAAATTTTTCCCCACTCTACCTGAAATTGTGACATTATCACAAATCATATCTAAGAAAAAAATTTAGTACTGTCAACCTGGATATACCAGCCATAACAGTGATAAAAGCTAAGTACTGCTACGAACTAGTATGGAAAAATTCTTGGATGTTCTTAAAAGTTAGTTATGCTAACTGTTTAAGCAAATGAAGAACTTCATCAATATGTTGTAAGAAAAAAGAAACAAAGAACAAAGGTCTACAATGAAGAAAACAAGAACAAATGGAACACAATTCACAAATTCCATAGTTAAGACCGGCCATATTATATCGTGAATTACAATTACACACACACAACAACATTAATTTGTCATTTATTCTGACCAAGATGGGTAAAGAAATTAAGAACAAACCGTGTCACTACGAATTTCTCGATTGATAAAATAACGGCTGAAATGAACAGGTTTATCCTTGGATGCATGCACGTATACGGAAAATCTTCCTTCATTGCCCTGCCATACAACAGGAATGTTTGTTGAGAAAAAGAATAAGCCAAACTGAAGAACAACAAAAAAATGTCATATTATTCAAAGCACAAAGTGGAAACTAATATAATCTATATAAACAGGAGTCTTCATATACACCCTTCACCTAAAAGGATCTAAGCTGCTCTTGCCAGCATACTCTTTTGGCTGGAAAAGTTTGTTAATCTGTGTGTGATGAGCTAGTTGGTTGATACTTTAGCTTCCTTTACAATGCCTTGTGTATTGACCCATAACAAGGCCTTTATGTCCCTAGCAGTAACCTTCTAGAAGTGCCTTCCTTTCAGTGTGCAGGTTCTGATATCTCATACTAAACTTGATATTCCTTTAAATCAATCACAATCTTATATGCTACTAATAAAATGGAATTTATCCACACGTCCTTCCGAACTAACTAGAGACACCAGTCTCACTGAAGCTTCTAACAAGTGAACCAAAACTAGCATTGGATAAACATGTCTATAATTGTTTCCCAAATAAACTTCATCTCTTGAGATAACTACGTAGAAAGGCCATCTATCTTCATGAAAACACATGGTGTCAATCTTGAGAAAGCAAAAAATTACCCTAATTGAAATTTATTTTGGCATTTAAACAGTCAAAAGAAAGTTGATTACCTGGAAAAATTTGTCCCATAATTTCTCGAACGGTAAAGCACCGGGTGTCAAAAATAGGAAGGCGATTTTGGGATTGAGTGATACAATAGGAGGGCTATCAAGGATATTTCTAATTACAACTCGAGAAGCAAATTCATCATCAGTTAATCCTCTGGAAAGTACAGGAGGAAGCCAACTTTGCAACGCCTCACAACCATTATACGAGAATACATAACATGCTGCAAAATGCTGTGGCGGATAAACATACGAACAAATTAAGAACAGGCTGACTAATGAAACCAATACAATGATCCATGTTGGCTTCTTCAAATGGCTGCGCGGACGAGCCATATGCAACATTGGTGTTTCTTTAGTTCCCATACGCCAGCCCTGAGTTGACTTCATCTAGAAATGATGCATTGCATGTCAATTCTCAAAAATACTCGATCTTGTTCCACAGCTTCCCTCGAATACGAAATGCAGCAGAGTAACACTACATAACCGCCTAAAGTGAACCCTGAAACAAGAGGCTCGATATTAAGAGCAGGTAGATGCGCTCATAACCAATGTCCAAGAGCACAAGGCTCATCAATTCAAACTATTAAGATGAATGTACGTGAATCTTATGATCAAGTAGGTGCTAATTTGGCATAATAAGGAAAATTGCAAACAGGATAATCATGTTACACAATATCCAAAATGCGATCACGGAGATCAAACAATCGATGTATATAATTATAATAGGACTAATACACAAGCCTAGAATCTGCAGATTCATATTCGAGAAAACTAAATTCCTATTGCGCATATGAAATCCAAAAGGCAACGCCGAATCTGAATCCACAACTTTTGGAAGCTCTGAAAATTCAGCACTCGAATCCGCCATAACAACAAAAGACGAAGCTACTCTCGAGAATATAACAACATTGAGTCATGCAGTCGCAGAAGAATGTAGTCGAGAAATGAATGAGCAATTACCTGAAGAAGAAGAGATGCGAGGAATTCAATCGTGGAGCACAAGGATCTGTATTGTATGTACGTCCGTATATATATAATTATAGTATGTGTGTGTGAGATCTAGGGCTCATCGAACTACTATTTAACCAATCACAGAGAGAGAGAGGGAGGGAGGAGATGGGTTGACGCGACTATAATATACTAATTTGGTTTAATAGAGACAATTGATGAATAGATGATGGGTGAGGATTCCAAGCTCTTCGTTGTTGTTGTGTTGGCTTCTGCATTGTGAGAGAGAGAGAGAGGGAGGAGAGAGAGAGGGAGGTAAACGTCATTGAACTCCATCCAAGCATAACAAACATTTGAGCCGGCGACGAGAGTGGGGAGCACGCGCAGGGGGGCTGAAATGAAATGAAATCCAATTCCAATTGTTAATGAAGTGGATGTGACAAGTTGGCATGTGGGGTCCGTGAGCTGCGTCTCCACTCACATGTTCATAAATTCATTCCTGCCGGGAAGGTTCGGATCAAATTGTTTCAGTCCCAAATTCGTGGACAGGAATAATAATAATTTAATACTAATAATTACAAAATTTTAGTTATGGTATGCCTAAGAAAAGAAAAGGACTATCAAGTTGGCCTAATTCATGTTCATGGTACACTTAATGAGTAATCTAATTAATGTAATGATTGGTATTAATTGTGTAAATATATAAAAACTATTGATCTTTCTCCCTTTATAAATATTAGGTAAATTTACATGCTAAATACTTCTCCCGTCCAATTTTTGAGAAAATCACTATGCGTACTCACTTTGAGGATAATATGTACTTCTCATATCCACTTATATAATTATCTACTCCACATACTCACTTGGCCCACAAAAGATAGTACTTTCCACTATTTGTTTAAAGTTTTTCTTTAATTTTATCTATACAAAAATTGTCAACTCCACCTCAATTTTGCCGAGATGACTCATGATTGAATCATCATCAGTTGAATAGCTTTTTGAATAAAGCCAAAATGTATGGAATGACAAATATGTAAGTTTCACGTGAATAAAGCCTATTAAAATTGGCATGCATACAGAAATTGTACCATTTTTAACAGTAAATTTGCATGTATATTGAATGCATTATTGAATTCGAATTCTTCAGCCTATATATGATTCACAGTTTGAAGGATCTGTATGCAAACATAAGAAGGGAAAAAATTGAGAGAAAACTTGAGCGAATATTAGATCGAAGAAATTATAATAGTCATTACCGTTGTTCACATACAGGTGAGCATAATACAAGATTTTATTATTTTGTAAACCAAAAAAAAATTATATAGAGCGGTAATATTCTGTACAGATGGAGAGTAATAATACAAGATCTGTACAGAATTGTTACGATCTGTATATATATATTTTTTTTGTATCCAAAACTGTATCAACTTTGACAATCTTAATTATATTATGATTAAACATAACAATTGTATTAAATTAAACTAAATATATTAATTATTCGATTAATATATCATTAAACTAACTAAAAACCTCCACATACCACGAATTAACATTATAAAAAATCATAATTTAAGAAAATCATCATGATAAGTTCTTAAATTAAATTAACTAATGTAAATATAAACAAAACGCATATAGATCGGCATAAAATCATACAGGTCGGACAATCATGAACACCATTTATGTCCGATCTGTATAGTTTTGTGCCGATCTGTAGAAAATCTGATCTCTTCTAGATGTTTCATATCCTCTTCTCTTGGTTCTTCAGTGCTTTGTGATTTTTTTCCTTTCGAATGTGATGACGAAGCCATAATTTGTTGTAGGATTTGAAGGATTAAGTTTTTTGAATGGTAAAATTTGATACAGGGAGGGGGAAGGAGTAAATTAGTACTGTCTTGGAAAGGGGGAAGGAGAATCTGTATGGTTTCAAGACGGTTGTATGAAATTTTATAAGCCATTTTTTTTGTTTTTTTACCGTTCCATCATTTAATGGAAGAATAAATTCTCATTCAAGAATCTCTGTGAGGTGGGTGGGGGTTATCTCAATCACTAAAAAGAGAGATAAAATCTGTACATGTTTCCTCTCTTTACGTTACATACATATATGCAGATAGGTTTAAGGTTTAAGAATAAAAAAACTGCTAAAAAGTGAGGGCTAGGAGAGAGAAAATTCGGTCAAGAGAGAGATTCTCTCACTTACATCTTAAATCTGAAAAGGTGAAAGAAGTGGGCCAAATAGATATGGAGAGTAGATAATTATCTAAGTGGGTATGAGGATATGTTATCCCCATAGTGAGTATTTCGAATTTTCACTTTTAAATTTTTTAGGCCATCCACAATAAGTATATTTTTTTATAAATGAAAATATTAGGTAAATTTACATGGTAAGTACTAATGTACTATATCATCACACTCCTACTTATTAGTCTCATATTAGATGGACTTTGGGTTAAAAAATTAGTAAGCCCAAATAGATTTCAGGTTGGCTTAACCTAGCTTGAACTTATACATTGACACAATGTGTCTAACTATTTAGGTGATGATTGGTACGCAATAATAGAATAAAGTGAAAATGGAATAATCTTGGTAATGAAATGAAGATAAGAATGGAATGGAATTAAGAATGATATTCATGTAGTTGGTATACACAAGGAATGGAATAAAAGTTTTTAATTATTTTTTTTCATAATTAATATAATTAGTTTAATAGTAATTATAATATTAAATAAAAAATAAAAAATAAAAATTAATATTTTTAATATTATTTATGATTTTAATAATTGATATGTATAATAATATTAATTATGATAATATTAATAATAGTAATACTAATAATTTTTATACCAACACAAATAATATTTAATAATAAAAATAATAAATATTACTATTATTGATTTAATATTATTATAATACCCGTAATAGTTAATTAGTATAATAATATTAAAATTATAATTAAATAATATTATTATTAATATCTTTTAATTAAATTATTATTATTATTATTATTATTATTAATAATAAAGTTCATTCCTAAAGATGTGGAATAGCTAATACCATGGGGAAGGGAAAAAATGACTAAACCTATACTCGTGGGATTAATCATTTCTTAAGGAATAGTCATTCCTTACAAAAAAAATATATATCAATCGTGGGACTAAAAATAGAGGCAGTAATGACCATTTCATTCCAGCGTACCAGTCATCACCTTATAATAGGAGTGTTCGGATGCAAATTAAAAACTAAATCAAATCAAATCATAAAATATAATTTGGTAATTTTTAAAATCAAATCAAACTGTATTAAATATCCTAAAGCGTGGTCGCTCGACAAAAAGGGGCAATTAGATAGGTGTTCGAGCCATTTATTAATATACATGTCATGTGATATTATATGGGCGCATTCATGCAGCACACAAACACATTCTTGTTGAATAAATTCGCTCAAATAGAGAGCACAAATCATAGAATAGTTTGATTCCACGATCACTTGAACCGCTGGATGCTCGGGTGCAGCATTAGCCATAGACGTAGGATTGATACTCAACCTTTGTCTTTGAGTATCGATAAATAACACAATCATACGATGACAAATTATGGTGGCTTGAGGTTTTGGGTGCGGTTGATCTATTTATAAATTCAACTTCTACTTGATATTATCCATAGAAACCTTTTCTATTTTTGTTGTTGTTTGTGTTGTTGAACTCGATTTGTTTATCTCCACCATGTTCTCCATCTTAACTTATTATTAACATCAAAGACTCGCAAACTTGAGCTTGTTTTATGAATTAAAACAAAATTAAATCTTGATTCAATTTACTTACACTTGGAGTCCCAATTGATGAAAATTTATTGAGAAAAAATGCATGTTGTACAATAGTTGTTGTTGGCAATAATATTTGTAAAACTAAAATTAAGTTTATTATTATTATTATTCCTTAATAACGTGAAAGAATCCAATTTTTTATGATTAGAGAATTTCCCGGTAGGTGGAACAATTAGGCTCCTGCTCCTCGACCTTTATAAATTTGGTTCATAATGCTGCACAAAAGAAAAAGAATGAAGAGAAGTGAGAAGAAACGTGCAATATTTTATCACAGGTATTGTCTGTATTGCTCCAAGGATACATCTCTATCTGAAAGGGTAAATCCAGCCGCAACGGGCAAATCCGTTGACCACAATTCATAAGAGAAGCCGACAGTTTAATGCATTTCAAAAAATCAAGCATTTCTTTTTTTAATTATATATTTAATGTTTCAATATTCCTTCTAAGATCTTAAACGTGTAGTTTTGGGTTCAAAAGTACATCAATTTGTAACTTTCAAAGTTTCAATTTTTAGTTTGAATTATATATAACATATATAGTAATTTTGGAGATTATAGTTTTAAGAAAAAACATTAATTCTAGTTTTCAAAATATGACTCTTTCATTCCTTTTCAGTTCAAAAGTCTCAAATAATGGATTATAAGTTATTACACCTGAGGGGCGAGTTATTAGATAATAGGATTACATATGTTTTAAGGATAAATAAAATACATAAAATGATAATTGGACACTTACACTTATTTCAGATCGTCTCAACATTTAAATGTAATACTCCTCTGTCCCGCGAAAGATGAACCACTTTCCTTTTTGGATCGTCTCAATATTTAAATGTAATACTGCTTTTACATTCTTTATTATTTATTCATATTCTTTTACATTCTTTATCAATAAAATACTCCACTAAATACACCCGCTATTATTTCTTCTTAGTGTCCTTGTCCAAACCAAAGGGCTCATCTTTGATGGGACAGAGGGAGTATTGTATTTTGCTGTCCAACTTTTACGCTCTAAGTGCATGTTTGGTAGGCAAGATAAACCCCTGTTAGTTTATTTATCGGAGTTTATCTTGCGTTTGGTAGGTCACATTATTTTCTTTATCAGCCCGTGTTAATTTATCGACCCGGTGGTAATTTCACTGTATTCCACTGTAACTCCCACATAAACTATACCGCCTCATCCCTCCGATTAATTAAACTTGAGAACACAGTAGCCTCTGCTAAAATCTTGAAGGACAAACTTACCCTCATTTTCATTTCACAAAATCGATCTTCTCTGCAGAATCCAATCTTCTCCTCACAAATCCAGACCTCTTCCTTAAACGCATATCAAATTCCCACCCAAAATCGAAAATGTTTGGAATTCGTTCGATTTGAGCTTCTTCACAGATCCAAAATCTTTCTTCAACCCATATCAAACGAAATCCAAAATCGAACTGCACAGAAAATCGGAAATCTATACCCCAACGCCGCCGCCGACGAGCAGTCACCACCGCCGCCACCTGCAGCGCTGGGCTTATGAAGGTTATTATTTTGAAGGCCCGGTGGTATAAATTCCATCTTTGAGCAGGTAAAAATTCCGGCTTTAAGTTATTTTGAATAATTTTCTTCACGTTTTTGTTGTTTATGGAGGCATTACCGCGACTGTAATTTCAGGATCTGGAAACGGATCAAAGCCGACAAAATAATTGAAAGTTGATTCAGATTTTTAGAATTCGATTTGAGCAGGTATTCTTCTCAACCCACTTCAATTTTGTAGGAGTTTTCGTGCTCTAAACTATTGATATGGGGATTCAAAAGATTATAAAATGAATTTCTTTTAGCTATGGCAAATAAATTGGGATTCTATTCATTCCCAACATTAGGGATAAGAATTAGTAGTACTTTATTGACATCATGATTGAGTGATCTATCAAAGTTATTTTTATGCATCGTATGACACTATTATGCCTTTTTTTCTATTTTGTTTCCATTTTTCTGTGAATTAGTAATGATGTGTTTGAGCAAAAATTTTGTTTCCATTAAATTCTGATGATCGTATTGACACTATTATGTAATCTTCTTAACTGTAAACTCTATTATAATTTCATATCTTGTTTTATTCGCACCATTATCTAGGATGTCATAAATACAAGTGGAGGATAGGAGATGAATGGATGAAGGAATATCTAAGATATGTGTTGTCCATCAATGATATTTCTATCCAACATTCACAATAATCATTTCATTGATTTTGAATGGAGATAATCCACCTAATTAAGTAATAACTCTGTATTTGGGCTCCGGTTTCTGATAACCAGTTCTTAGGTAAAGAAAATGAACAAATCATGATTGCTTATGTTTTTTAATCTTGAATTTGAGAAATTTTTGAATTTGATTGATGTCGTTTTGCCCAGGGACTGTTAATTTTAATGGGATCTTCAATTTCTTGAGATTGGTTGTGAGAATTACAATTATCTGATTGATGGTTAATAGCTTTGGAAGCTTGAAGCACTTCATAATTTTTTATTGCTTTTGGTCTTCGAATTGAGGCTCACATTGACGTCAAGACAACTGATGCATACACTTTGAGGTTGTTTTAGATTGCCTTCACCAAGAAGCGTGTGAACCAGCAGAAGGTTACCTCAAGCATCTACCCATTACAGAATGTGTACATAAAAAAGGTCAAGATTTTGAAAGCTCCCAAATTTGACCATGACAAGCTAATGGAGGTCCATGGGGATTACACCGAAGATGTGGGTATGAAGATGAACAAGCCTGCTGAAGAGCCAGTTGTTGAACCAGTTGAAATTGTTGGTGCTTAAAACTAATCTAAATTTATCATGAATTAAAAACAAGTGTTACCTGTTCTTGTGTTTGAAGCTCAATTTTGGATTTTCTTATAGACTATGGTTTTTATATCTTTGTGGTATACTCTCAGTTTCCTGTATTTCTTGAATTATTGCTCTTGTTGTAGACTATGTTGTGGAATGCATTCTTGTTGTAGCAGTTATTTTTTGAGTGATGTTTATCTTGTGAATAATTATTTGTTGTGTTATGCATCTTGTTGTAGTTATTATGTTTTGATTCAAGGAACTATAGACAAAATCAGATTTCTCTACTAAATGTGTTGGATTTCCAAATTTTGATTTAAGGGTATTTTAGTCATTTCACATTTTAATCTTAAGTTTACACAATGCTACCAAACAACCTATTTATGTTATCTGATTTTCAATCATACCTACCAAACACATGGTATAGATAAATAATCTCATATATCTCATACTATTTTATCTCAAGTTTATTAATATCACTTTATCTCAACTTGGCTACCAAATGCACCCTAATTAAAATATCTCGAGCTACAATGTTTAGGATCAAAAATTCGTCATATCGTCCCCTTGTGAATGGTCTAGTGGTAAAACTGAGCGCCTGATGTTTGAACGCTTTACTCAGTGCATACCAAAAGTAGCTGCTGCAGGTTCCCACGACATCAAAAAATAAAATAAAATTAGTCATATCATGCCGAAAATTGATATGGATACCCTAATATTTAAAATATTTTCCAAAAAAACTACTAATGTTTACACATTGTAAAATAAAAAGTCTCAAATCACATTTTCCATCTTGAAATTTTGATGTGTCATGATTGAAATGAAATGTCTCAAATCTTTCCCATTATCAACATAATATCCCCTTATGCTCATTAATTGATTTTGAGGGGAAACTTATACTAGGGAAATCGATTTAGGGAATTGGGGCATGTATAGCTCAAATAATTAGTGCAAGCCACATAAGCAATAACTAAATATGGTGACGTGGAATATAGACTTAGTTGAGGGGAGGTAGTTGATTGTTGCGGAAAACAGGCAATTGACATGAAATGAAAATTCGTTAAAAGTTAGGAAACATATACTCTAATCTACTATTACTGCACCATTTTCCCTTACTTAACCAAATCCTAATCAACCTTAATTCCCCCATTTGTTTAGTTTTGTTTTGCTCTGTTTTTTAATCCCTCACACCACTTATAAACCCCATCCCCCACTCCTCACTCCCACACTTAATCACCACCGAATTAAATGGCCGGAGGAGCAGACGCCGCCGCCCTCGATCAAACCCCCGACCTCCTCAACGCCGCCGCAAAGCCGAACATGATCCGCCGCCCCCGCGGCCGTCCCGCCGGCTCCAAGAACAAGCCGAAGCCCCCCATCATCATCACGAGGGACAGCGCCAACGCGCTCAAGGCCCACGCCATGGAGGTCATCTCCGGCTGCGACATCGCCGAGAACCTCGTCGGCTTCGCCCGCCGGAAGCAGCGCGGCGTCTGCGTCCTCAGCGCCACCGGCTTCGTCACCAACGTCACGCTGCGGCAGCCCTCCTCGTCGGGCTCCATCGTCACGCTCCATGGAAGGTTCGAGATACTGTCGCTGCTGGGCTCCGTTCTGCCGCCGCCGGCGCCCATGGGGGTGGCGGGGCTCGCCGTGTACCTGGCCGGGGCGCAGGGCCAGGTTGTCGGCGGGAGTGTGGTCGGGGCCCTCATTGCTTCCGGCCCGGTGGTGATCATGGCGGCCACGTTCATGAACGCCACCTTCGACCGCCTGCCGCTGGACTACGCCGAAGAGGTGGCGGTCGCCGCCGGTCAACACTACCAGAACAATAGGCAGCGCCACCACATGGATCTTGCTGCGGATGTGTATGGGATTCCGCAGAATTTGCTCACAAATGGAGCTTTGCCTTCTGAAGGTTATGGCTGGGGACCGGGCCGAGTCGGGCCGAAGCAATAAACTCGTTGATCTCAGAATCTTCAACACTTGATCACAAGTTTGGATGCAATCTCATTTTTATTTTCTCAATGTGATGATGTAATTGTATGTTATGCAAAAGAAACGTCAAATATAGTATAACTTTATTCATCATCTCCATTAGTTCAAACAAAAGAAGGGGGAACAAAACAAACAAAATTCTTCATGTTTTCCTTTTCGTTTCTAATTTTTCTTCGGTATTGTTTGTCGATCCTTCTTTGTTTAGCGGCATTGATCAACTCAAAATCAGTCCATCTCTCATCATTTTCAATGATTTTAGGTTCCCTAATTTCATTTCTCTCTTCGATTTCAATTTCTTGTATTTGAGTTGATTGTGGAATTATTAATTTTGTTTTATTATACTCAATTAGGATATTAATTATTTTTAGTATTTGATTTCAAATTTTATGAATAACTAATTAGTATAATTATTTCGAGTTCAATTATTATCAACTAGCGTAAAAGGCTGTCGATTTTCGACAAGAAATTATATTTAATTAAATTAATAAGATTACGCATTAGATAGTAATATGTGATAGAGGAAGAAAAACATTATTTGTTAATTATTTTAGGGTTAAATCATTTGATTATACAATCTACTAAACTCGTTGAGAATTTATATATCCTTAAACATTTCTCAAATTCAATTGAAAAATACTTTTACCACATGTTTACGTCTCATACTCATATAGTTATGTATGTTAAAAATTCTAATCTAAAGAGATTGTTGAAGCTCTATTTTTCTGTGAAATCGATGTGGGCATATATATATATATAGGAAAGAGATCATATGAGAATAAATATTATCCTAAGAAATGAGAATAGATCTCCACCATAGATCTCTGGGTGATGAAGGGTCAAGATTTTGCCTAGTTAAAGCGGGTCAAACCCGGGTCAAACCCGTTGACTTTTTTTTTAATAAACGGTTACCCAAGATGCACAACTTCAAATATTCGGATGCACCACTCTATATAACTAGATGCACCACTAAGTGCATTTAGATGCACAAGATTTTCAGTTTTTTTTTTCAATTTTTTTAAGGGATCACCCAAGATGCACCACTTCACATATTCGGATGCACCACTAAGTGCATTTAGATGCACCAGATTTGTAAAATCTGTAAAAAAAATCGGATGCACCACAATGTGTAACTAGATGCACAACGTTTTACGAAAAAAAAAAAAACGAAAACAAAACTAGCGCATCTTAATGCACTTAGTGGTGCATCTCATTATATAGTGTGGTGCACATGAATACATGATATGGTGCATATGACCTGACTATAAGAAAAAAAAAAGACGAAAAAATAACGAAATAAAAAAACTTAAAATCTTTTGCATCTCAATGCACTTAGTGGTGCATCCGAATATGTGAAGTGGTGCATGTAAGTTGAACGTTAAAAAAAAATCAAAAAAATAAAGTCAACAGGTTGACCGGGTTGATCCGGATTTGACCCGCTTTGACCAGGCCAAATCTTGACCCTCCATGTAGATATAATCAATGGTTGAGATTAATTCATAATTCTCACTTTAAGATCTCATGCAAAGGGATCTTAAAGTGAGAATTAGGAATTAATCTCAACCATTGATTATATCTACATGGAGGGTCAAGATTTGGCCTGGTCAAAGCGGGTCAAATTCGGGTCAACCCGGTCAACCCGTTGACTTTTTTTTAGGGTCAGCTCATATGCACCACTTCACATATTCGGATGCATCACTAAGTGCATTGAGATGCACCAGATTTTCGATTTTTTTTTTTTGATTTTTTGTAAGTCATATGCACCACTTCCTACACATGCAAACTTGCCAACACATTTTTTGCCATCTTATTCCCAACTTCCCCCCCCCCCCCCCTCCCCCCACACTCTTCAGTAAGTGTGAATTCAACAAACCTATACTTATACTGAGGATCAAGCAAAACACTCAAGAAAATGAGATGATTCATTTTAATTGGATACACCCAATATTTGTTAAACTTGACCCTCATTCTTGTTCCCATAGATTTCACTTCAGGATCATCACTAGCCACCCAATCTCTAAACACATCACTAACTGTAGTGATGTCATGCAGAAAACCATTACTTGTCACATACAATGACCCCGAAATTCTCACAGTCAAATCAAAAAATGCTTGTAAAAGCTCACACATCCTCATTCCATTATCCCAATAAGAGGGCAATGGAGGCCCATCATCAAGGTCATGGCTAACGAAAGGATCTTTTTCAGCATATAAATCAAAAGCACTATCAAATTCGCAAGCCGCATTCAACATAAGATAAGTAAATTCCATCGGGTGAGAGTATCTAAACACAACAAGCTCATGTAAGAAAGGTTTTCCTCCTGACAACACTCTCTAAACCTGACCAATCTCGTTGGAGAGTGCCTAACAAACCTCACGACTTCTCTTATCTTATTCACAGATGTGCCTATCTCTTTCAACCCATCATTCATAATCAATGCAACAATATGTGCCACACATCTCATATGAAAGAATTTTTCTTTTGCTACACAAGAATTCCTTGCGTTGAATTTTGTTTTCAAATAACCAATACAAGTATCATTCGAAGAGGCATTGTCAACAGTAATAGAAAACACAATAGAAATACCCCAATCACGCAAGCAACCATCAATTTGCCTCGCCAAATCCTCAATACAGGGTTGCTGCATTTTCAGCCGCCGACTGCTGCCCCGTCTCAGCAGATTCAATATGGGGCTACTGTTGCTCCGTCTCATGCTCTTGAAGCAAATTTTACAATGTCAATACATATACATATATATAAATAAAAGAAGAACAATGTAGTAAGGAATATATCAGTAGAATATTTCCTCAAAAAAAAAAATTATCAGTAGAATATATACACCCAAATCAGAGAGATATGTCAGTAGAATATATCACATAAGAATTCATTATGCTTCGCAAATCAAGAATTACTATCTTATCTTATTGGAACCAAATTGCAAAATGCATTAAAATAATGAATCTCTGTCTCTCTGATAACAAAGTACCGTATATATGCATGGAATTTTTTTTAACTTAGGGCAGTACGCAATTTAGATAGTACAATATGAAAACCATTAACAAATTAGTGAATCACCACTCACCAGAATTTGGTTGAGACATCGGTGGTGGTGGGAGGAAGTGAGAGTCACAACGCCATGCCACCGGCGAGGGGTAAAGAGACGGTGGTAGTGCAATCGCATTAACAATGGGAGAGAGAGTGAACGCCTGAACGGTGGTCAGTCACCGGTGGAAGGAGGTCGTGCCGGTGAACGGTAACGACAATGAGTGAGCTGTGAGCCAGTGAGGAAGAGAGAGTGCGAAATGGGAAGTTGGGAACTGGAGTCGAGAGCGGCGGAGTGAGTGAGGAGGGAGGCCTGAACGAGAATTAGGGTTGGTTCCTATCCTATTTACATTATTCAATAATCATATATATATATATTTTTAATTATATATATATATATATATATATATATATATATATATATATGGCGGTTGGTTCGGTCGGTTTCGGTTTGGGAGAAACGGAAACCGCCGCCGACCGCCAAAACCGATTTTTCTTGATTTCTCAAACCACCGCCGCACCGCCACCTCTCTGAAGCCGACGCTAACCGAACCAACCGCCGAGCGGTTCGGGGCGGTTTGGCGGTTTCGGAGCGGCTATGCTCACCTCTATATGTCATCTAGCTGCGCGATATCTCTTTCTTCCTTGGTGTACTGGTCCTGGGCTTTTGGTTCGACCTTCATCATCATCTCTCCATCTCCTGGAGTGGCTGAAGGGCCTGTCTGAGTCACTTGGATGGGACCAGTTTCTATGGTCTCCCACATCCTGTGATGCCTGACACCTAGTGTCATCTTTAGACGAAACTTTCACGTAGTATAATCATCCATGGAGAACTTCGATAAGATCTGTTCAGTTGACCACTGAAAAATCTACTCGACTCACACCTAGTGAATCAGGAATATCAGTCTTTTGAACCACTGCTCTGATACCACTTGATGGTCCCAGTAACGAGTATTTGGTGTATGAGAGGGGGGAGAGAATACACCAGTAGCAATTTTCATGTTTCTAAAAGTCTTTTCACTGAGTTTAACTGCTCAAGTCAGTTGGCTCGACAACTGGAAAAGTCCGTTGGAGCTGCTCTACAACTGAGTTTCTCAGTTGGAGCGGATTACACAGTTGGGGGCACAACTGGCTCCTATGCCTGAAGGTCAGCTGTATGTGCCAACTGAGGTTAAAACAACTTTGCGTTGCGGAAGATGGTGGAGTTTAAACTCGTTACAAAAACTGAAACCTTTGTAAAAACGGGGAAGGTCAAGTTTCCAAATTAGTGCAGTTTGTATACAAGTCAGTTGGTTAGGAAACTGAAAGTAAAATACGAAATATAAAATACAGAAAGTAAAGTACACAGTATTTTAACGTGGTTCAGAGATTGACCTCCTACGTTCACGACTTCCTTTTCGGGGAAGTAATCCACTAGATAAGCTTAAGTGTGCTTACCAAACGCCCCACTTGGATTACGAGTTCCAAGCAAACCTAACCAGTTCTATTACGGGTTAGAACAAGACCTTACAACACTTTTCCGGACAAGTGCACAGTCTGGTCTTAGATTCCAGGTTCTAAGGGACCTAGTGTTGCATTATGGGTTCCAAGAGACCTGGTTTTTTTTTTATTACGGGTTCAAAGGGAACTAGTAACTTTGATTACGGATTCAAAGTCGGACCTAAGGGTTAGGGGTTGGGGATTTCCAACTATGAAGCCTCCAACACTGAGGGAAGTGGAGGCTTCTTCCTAAGGCTACAGACTTGATCTTTTGGAAGAGAGTCTGTTGGACACAAATTAAGCAAGAACCTAAACTCTAGACTCGATCAAAGAAGGGGCTTTCTGAGAGACTAGAGAGAAGAACATGAGGAGGTATGAACACTCTACTTCTACTGGACTTCACCTGAGGTCTTCTTGCTGAGGAGAGAGGTGGTCTGCTGCTGCCACTACTTCACCTTTTTCTTTTCTCTCAACTCCTTACGCCTATGCGTGTATCTTCTATTTGCGTCAATTTTTTTTCACCGAACTTGGATGTGAAAACCTCTATTTATAGAGGCAGATCTAACTAGCCGTTGGAAAGAGTCGTTTGACCTTTGCCAAAAAGCATGACACTCTACCTGCTTTTCTGGAAATTTTCCTAAAATGAAAACTGCGAGCGTTGCTTTTGCACGTCGTTGTTGTCAACTCATTTATGGTAAGTTCTCCAACTGACTTGTGCTTCTGAGTAGATTTGAATCTGGACTGCAACTCTTCTGTGTTCAACGTCTTCAAAGTCTTCTCTTCTTTGCTTTGCGACGTCTGACTTCAACACAACTTCTCTTCTTGCTGGAACTGTATGCCTTCAGCTGCGTGGGTTAGGTGAGGAATCAACTGAGCTGTTGTCCAACTGAGTCCGTGCTTCAGCTGAGGTTGAGGTCTCAACTAAGTTTGAGGGTCAGCTGAGTTTGGGTCTCAACTAATTCTGGGTCTCAGCTGAGTTCTTCACGAACTTCCTTCTTCAGCCCGGCTGTCTTCTTCTGTTTGAAAATGTAAAGAAAATCCCTACACTCAAACAATGAGCTCTAGCTAAGATCAAACTAAAGACATTCATCTACACGATTGGAATCAATTGAGTTTTAGAATCGTTCGAAATCTTTCACTAATTTTCTCAACATAATATTATATACTTTCTCTGTCCCTGAAAATTATGGTGTAGAGAGAAAAAATGACACGGGATGTTTAGAATGTTGTTAAAATACTTTGAGTGGATAAAAAAGTCCCACAACTTTACTGTATGATTATTTTGTGTTATATCGTGGGCCCATGAATATGTTTTTTGTTTTTGTTTTTTGTGTAAATATTAAGTGAGAATAAAGTTTAAAATGTAAGTTAGTGGGTAGAGTAAAAAAAACACAAATTTTCAGGGACAACACACTATAGTAATCAAGATCAAAATTTTCGGGGAGACAGAGAGTATTATTAATGTACGTATGATTCAAATTTTGTTTCCATTCTGATTTTAAAAATACTAAAATGAATCAACTAAAATTTTTAAATATTTTTAAAAATAAATTCTAACTAATTCAAAATTTCTAACAAAATGTAATTAAAATAAATTCTAACTAATCCAAAAATTCTAACAAAATGTAATTTCAGCTTTGATTAAATTGAAATATTCGATACAATTTTCTGGTTACTCCTACAATAAACCTTACAATAGTCATAATTTTACATCTCTCCAAAGAAGTGAGTGGGCATAGGAAACTCCACATGAGCGTATATCTAAAATTATTTTATTACAATTGCGTAGGTAATTTTTAATTTGACATAACGAGAAAGAAAAAAACTAGAAATAAATTAAATTATAATTACAATAAAATATTATAGTTCTATAAATTTACTACTCTACTAATTATAATTCAAATCAAAATGCAACTTTATTTCCCTCACATGGCTTTTTTAAATTATAAATTGTTCCGAAGGTTCGAGTATGGCTGGCTACATTTTCATTATTGATCACACAATAATCATTCACGCACAGACAAATACATAAAACAAAAATTCACGAGGGCTAGGCCACATTGTTTGACCAGTGGCGAAATTGAATGGCAACGAATCACTTGTACATATATACACACAATTTGAAACAATTACTCAACATACAAATCCTTAAACCATTACCTCACAAATCACAAAAAAGATGTCTGCAAAAGTGATGCGAAGGCCTCATGCAATAATGGTGGCACTTCCATACCAAGGTCACATAACTCCTTATGTCGATCTAGCCATGAAGCTAGCTTCAAACGGCATCGTCATCACTTTCGTCCACCTCGAATTTATAGACCACATGTTATCATCCAAATCCCAACCTGATCCCTTCTCCAAGGCTCGGAACTCCGGTCTTGATATTCGTTACACAACGATCAGCGACGGTTTTCCCGTTGATTACGATCGAGACGACGAGTATTGGGAGTTTGTGATGCTAAATTTTTCAAGCCGCGTTGATGAACTTGTAGGAGATTTGATCCGGTCCGATCCAAATTTGTCCCCATTTTTGGTTACGGATACTTTGTTCGCATGGCAAACAGTCACCGCCGACAAGTACAACCTCTTGAAAGTATCGTTTTGGACGGAACCAGCTTTGATATTTTCTTTAGCTTACCACATAGAATTTCTACGACAAAACGGCCATTTTCCATGTCGAGGTATGTCTTTGTCATTCCCTTGTCTTTGTTTAAGAGTAATAATGTAATATGATATACTACAGTACCGAAGCAAACTTTTTGTAGTGGAGATTCCAACTTATCATAACATTATAATTTGTATTAGAAATTTGAAAAATAGAAATGAATAGGTACAATTTAAATTACTATATCACAACTTTAAAATAATAAGTTAGCTTCGATAATTACAAGTACAACATTTGAAAGTAGAATCAATCAGTAGCTTTGTCACATAATGTTGTTTTGATTTGCATAAAATGAATTCCACAAAATTCAAACCAATTATTCAAAAAGCTAAGCAAATTATAAAAATACTAACAATGTATGTTGATCCTTGCAGAATAGTACCTATTCTTTAGAATTTATTACTCCTAATATACAACCAAGCTTCTCATAAACAAGTTATTTGAATCAAAATCACAAATGCACTCCATGATTATATTTTTTCTTTTCTAATTTAATTAAAATTGCATATATACCCCTACTATTTTTACAATTTGATGGGGGTTCTGGAGTCCAAGAACCCCCATGCCCCCATGCTCCCTCCGCCACTGCATGGGAACCATGCATTATTATCACATTAAATAATGTACAATATGCATGCATTACATTAATGCACAAACTGTAGTAAAATGCATACATATTTAATACACTTTTAATGCACTAAGTGCACTAACTTACTTCACCAATTAAATCTGAACTATTGATAAAAAAGATCACATGCATGTTCGGGTTAATTAATTCATAGTTCCTTTATAAAAACAAATTCCTACATGATCCTCTACCTACTATAAT
Source organism: Schizonepeta tenuifolia (assembly GCA_029490685.1). Classification (NCBI taxonomy): domain Eukaryota; kingdom Viridiplantae; phylum Streptophyta; class Magnoliopsida; order Lamiales; family Lamiaceae; genus Schizonepeta; species Schizonepeta tenuifolia. Next base: position 72,770 of record CM055958.1, on the reverse strand, counting down.
ATTCTTATTATTACAGTTAAAGCATAATATAGTAATTTGATATACATAAAATGTTATTCATCATACTAAGTACTCCCTCCGTCCCGCTCATATTGTTACCCTTTTCTTATTTAATTGCTACTTTCGATTTTTTTACCATTATTCTTAATCTACGTGTCGAACAATAATATGACAATGTGGATAAGATAGGGAGCATCGGATAAGAATTCTCTTGTAAAATATTCATTATTTTAACGGGCAATGTACGAACTCTAATTCAATTTCTAATTTTAACCCGACGTTTAAGGTTTATAACGTTACAATCATGACAGCGCCTTTTAAAAATTCAATCAGCTAAAAGTGGGCATGACATGATAGTCAATATTATATAATGTGGCACAGACGCAAATTTGAAACTATTTTGTGATTGTCACATAAGTTTTTGGTGAGTGAAAAAGTTGGAAGGATTAAATAGGATTTGATTGAGAGACTGACTAACTTACAAATTGAATCAAAATCGTGCATTAATTTGCAATGAATCCTTGTTTAAATTCATAACTTTTATGCGTGCTAACAAACTTTGTTTGAGTAGATAATACAAGACTGAAAGCATGCATCATAATTTGTTTCTTTTGAAATTTCAATGATTATCGATCAGACCATATCGAGGAGCATATAAAGTACATACCTGGAGTTGAGTCGGTAAATACGAAGGATTTGATGCCATATCTCAAGGAATTAGGCACAGGAACCTTGCCCCAGAAGGTGCAGATGATGGCATTTGAGGAAGTGAAGAAGGCTGATTTTATACTGCACAACACCGTTTATGAGTTAGAATCTCAGACATTATCAGCTCTAAACAAAATTCAACCAAACTACGCAGTTGGCCCCATTAGTTTCTCCAAAAACCTATCTGCATATGCTGTCAGCAAGAGCTTATGGTCTGAATCGGACTGCTCCGAATGGCTCAGCACTAAACCGCCCGGTTCGGTTCTGTACATCTCGTTTGGGAGCTTTTGTCCGGCCAGTAAGCAGGCTGTTGAAGAAATAGCTTACGGACTACTCCTCAGCCAAGTGAATTTCATTTGGGTGGTTCGATCAGATGGTGCAATCTCTGAAGCTTTGCCGAGTGGATTCCGGGACGGGATCAAAGAAAGGGGGCTGATAGTGCCGTGGTGCCATCAGATTATGGTGCTTTCTAATCCGGGAGTTGGAGGGTTCTTGACGCACTGTGGGTGGAACTCTGTGTTGGAGAGCATTTGGTGCGGTGTTCCGATGATTTGTTACCCGCTGGATTATGATCAACCTATGAATCGGAAGCTAGTGGTCGACGACTGGAAGATAGGGATTGATCTGTGTGAGGGTGGACCTGTTGATAGGAAGGTTGTTTCGGAGAAGATGAACAATTTTATGGATGGAGATGTTTCAGAGAAATTGAGGGAAGAGATGAAGAAAGTGAATGCCAAAGTGCACAGTGCACTGGAAAGCGATGGATCCTCGGAGGAGAATTTTGATCGATTTATAGAGGATTTGAAAGCCAAGTTAGCGGCCAATACAGTGGAAAGGAAATAACACTCTCTCTAATAATTGGTGATGGTCGACTTATAAATAATCCAGTGTTTACTTCAAATTTATTGGCCTTTTTATTTCATGTAATCAATAGTTACACATAATAACGAAGTTTGTGTTCATAATAGATTACGCGCCCATGAATTTCCATTCCTAATTTTCGAGGAGGCAGAGAGTACTATTTATGCACGTATGATTCAAATTTTGTTTCCATTCTGATTTTAGAAATACTAAAATGAATCAATTAAAAATTTTAAATTTTTCTAAAAATAAATTCTAACTAATCCAAAATTTCTAACAAAATGTAATTAAAATAAATTCTAACTAATCCAAAAATTCTAACAAAATGTAATTTCAGTTTTGATTAAATTGAAATATTCGATACAATTTTTTGGTTACTCCTACAATAAACCTTACAATAGTCATAATTTTACCTCTCTCCAAAGAAGTGAGTGGGCATAGGAAATTCCACTTGCATAACACCCTGTCTAAATGTAGACCAAAAACAGTGGGACTATTTCCATTACTACCCTACCCGATTTGGTAGTTTTATTTGCAATCTTGGGGCGGGAAACAAACTGCCTTCTTACCTTTTCTAGTATTTTCCATTTTCATACTATAATAAAATGCCTTTTTTTTGGGAGATAAATATAAAATGATTTTCTTTTCAAAAATATCTTCTTCGTTTTCTCTTCTCTCTCCCCCCTCTTGCACTTTACCGCCTACGGCCCCTGGTTTTAATGTCTCTCTCTCTCTATAGTCTATACAACTCTCCTCCTCCACTCTCTAGCACTCTTTTCAAACACCATCCACCGTTATCTCTCTGACTTTTTTCTTGATTTTCTGCCCTATTTATTCTTCTTATCTATCCAGTTCCAGATCCGTTATTTTTTGCCCTTCCAAGAGATACCTCAATCCTCTTTTTCCTTGCATGCCGAAATACGATCCAGTTTCGATTGATTGAAAAATGACAGTCGAAGCGGCGGGATGCGTGGAGCAGATGAGAAGATCGGATGGAGTTACGCATCATGTTGATAAGGTGATTAAGAAGAGGCGATGTCGGAAGAGAGTTAGAATTCAATTGAGGCGCCCCCAAAATGTGCAGCTGGTTTCTGGAACTCTGCAGCAGCTCTTCGATTCCTGCAAAAGAGTGTTTAAAGGCCCCGGAACTGTTCCTTCTGCTTCTGATGTGCAAAATTTGTGTCGAATTATTGGTAAGCCGATGAACACAGATATGTATATATACGTGTATGTGTGCGTGTTTTGTGGGCTTAGAATTAGTGTTAATCATCTTGTGCTGATCAAGTATTGCATACTTGTTTTGGCCTTATTATCTGATCAAGTGGTTAGGTTTTACAGAATGAAATGAATTTGGGAATTATTTGTGTTGGAATTAGAAGTGGTAGCTTTTATCTTAGGAGTAGAAGTTGATGATTGTTCACATTGTGTTCTGGGAAATTGAAATGAAAAATAGGTTTGGGATTTCATTTCTTACTTCTGTTTGAATTAGTATAGGCTAATCCACCGCATACTTTGTTGGATTGATTGAATAATTTTAAGATGATTTGATCATGCAAAACTTCATATGCTCAATCCAATATATTCTTAATCTAATCCACAAACTAATTATACTGAGCTTAATGCAGTCCATCCTTGACTATGTCTATGTGGTAGTATCAAAGGATGAGTAGTTGTTAAGAAGAAAGCTATTCTTACCACAAAAAGATTATGGTATCATGTTTCAGATGGTATGAAACCCGAAGATGTAGGACTTAGCAAGGATCTACACTTCTTTAACCCGGAGGGCGAGATTGAACGGACTCCACGAGTAACCTCAGCAACCATCTACAAGTGTGACAATTTCGAGGTATAAACGCCTTCTTCATTTTTTGTTGCAGTGGGTGTCTTGAGTGATAATATTGGTGGTGAATTTACTTGTTTACTGCCACTGTTCTATGTGCATCTTCGTTACATTTGGAATTTTTTAGTGGTTTCTGAAATAAGATCATTTTACATGTCCCTTTTGTATCATCTGCTTGCAAGCTTCAACATCAGTCTCAAGAAAAGAACATTTTTAAGAATGTGAAGCTCAATTGCTGATTTTCAACTTTCTGATTGTACTTTCTGCAGTTGTGCATATTCTTCCTCCCTGCAACTGCAGTCATACCACTTCACAATCATCCGGAAATGACTGTTTTCAGCAAGCTTCTCTTGGGGAGCATGCATATAAAAGCGTATGATTTGGTTGATTCGCTCAGTTCTGATTGCTCGATGTCACCTTCTAAATGTAAGTGGTCTCATGAATTCTGCTACGACCATATAAACATAACGTGTTTAGTAATATATATGTACTTCCCTTAAAATTTTAGATGTGGATGGAAGTCCTGTGCGATTAGCAAAGCTAAAAGCCAATAGAACATTCACAGCCCCATGCGACACTTCTGTATTATATCCAACTTCAGGAGGAAATATCCATGAATTTACTGCAATAACACCATGTGCCGTACTTGATGTAATTGGACCTCCCTATTCTAAAGATGACGGTCGTGATTGTACACATTACCAAGAAGTTCCTTTAGATGCTATACTCGGTAAGATACTATCCTTTTCCTATAGCTGCTCGGGTTTTTCTATATCTGATATACTTTGATAAATTGAATACCATGAATTTAACTTTTAAATATTGCCTGTTTATGATGTGAAATGGTGCTTGAATGAGATAACACATATGTTTATTGTTAGCATAAGAGGGGGTAAAAATAGTAAAGTAGAATGCCTGGAGGGATCTTTCATTTGTAGAACAATAGCTTTCTTTTTGTAACATATATGGACTTGAGAAGAGTGATAAATTGTAGGTTGTGGAGAGAAACAGAATGTTATGTTATACTAGTATAGTTCAGTAGTACTTTTTTGATGTCTCCCAATGAATTCAGAAGATTAATCCAAAAGGAATAATATGCAAGGATAGTAAAGCTCAATGACTAAAGAGTTCGCCTCTAAGGATATGTGTAGTGTTAAGGATTTGGATCTGGAATATGTGTCCTGTTACTCCTAGTTAATTTTTCATTATTGGATATAGTGTACTTAACATTTTCTAGTGTGCCGGTAGTTATTAAAGTTGAATAATGAGGTTACAGTTGGACTAAAGGATTTGAAGCTCAGCAGTTGAAATCCATATGTACAATGAAATAATGAACAAAGCCATTGAACTGTAGTTTGGATGAATACATTTTATCCATGAGCTCTATTTTGACTTGATTATAAGTGATTTATGTAGACTCAAATCCACTTTATACGTTCAAATACTTGCTTGAAATGCGACCTTGTATAACATCTCTACTTTAAAGGCATATCACAGGTTCTCTAAAGTTAAGAAAATACAGTAGCTAGTATCAAGTGAAGCATTTATCTGTGAGCTTGTTAGATTAGAAGTTGCTATGCAAGTTTAAAATAAGTCCATATGAAGCAAGATGTGAAATATGTTTACCTTCCACAGAATTGCAAGGAAATGAAATTTATAATGCTCAGTTAAATATGGGTTGATCTGGAAAATTGTGTGATGGCTAAAGTGAATTAATGTTGCTTGGAAAAACTGATTTTTTCATGTTCGTATCACACCAAGTTGTTATTGTAGCTATGATCTTATCTATTACGCCCTTGGTAACAGCTCCATATTTGTGTATTACTTCCAGACAGTGAAGAAATTAGGAAGGTTATAGAAGATGGTGGTACCTACGGATTGCTGGAAGAAGTAAAAATCCCTAAGGAGTCGGAGATGGATGGTATCGAGTATATGGGTCCACAAATTAACAATACTAGTAGCTAACTTCACCTCTATAGCTTTTTTTTTCTCTCTTTTGTAATTATCTTCAGCTGTAACTGCTTGTTGGTCTCTCCTCCATCGACAGAAATTCTTCCTCGAGCCTTTTTTATCTTTTGGTTCTTTTTGTATATATACATTTGCCCTTTTGTAGATCAATGGTGAGAAAGTCAGTTTACGATCTCTCTGCATAAGGGAGAATGAAGGCTTTCTGTTTTTGTTTTTCAAATATGTTTTAGATCCACACACATCACCTACTATAAGTTTGCTCTGGATAGTTCAAACTCAGGAGGGCCTGCTGTTCTTGCATTGTCGAATTTACAGAATCTTTTTACGGGTGAACATGCCCGTTGAAGGCGCTCGAGTTGGTTAGTTGGTGGAGTGAGTAATATAGTGATTGAAAAGTTATGAATCCGAATTTGCTTGGACGTAATAAGTTGGACTATCTAAATGCCAAGTGGGAATTGAACAAATTTAAATTACATCATGTTTGAATTTCTAGAGTTGGAAAAGAAAAGGACGCTCAATTTATTCCAGTAAAGAAGATATAAACTGTCATTATGAGATTGAAATACCACGATAGATTTGAAGTCCGAGTAACTCTAGGTAGAAGAGGGATAAATAAATATGTTATTAAGAGCTAGTTGGCTGCACTTTTACATACTAGCAATTTTGATCTCTTCAATTCCATTAAAAAAAAAAAGAAAAAAGAAAGGCTATGAGAATATCCTTTTATTCTTACTCTCAATTTTAAATTTTAAATATGTTCTCCATTTCTCGATCGAGTAAACCCGAAGTGAAAGTAAAACTTTTTTGGGAAAAATAGCATAAACATCCTTATCGTGTACACTGTATTGCAATTATAACCTTAAGAAAACGTATAGGGCTGCCAACATCCCAGCGTATAATAAATAGGGGTGAATTCCACCTCCTTTCTAACAGTTGACGGCGTTTGAAATTAATTTTTTTTTTTTTCGTTTCTTCCGGGACCCTTTAGCTCTAGTTTTCACACTACATTGCGACGATCACTGAATTGTTTCTCGAACTCAATTCCTTTTCACTTTATGCGTGCACATTTATATATTGTGACGAGTGTTCTTTGGAGTTGAGTTTTTGTAAATTCAAGGAAATGGGGTGATGAAAATTGGAGGATGAACTATGTCGGAGTGTGCGAAGATCGGAAGAGAGAAGCAGAGTAACGAGCATGCGGAAGATAACACGACGATAGCTACATGCATGAGGATTTTATAACACACCCTAAAAGGTAGGGTTGGGATTTTTAACCCAATTTAACCCAGACCACTAGCCCGACAGTCCAATATGGCTGACTAAAAACCATAGGAGTTGACCCGATTGACATTCCTATTCATAAGTATTGCCTAATATTTACTATAATATCTTTAAAACTGTTGTACTTTGTTTTATCATATAAAATTTTAAGACAGTAATAATATGATACTCAGGCTACACACAGTGGGGTGTCTCGAGACGGGATGGAGACACCCAAAAAATAGAGATGGTGCGCTGCAGTTGTTGGTGTCTCGAGACTGTCCCTAATTTTGGAGACAGTCTTGAGACCCTTTAAAAAAAATTAAAAATTTGTCCTCTTCTTCCCTTCTTCTCTCTTCCTCTTCTGCCATTTCTTCTTCGTTTCTCTTACCTCGTTGCTCTTCCTCCCCTTTCTTATCCCTTCTTCTCTCATCTTCTTTTTCTTCGTCTTGCCTTCGTCTCTCCGAGTCATCTTCTTCCTGCCTTCGTTTTTCTTCTTCTTCTTCTTGTCTTTCTTCTCTCTTCTTCCTCTCTTCTCATCGCTTCTTCATTTTCTTCTTCTTCCTCCTGCTTTTTACGCTTTCTTCCTGCCTCTTAGCCTGCTCCTTTTCTTCTCTTCTTCTTCTCTTCTTCTCATTGTAGGTTTTTTTTTTGGGGTTTTTATTTCACCAAACCTTGTGAGTTTCCTATCCTTTTGATCCAGCATAGCAATAATGAGGATGCATTGTCGAATAATCTCCTCCGCTGTCAAGGATTTTCCATGAAATCTTCTTACATTTCTTTCTTTCCACACGCTATAAACCACAACAGAGATTGTAAGTCAATAGAGTTTCTGTATCCCTGTGTTTGAACCACAATGAGCTATCAGAACCAGCTTCTCTCCTTCCCAGTCACTTGATCCACTAGAAAACCCACACCATTGTTTGTATTGGAAAATTTAGTAAAAAGATTCGAAAGATACCACAACCCTAACTGACCTCAATCGAGCAGATGAATGTAGTCTGTTCTTAGCTAGAGCTCACTATTTAAGCATAGGGATTTTATCTTTACAGGTTGAAGCAGAAAAAGTCAGCCAGACTAAAGACGAAAGTTTGTGAAGAACTCAGCTGAGGCCCAAACTCAGCTGAGACCCAGACTCAACTGAGGTCGAGACTCAGCTGAGACCCAGTCTCAGCTGAGTTCCAGTTGAGACCTCAACCTCAACTGAAGCACGGACTTAGTTGGACAACAGCTCAGTTGACTCCTCAACTGACCCATGCAGCTAAAGGAATACAGTTTAAGCGTGAAGAGAAGTTGTGTCGAAGTCAGACGTCGAGAAGCAGAGAAGAGAAAACTTTGAAGACGCTAAAAATGGAGGAGTAACTTCTTCGTTACTCGCCCGATTCGGTCGATCTTTATGTCCACGGAATCCTTATCTAAAGGCCTAAGATCCCTCATGATCAGAATTCCTGTCCATCGTGTCGAACAAAAAGTTCCAATTTTTGGGCCTAGCCCTAGGGGCCTGGGCTAAAAAGTATTTTGGCAATAACTTCTTCGTTACTCGCCCGATTTGGTCGATCTTTATTTCCACGGAATTCTTATCTAAAGGCCTAAGACCCCTCATGTTGGGTCAGTTGGTTAGGTAACTGAATTTAAAATACTGAATGTAAAATGCAGAAAGTAAAGTACACATTATTTTAACGTGGTTTGGATATCGACCTCCTACGTCCACGACTTCCTTTTTGGGAAAGTAATCCACTAGATAAGCTTAAGCGTGCTTACCAAACGCCCCACATGGATTACGGGTTCCAAGCAAACCTAACCAGTTTGATTCCGGGTTCGAACAAGACCTTACAACACTTTTCCGGGCAAGTGTACAACCTAGCCTTAGATTCCGGGTTCTAAGGGACCTGTTCTTGAATTCCGAGTTCCAAGGGACCTGGTATTGGATTACGAGTTCCAATGGACGTGATGACTTTGATTTCAGGTTCAAAATCAGACCTAAGATTTTGGATTTGGGGGGAAAATCCAATTGGGAAGCCTACAACACCGAGGGAAGTGGAGGCTTCAACCTAAGGCTCCAGATTCGATCTCTTGCGAGAGAATTTGGTCAGACACAATACAAGCAAGAACATGTTTCTAGACTCAATCATGAAGGGATTTCTGAGAGGCTAGAGGGAAGAACATGAGGAGGGATGAACACTCCACTTCGACTAGACTTCACCGGAGATCTTCTTGCTCGGAGAGAAAGAGGTGATAATTTGTTGTCGCTTCACTATTGATTTTCTCTCTATGAACTTCTGTAGTTCGCTCTTGTGTCTGTATGAGCTTTGATGTGGAGACCTCTATTTATAGAGGAAGATCAAACTAACCGTTGGAAAGAGTTGTTGGACCTCTGCCAAAAGTATGGCACTCCACCTGCTTTATTAAAAACTTTCCTAAAATGGTAACTGCGACCTTTGTTTTTTGCACGTCGATGTTATTGACGAGAACAACACGCTGATCGTGGAGCTGCGAGATAATCATATCGCAAACAGTTGTTTTACCCGCGGCAGTCCCGCTGGCAACACTTTCAATTCAACACCAATTTTTTCCAGTGAAAACAGAGTTCCTCTCTCATTCGAAATTCAAAATAAAACAATAACACCGATCAACTCTAAATTCTGGATCAGAATCGAGCCGAACGCACTGATTATGAACAGAACTTTGAGTGGAGATTTGATTCATGAACAATAAAATGTGAATAAATCTCTATTTATTCACGGACGGAGCGAGTATATATATATATATGTCCACATTCCACATCACCCTTCCTTTGAAAGGCTATGGAACAATTACTAAATATTTTTTTTTTCTAAAAGTTAAAATTACTGCTTTCGTCGTCCACGAGTAGTATGATTAGTTTTAGGCGGTATGAATTTTAATAAAAGAAAACAAAAACTCTTGTGCAACATTTGCACCGGGCAACATCCGATCCGGACCCTCTGACCCCCTTACTTCCCCCCCCCCCTCCCATCCACTCGACCCGACGCGTGAGACTCGTGCGCACGCTTTCACACGTAGCACGTATATCTCATGCGCTACAGTAATTTTTTTTATTTTTTTATTTTCAATTTTTTTTCCAAAAGGCGTTGACCCGAATTTGACCGGGTCGACCCGGGTCGGGTCAAGTCGGATGTGTTGTTCCACGGTGGAGACATCTACACAGGAGTGTCACTTATAAAAGAAAGATACTCCCTCTGTCCCGTGAAAGATGAGCCACTTTCTTTTTTGGGCTGTCCCATGAAAGATGAGTCATTTCTGTTTTGAAAAATAATAAATTGCATTCACACTGTTTTTACATTCTTTATTATTTATTTATACTACTTTTACATTCTTTATCAATAAAATACTCCACTAAATACACCCACTACTATTTCTTCTTAGTCTCCATGTTCAAACCAAAAGGGTTCATCTTTGGTGGGACGGAGGGAGTAGATGTTAACCTATCTTTATGAATGCAAAAAATAGATTAAAAAAAAAGAAAAAAAAAAGTAAAATAGTAGGTGAGGTTATATTCAAAAATGAAATTTATATTTTTGTGGCCAAATAAATGATACTATCTCCGGTTCTCAAGTCTCTTCCTAGGAGGAAGTGACACGTGTATTAAAGAAAAGGTTGTTGAGTTAGTTATGAGTAGAGAAAAAGTGATTGAATTTGTTGTGAGTGGAGAAAAGGTCTCACATTGAGGGTAGAGATATATAAATTAACTGAGATAGTGGTAGGCTATATGTGGTATTTTAAGTAAATATATTAATAAAGTAAGGATAAGAAACAATAATTTATTGTGGTGTAGTATCCAAAAATAACTAGAAAAAAAATTTGAAGACCATCCCAAAAAAGAAAAATAAGAAAAAATTTGAGGATCGAAGGTAGTATAGAATAATCATAAAAATTGACCTCCCTCGGCGTATGGAATCTGAAAGATATTAGAAGGTCTTACATTGTTCATAACAATACGAGGTTAGTATGTGCGTGTGTGTATACATAATTATAATATTTGATTTGTTTGGACTAGAGAAATCAAATAATAAATCTCTTAAGTATTTTTTTTCCGAAGATATTAGTCGCTAAATGCAAAAAAATTGGGCTATTTCCGATTTTGTACCCAAACTTTAATTTTTTGTGCACAAATACATGAATTTTACTAGTTTCTTTTTATTGGGGACTGAATATTTGTATTTTTATTACAAACGCCTCCTTTAATTGTTAGACTTTTAAGGATGCGTTTACTTTGATAGAAATATTTTCATTGGAAAATGATGTATAAGAAAAGATGAAAAAATATTAACATTTTCATCCCTTTTTTTATCACATGTTTATTAGGATGGAAAAGAAAATTATCACATAGTCCCCCCACCCCTTTCCCATTTTTATGTCTTTTATTCATTGGAAAATATTTTCACATCAAAAGTTAAGGATAATATTATCCAACATTGAAAGAAAAATGGTTGTCCGAGAAAAATTTCTAACTTATCCGAAAAAAAAATTCCATCACAGTAAACATATGAAAAAGATGGAAAAAGGGTAAAAATTTTCTTTTTCCACTATTTTTCACCAAAGTAAACACACCTAATTGTGTATAAGAATAGTTGAAGGACAATTTTATGTTTCTTTTATTTTCTGCACATTCTTCATTCACCAAAATTCCGAACATATTAGTACTATTTCTCAATAATTCTGCATCAGCAAGCACGTTGCTTGTCATTTTTTCTTCATTCCAATCAAATAAAATGGGACTAAATAAATGTAATAAATAAATACGAGTACATGAAAAGAAAAGGGGCAAAAAAAAGTGAAAAAGCGCCAAAGAAAAACTGATTAACAAACAAAGAGGGTCACAGCTAGACCGAGGTGGGCCCCGCCGCTAGCCTACCGCCAAACTGCTGACTGCCCCGATAACGAAATCCCACGTCCTCATTAAATAACATTAAATCATAATATTCCATTTCTTTGAATAAAAAACTGTTCAAATATTAATAAAAATATCATCCACATGGAGATACGCATTTCTTTCCACATTTTTTTTTAATGTCCTAGGAATCCCCGACCTTTATTTTCGGTGCGTACTAGATAAACCTTCATTCCTTGTGCAATAGCCAGCAAATCATACAAGGCAAGTAAATTATAATTTTTAAGTACAAGTGTGATAGTTTATTTATTAGAACAAAATATTCATATCTATTATTAAATACATCGTTACACCATTATATAAATGGATCCTTACTTCATATATAGATGGGATCATTGTATCATCAAATAAGATGAAAATATACTACCATCACTCCTAAATAGAATTGAAGCCAAAACCTCTTATTAAAGGAAAATTTATGGTATCTCAGTCAGTCACTTGCATGCTCTTTTAAATTTACATAGATGAAATTCAGCTTCTTATATGCTAATGCTACGTGTGTGTTTTCCATCATCAAAAATTATAGTCCATGATACAATTATAAGCAAGTACAATATACTTTCTTTAAATTCAGACATCATTATGAATATATCAATAACTTAATATATCAAAATTGTCCCGATAAATATAAGTGGGTGTCAATATATTACACCTTCCATCATACGAGTCTTGTCTTATTTTTTTGTGGTACGATGATTAAGAAGAAAATAATTAAGAATATAAAGTATGTTTAGTGGAGTTTTTAAAGTAAAAAAAATGAATAAAAAAAGAGTGAATAGTGAAATGAAGTGAAATAAAGTGAGTAGAGAGAGAAGGAGAATAGTGAATAACATAGAAAATGAGGTGGAGAAAAGTACGATGAAAGTTTTAAATGGAATTGTTTAACAAATTAATTATTTCCTAATTATTTTCAAAAAACGGAAACAGAACAAGAATAACGGAACAGTCCGAAAAGGAAAACAGGACAATAATAACGGAAACGGAGAGAGTAATAAATTTGCCACCGGCGATATAAATACCCGTAGCAAACTAACAAAATTCACCGTTAAATCTGATAAACAATTAATACCAGAAAAAGAAGGTGCATGCAGTAGATGAAGAAGAAGCATTGCACTGAGCGGTAAAGATTTCTCTTCTAATCTGCAACAAGAATCTTCTGCTTTTCTTTTTCTTTTTTCTTTTACTTTCTTTTTGGAAATGGAGCTCGGAAAGCACTAATGTAATTGTGGAATAAAGCTCATAAAGAGAGATTTGGCAAAAAGAAAATTGTCGGTTTATGAAAAAAATGATAAAATAGGCGTTTGGCTGCCCCTCTTTGCTGAAACCCATGTTTTCTTCTATGCATGGTAACCTCCTTTAAATTTTTTTATATTTTTAGCCAAATTTTGCAGTTTGGAAACAGGAGCATTCTGCTAATCTTTGTGGTCAGAGATTTAATCAAATGAAATGAGGGTTGTGTTTGAAGTTTATGGTTGCTTAATTTGAAGGTTAGTAGTAGTTGCTAGTTCAGTATCAGCTGACTTTTGCTTTGTGACTGGTTGCTTCATTTGTGGGGAATATTGTGTGTGAGAGAGAGAGAGTGTGTGTTTTCAAATTAACTAATAGAGTTTATGGTGGTTGTTAATTTTGCTAATATGGGTTCACACCAAATTTGATTCAATATTTGCTAAGAAAGGTATGTGTTGCATCATTGACATTCTTCCAAACTCATCTATTGCATTCTAGTTTGGTTATATGTTTGTTAAATAGATGAGGATAATGTATTGCATATACCTCTTTGTAAATTAATGAAAGGGAAATGAGCAATATATGTTTCAATTCATCAATCTTTAGTAAATTGCAAATCATTTTCAGACCATCTTAATCTTTATTAGAGTGTTTGTATGCTAAATGTTGCTGCCTAATTAGGGAGGCTATTCTCTCCAATTTACATCTCAGCCCTAACAAAGATTCAATTGTTTATGTGTAATGTAATGAGAGTGTTGGACTGATAATGTTCATTTCCTCTAGTTATTAGATGAGTCGATCTCTTGCTACGTCTGTCGTTTATGATGCTTGAGTTTTCTTGATCAGGTTTTGGTACCTCATTTGGTAGAGGTGATGGCAATTCCAATGTATCGAACATCACTTCCATTTTTGCTCGTCATGTTGATTTCGGTCTCTTGTAAACAGCATCTGGAATCACAAACTCTTATGAGAATCAAAGGCCTTCTGAGTTCTCCTCCTTTTTTGAGTAGCTGGAAAAATGGCATGGATCTGTGTAAGAGTGAATCAACCGAAACTCTCACTGTCGTTTGCTATGATAAAACCATAACTCAGCTGCACATTGTGGGGGATTTAGGGGCTCGTAGATTACCCATGAATTTCTCGATTGAGTCCTTCGTTGCCACACTTGTGAAGCTTCCGAGTTTGAAGGTCCTCACGTTGGTTTCTGTAGGTCTATGGGGGCCTCTGCCTGGCAAGTTCATGCGCCTATCCTCCTTAGAAATACTCAACTTAACTTCAAATTTCTTTGAAGGCCAAATCCCTCCGATGATATCATCACTCCAACACCTTCAAACTCTCATACTCGATAGCAATAACTTCACCGGTGACCTTCCAGATAGCCTCGGTTCACTTTCAGCTTTGGCCGTTTTGAATGTTAGAAACAATTCTTTGTATGGATCTTTGCCACATTCATTGGGAGATTTGGAAAACCTCAGAGTTCTTGTGCTGTCTAATAACAATTTCTCTGGTGATGTGCCGGATCTTAGCAGCTTGACTAATCTTCAAGTGCTCGACTTAGAAAACAATGCTCTCGGGCCTCAATTTCCAATAGTAGGTCAAAAAGTTGAAAGGATTGTGCTAAGGAACAACAGATTCACCTTTGGGATCCCGGAGAAAGTTCAGTCCTATCATCAGCTGAAGTTCTTTGATGTTTCTTCCAACAGATTCGTGGGGCCGTTTCCACCGTCTTTGTTATCTCTCCCGTCGATTGCTTATGTGAATATTGCAGAAAACAAGTTCACAGGAATGCTTTCTGAGAGTCTGCCTTGCAATGATGATCTTTATTATGTGAACTTCACTGCCAATCTGTTGACTGGAAAACTTCCCCGCTGTCTACTGTCCGGTTCCAGTAAAAGGGTTGTTCTGTTTGCTGAAAATTGTTTGGCAACCGGAGATGAAAATCAGCAGCCCATTTCCTTCTGTAAGAACGAGGCTCTAGCTGTTGGAATACTACCTCGTTCCCGTAAGCAAAGACAAGCTTCCAAAGTAATTCTTGCTTTAAGCATATGTGGCGGAGTTGCTGTCGGATTAGTTTTAGTCAGCGCTTGTTACTTACTAGTCAAGAATTTTCTTGCCAAAAGACCAGCTCGGAAATCTCCACCGACACTCGGGGAAGACAATGCATCGACAGGATACACCTCAAAGATACTTAAAGATGCAAGTAAGTTTCTACTTTTCATTGAAAACTTGAAACGTAATCGTGCTGCTTATGTGATGATCAATATGTGCAACAGTAATGCAAAAACTATGTCACCTGCCTTGATCTTAGTTTTGGGAATTCGACATCGGTCATTGTATGTATTTAGGTGGTAATTTTTGGTAAATGAACTAATATAGCATATGAAATGTGTTTCTTGACTCTAAAGTCCTTGATTTATGCATAATTTGACAGTTAGTATTTGATCTTATTGGTGCAATAGGATATATAACTCAAGCGATGAAGATCGGTGCAGTCGGGCTTCCATCTTATCGGACCTTCTCATTGGAAGAGCTTGAGGAGGCAACGAATAACTTTCACACGTCAACTTTAATGACAGAAGGTTCTCGTGGTCAGGTATTTGCATCTCGTCATGTATGTAATTTGTAATTCTGCCTTGCGATCGAACTTCTGTGTTTATGCGTCTCACTTTCGTCATTCAGATGTACAGAGGCCAACTGAGGGATGGCTCATATGTCGCAATTAAATGCCTCAAATTGAAAAGAAATCAGAGAACTCAGAACTTTATGCCTCAAATTGAGTTGATCTCAAAACTGAGACATCAAAATTTAGTCAGTGCTCTTGGACACTGCTTTGAGTACTACTTGGATGATTCCAGTGTAAGCCGAGTATTTCTCGTCTTTGCATACGTGCCAAACGGGACTCTCAGAAGCTGGATATCTGGTAAACAAACAGTCGACTATTCTTGTCACGATACTTCTCTGATTTCAAGTTCTGAGAAGAGTTGTATGGTAACTAAATAAGTCGAATGCTTTCGTTGCTGACAAAATGTTTAAACAGAGAGACGTCGACAAAAGCTTTCGTGGGGTCAACGCGTTGCAGCTGCTACGGGAGTAGCAAAGGGTATCCAGTTCCTTCATACAGGAATTGTGCCTCCTCTCTTTGCTAATAACATTAAGATAACAGATATTGTATTGGATCAGAATCTTGTGGCCAAGATTAGCAGCTACAATCTGCCATTGATATCAGAAAATATGGAAAAAGTAAATAACTTCTCATATTTGTGGTCTGATGATATGAAACTTGCACAAACTGACTGTAAAATCTGCTCAACTTCACTACAGGATCGTCTTGATAACTTTTTTGGTGGATCAAAGGAGCTCAAGCGGTCAAGGTTAGTGACCGTGTTCCTTGTTTCAGATATGAAACTATGAATGTTGACGCAAATGTGAAGACTTTCATTGTATCGATTGGCAGAGCAAAGCTTCAAGATAAGTTGGATATCTACGACTTTGGAGTCGTTCTACTAGAACTCATCACGGGGAAGCCTATAAATTCGAGGAACGAGGAAGCAGTAAAAGATGAGGTAGTCATGAACAAAACTCTAAACCCTAAAGCAGTGATAGCAATAGCAACATCTTAACAATTGGTAATACTTTATTTCCAAAAATGGTGTGCAGTTCAATGGCAGCGTAACAAGTGATGATATATCAAGGAGGAGTTTAGTCGATCCAGCAGTTGGAAACACGTGCTCGGGTGAATCCGTGAGAACAATGATCAGGATCTGCTGCAGATGCTTGCTCGAAGATCCAGCTGAAAGACCTTCCATCGAAGATGTAGTGTGGAATTTGCAGTTTGCCGCTCAGGTTCAGGATGGCTCTCAGAGCAGCGACGGCTCCCCGATTTCTCCTCTGCAATCTTCGCGCATGAAGCCAAATATCAACAAACCACAACAAGTAACCATTTTTCCCTCATGAAAACTTGTGATTGGATACAATAGGAAAATATTGTTATACTCTCTAAAATGTTTATCATCAAAGTAAGGAATATAGGAGAAATGTTGTAATGAACTACTTGTTATACTTTCCTGTACTTTCCTGTTTGGTATCCATATACCAGTATATCACATATCAGGTATGGGTATTTAATTGAAAAGAGAAGATGGTCGTGCATTTTTGGGAAAGTGAGATATATGAGTGATATTCCATCAAAATTTTGAATATGAAAATGTTAAAATCAATACATCAACGTATCAAAGATATGAATTTGATATCCATATACCAAACACAAAGATATGGATCCGATACTCATACATGATATATATACGTAATGGATACCAAACGACTCCTTAATTATCACTCGTGAAAATCAACATAATAAATATTTGAATCAACATTGGCAAAATCATGTGTATTCAGAGGGTAAGATGCCGGTGCAAGAAGAAGCACCGCAGAAACAGGGGCGCGGGTCGTCTTTGAGGGTAACATCGCCATAACTGAAAGTGAGCTCGTCGTCAGGTTGAATATCGGTGGATGCGAAGAAGCAGACACGGGGCAGCAGAGCTCCGGAGCTTCTCTGTATGACGGTGTCGAGGTTACCGCCGTCGCAGCAGTGGTTGATGAATCGAGCAATGTTGCCGATTCTGGTGGCGTCGATGTTAATCCTCATACACGTGTTTCCGAATGGAAGATGCTCCTTCACCACCAGAAGAGCCGGACTCAACCGCTGCTCAATCTTCTTCGCCGTCTCGTCGTAGTTTTGCTGCCTCTCTCTAGCTTCCTTAGTCGACAAAACCTCACCTTAATTAATTCACACCACAAAATGTTAATGTTATGTTAATCAATCAATTAGAATGAATTAGCTATACTTTCAAAAATCAATAATCAATAATGACTTACCGGCGTATTCGCAGACAAACCGGCCGGCGAGGATCAGCTCCGCCGCATGGAGACCCCAACCCTTCCGTACATCTTTTACAATCTTCAATTTCATAGTGATTCCGCACTGAGTCACTCTGTTGGCGCAGGCCGAGTCACAGTTGCAAATCGGTCCGCATTCTAGATTCGAGCACGGACATCGATAGCCGCCGCAGCCGTTGGTGCAATCGCAACCCGTGGCGCCGTCGAGGCGGAATAGGAACGGGTAGGGAGGATCCGGTAGGGCGAGGTGGTCGGAGCCCCATGGCTGGCGGAAGTCGGGTGTAGCACGGAGGGTCTGTATCGGAGTGTAGAGGAAGTAGGAGTAGGGCTGGGGGTCGCCGGGGATGGGGTTGTGAAAGGGGACAGGAAGCTTCTCGAAGCCTCTGGAAGCGTCGGAGGTTCTGCGCGCTGTTACGTTTTTGGAGATCTGGTACAAGGTTTTGCAGGTTGAGGAGATGCAGAGTAGCTCGATGGGAGTGAGGTAAGGGAGGACAATGGCGGCGCACCGGAGAAAAGCTTCACCGGAGTGGCGGTCGTTGGTTTTCCGGCAATGCTGCTGTTGTTGCTCCATTGCGGAATTGGGTGGGTGAGAGTTGGTGAAGGTCCAACTTTACGAATTGATTTGTGGGCCAAAATCTCATTAACGGCCCAATGGCAATGTTATTCTCGCTAATAAATTGTTCATTTGTTCAAATTTAAGTGATTGTTTTTTTAAATCATTGTCATTTTTCTTTAAAATTTGACAGCTTATCAATTATCAACCGCATGAAAGTTTGTATTTTTATTTTGACAAACACATTTGGACAACGGTTGTCCGGACAACACTGTAACATTTATAATTAAATAATTTTTCAATTTTTTAATAATTAATATAATTAGTATTTTGTCTATAATACATTGTCCCACCTAATTATATATTAATCTTTAAATTTAATTAATATTTCAATTTTTTAAAAATTTGTGCATGATATTAATTTATTTTAATTAATATTAGAAATTAGCAAACAATTAAATGGAAAAGAGAGTTATAAACAAAACACTAATTACATTAATGATTGGAAAAAAATAAAAGAGTATTTAATTACGAATATGTTACCGTTGTCCGGACAACTGTTATCCAAATATCAATACTCTTTTATTTTATTGAGCTGTAGAGACTCATATAGTTGAGCATCTAAGTTATATCAGCTTTTAAGTAGTATATTTATTACATTATGATTTATGGTCACAAATTCAAATGGGTGAAAAGAGACAATTTCTATTTCTTTCGGAGTCCAGGTTAAATTGATTGATTTTCTTATTATTTTGAGAGTGGTGCATGAGAATTCCATAAGAAGGTTGTCTAACCACCAAGTGTGAAAAACTTGGTGTATCGGCAAATGGAGTTTTGCTGCCTCGCGCCTTAATTGTTTTCAAGAGATATATTAAGAAATATTAAGATTGAGTTTCATACAAATAATGAACTTGCTCCGTCTAATAAGTGCCTCCAACTGTCAAATTCACACCCACGAAAGTTGACGATTACATAAATATATAGAAGAAAGCAGAAGTCGAATAGAAAATCTGTATTTGCAACACATCACATGATGGACACAAATAAACAAGTCTTTCGGGTTACAATGCTGCAAACCAAAGGCACCAAAAGGTCCAAAACAAAGACCCAAGTTGCGAAATAAGGGTATACTGGCTTAGATTGTTGCCTTACAACTCTTCGTCCTAAAGGCTATATATCCTAAAAGGAAGCATATAATTTTCAAATCGGTCTCATGTGAAGCATCAGTTCCAGTTATATCCTACCCTTATAAACATTGACAACCAAAGACTCAAAAAATTGGACGATATGTGGTAGCACTAGCAACTAGCAACATTTACAAAATAGTTGTGATAGGAACCACGCGTAGAAACTTGGTTCAACTTCACAATATCACCACTTTCCTATAAACTAGGGTGATACGAATGAGGCATTAAGCAAAAGACCTCGCCCTAGTTAGGCTGATGGGGTCAGAGTTAGATTGCATTACAAGACTATGAAAAGGTGAATGAGTATATCTAGGATCGGCTTGAAGAGAAAGGTGAAATTTACAGCACAATCTCAATAAGAATGGCTACTCAAGTATTGAGATAGAGAAGCTATAATTGGTTTTTACAACTAGGAAACAGTAATATTAACATCTACCGATGAATACAGCATGGAACAGAATAAAATTTGGCATTTTCTGATAGAGCGGAAGCTAACACAAGATGCTCTTAACACCACTAAGCACGATGATCACACCACAGCTTTTATGGATGTTTACAGAATTCTGTTTTAAATTCCATACCAAGGGTGCATTAGGATACCTTGTGCCAAATACTTGGAAGAATTATCACCAACCTATTTCTATCATGTTTGCTGATGAGACCACAAAAAAAAAAAGAAAAAAACTCTGCATTGCACATATGTTTTTGCCAGTCTAGAAACAATCCTAGTAAAAGATACAGCACACCCATAATCAACGAGAGCCTTATGGCACAAACAAATTTTCTAGTTATGCATGAGAGGAGAGGCCAAGATTTTATAGAATGTATCATCACATCTAACCATTAAACAGGCATAAGATCAAAACAAATATTCTCTTTCAAACTTGTCATCTGCTTCAAACTTTGCATCAGAAATCAATGCTATTCGGCGTAGTAGTATATCTATCTTCTTCCATTGACATTTCTTTCACTGAATTCTTAAACACAAATATCCAGTAACAAGAGCTTGAAAGAATGACACCAACCCTAATCAATTTGAAATGAAAATCTAAAGTAGAAGCCCATCCAATTATTCAGCTAATCTCATTAGAAGCCACATAAACTGACATAAGTCCCAACCAATTCATCAACTAAGCAATATTCATCAACTAACTCAGCAAATATCAGCAACATTTCAACATGGACAACAAGCTGCCGAATTTTTTACCTTTTCCTAATTCATAAAAGTATAAATCTCAGATTAACAGTCACATGACATGAGAGAGAACGGGTTCCCAAAATTCTGAATGTTTCAATTTTACAGCCAAATAGACTAATCAACGAAGATAACCGGGGATCTTAATGCGAATAAACAACATACTCATAACGTAAGAAATGACGATGAACGCAATCCCCGCCGTAGAATAGGATACCTTAACACTTTTAGCTCGATTCTTATCGAGAGCGAGATCCAACAGCACGATCCCGGTGCCGCCGAGCACGAACATGAACCCGGAAGAGAGCCCCTCGATGATATACTGCCCGTTGACCCGGCCCGGCAGAAATACGACGGGTCGGACGGCCCCGGTGAAACGATCCTGCGTGGATCCGATGCCGGGGGGCTCCACGATGACGTCGTAGATGATTCCGGAGACGACCATGAAGTATGTGAGGATAATGAGGGCGTAGACCGTCATGGCGGAGGGAAGGCTGAAGGACGGCAGCTTCAGGCGGAGGCGTGGCGGGCGGAGAAAGGAGAATGGCAGGATCCGGATGGCGTGGAAAAGCGGATCCATGGAGGCCGACGACGGATCGGGCTGCGCAGCGGCGGTGGACATATTTTGGGGGCGGAGTGGATCTAGATTTGGGGGGGTTTCAGTAAGGGGTTTGGTTTGGGGAGTGGCTCACTGAATTTTCTTACTTCTATTGCTACTCCGCCCATGAATTTTACGTTTTCTTTTTTCTTTTTTACTTGGAAATACGGGTGTATAAAAGCCGAGCCGAGCCGACTCGAGCTCGGCTCGTTTGAAAAGTATAAGGCTCGAGCTCGATTCGAACTTTATATTTTGAGTTCGAGCTTGGCTCGACGAGTAACAACTAAGCTCGAGCTCGGTTCAAGCTCGACTCGCTATATATTTGTTTGGATCGAGTTCAAGTTCGAGCACTCGAGCTTGGCTCGATAAACTAAAAATTATGAATTTATTAATTATATATAAGTTAAATATTGATATTAAAAAGTATTAAATCAAAAATATATATTAAAAAATTCGTGAAGATGTTCGTTTAGGTGATTCGCGAACATGTTAGCGAGCTAGCTCGTTTACTATCAAACTCGAACGTCTTCGTGAGCATTTTGAGCCGAACATAGGTATGCACGAGCTCGGCTCGAAAAATTTGTCGAGCTCGGTTCGTTTAGTAAACGAACGATCGAACTTCGTACGAGCTTTTTTCGAGCCGAGCTCCGAATAACTCACAAACCGTTTGGCTCGTCTACAACCCTACTTGGAATAATTGGCAAATGAGTTAACAAAATCAATTGAAACATACTCCAAAAAGATCGAATTTCAGTTATAACATACTCCCCCGTCTCGTTCAACATATCTCACTTTTCTTTTTGGGCGTCTCGTTCAACATGTCTCATTTCCTCTTAAGAAAATATTTAAAAAATCATTTTATTAACTTTATATCACTTCAAAATCACTTTATCAATTGAAAAAAAATACTTTATACTAATTTATTCACTACATTAAACACACAATTTACATCTAATCCTTATTTTTTTAATCTCTGTGCCGGAAAAAAATAAGACATGTTGAACGGGACAAAGGGAGTATGAAATATAAATTCATTTTTTTATTAATTCTAATTTTAATTATGTTAAATATATTAATTGATAAAATTATATTTTATATCATAAATAAATTTATAATTAAATCTAAATTATAGTTTAAATATTTTCTTTCTATTATAGCGGAGGAATAGATTCCAGTTGATTTAAAATATAATTCAATAAATAAAATATATTGAACTTGGTTAAAATAATATTTATCGCTAACTAATATTTAAATATAATTATTGTGCGAAAAAAAAATGATGGGTGTGGAGGGAAAATAAAAAAATCGGCTATAATTAAGTTTTATGGAGATAATTTGTTGGAGGGATATAATTATCACAACATTCAAATAAAAAAACCGGCCAAAATATAGGGAATGGTTAAACCAGTTTTTAAGGGGAAAATCGGTTGTCCGGACAACTATTGTCCATTTATCTTTATTAAAATTGAGGGTTTTATAAAAATGTAGAGACTAGATCTACAATTGAGGGTGACGTCAGGCACGTCGGGTTAATCGAACACTAGCAACCTGTCAACATAAGATAGACAGAACGTGAGAGCCTAAGGTAAGCACCGGTGGGGGGTGTCGACCGAAGAGCCTCCGATGCTCAAGTTAGTACGGTGATAAAGTAAGTGGAAAGTATATAAATAAGTAGAGAGATTGTGCAGAGAGTCGATGGTGATCGGGATAGGTCGGAGGGTGATGACGGTGACGGTGGCAGATGAGAGTTTAGTAAGAGTGTAGCGGGCGTGATGGACAGCTTCGGCGATCTACAGACCAACAGAGATAGTTATGTGGAGACGTAGTAAGTGGAGTAAGCAGAGTAAGCGGAGAGAGTTGAGAATATGAGAGTCCAGATGGTCTTGTCCGTTTGGTAGGCTGAGTGCTTCCAGAATGTCAGGTTTGTTTGTCTGGATAGATGGGTCCATCGGGATGGTCGGGATGCTCAGGATGATTATGTTTGTCCACATGGTTGGATCCAGATGATCGGGATGGTCACGATGGTTATTTGTCCAGATGGCTAGAGACATCCATAAGGTGGAAACGATGACTACGTGTAGATGATCGATACCCGTCTGGAGGGTTGGATGTGTTTGGATGGTTTGATCAGGCGTTCTGAGTGAAGGATAGACGATGGAGATAGCACAAGTCGGCTACGTCCGGTTGGTCAGAGCTAGAGAGTAAGGCGGCGGAGAGTAAAGACACGATGAAGAGGATTCGATCGAGTGATAGTGAGAGTGTGAGTGGTTGTCTCTCGTTGTGACCCAGTCTGGTTGTATATATAGAGCGGCTGGTACCTAGAGTTAGGGTTTATCTCATTAACTTTATCCATCCGCCCTACACTTCTGGTTAGTTGCTATCTTGGTGCAACTGTTAGTATATGTCTTTTGACTGTGTCAACCAGTGCCTGGTGGACCCCTTAGAGTTTCTAGATGGATGTTGCATCCCGATCATGAACATGGGCTTAATGTATTATTTATTGGGCCGGTTCGTCAGTTTAATTCGGCTCGTTAGGCTCGCTAAATATGAATACCAATTTTGCCCACTACAAAAAATAAAATGAAATTGAGGTCATAAATTCAAAAAGGGATGAAAGTTAATTTTGCTCTCATGAATGATAACGAGTTAATTGCAAATCATCAAGTCTACCTTTTCATCCATTTACATTAATAGCACCACTTTTATTATTCATATATTAAGGAACAACATTTTATTTGGTTTGTAATTAATTGAAATTACACCTTGAATTTTTGGTGACCGAAAAATTGACGTTAATTTTTATTTTTATTTTTTTGACGTGGCAGTTTTGCTCATTTTTTACTATTCTTGTGAAAAAAATTACACCCATTTTTTTTCCAACAATTCAATAAGTATCTAGTAGAAATAAGTAAAAATATCACATCAAAATATGAGTAAAATGCGACGTTAAAAAAAGTTCCACGTCAATTTTCTGATCATTAGATTCAAAGCGTGATCCCAATAACAATCAGGCTAGATTTGTAAATTAATTCACTGATAACAAATACTCCTTCTGTCCCGTTCAATAAGTCTTATTTTACCATTTCTGGTGTCCCACTTAATAAGTCTCATTTCTTTATTTGGCAAAGATTAATATACTAAAACCCACTTTATGTCACACTCAAACGTGAATAGTGTTGTTTACTTTATTGTACAGTATTTTTCCACTCAATTCACTTAAACATCAACAATAAAATACTACGTACCTTAATTACATTGTTTATCCAACTCTCTTTTTGTTAATTTCCGTGTCCATCTCAAATAAGACTTATCGAACGGGGTAGAGGGAGTAGTAAATCCTAGGTAAGAACGCTATAATGATCGAAAAATATGAATGCACAAGAGGAATTGGGTTTTATTTGAGAAGTGAATCAACATTACACTACTACACATATTCCTCCTTTTATGCAGTACACGCTCATGTGATGCAGCAACCACACTCTATACACATAATACATGCACATCTATTTTACATGCAACCATCAAATACTTGACAACACAAAAACTAATACAAAAATGACGATCTTCCGATCAAAACTCACGAAATGAACAACATATTCATCTGGAGAAATACGACTTGGTGGAGAAGAGGCGTCGGGGCGAAAACATCCCCATATACCGCGGCGACGCCAGCCCATCAATCGCCCGATAATTCGGCATGATGTACCCTTCTCTATCGGAGAGGCTCCGCGTGCTCACCCCGTTGAACGTCCCGCACTTGGCCAGCTTCCCGAACCACGAGCTCTTCTTCCCCGGAGATCTATGCGCCCCGTTTATGTTGTCGCACAGATACTGCTTCACCACGTGCAGCCCTTGCTCCATCACCTCCGGCGGCGGGGACACCAGCGGGTTGCCCTCCACGCTCAGCTTCTGCAGCTTCTTGAGGCACCCGATGGAGTCGGGCAGGGCCGTGATCTTGTTGTAGCTCACGTCGAGCTCCACCAGCGACATCAGCAGCCCCACCGAGTAAGGGAGTGTGGCTAGGTACTGGAAATTCTGGCTCACGTTCAGGATTTGGAGGTTGATGAGGTTTTCCAGGTCGTCGGGGAGCGACCGGAGGCAGTTGAGGCGGGCGTCCAGGACCCGGAGGTTGGTGAGGTGGGAGGTGGAGTGAGGGAGGAATGCCAGCTTGTTCGAGTTTACCGACAGCTTTCGTAGGTTTAGTAGCTCGAACCCGATGGTGTCGGGGAGTTGACTCAGCTTGTTGAAGTTTGCGTTCAGTTCTTGAAGGGATCTGTACGTGAATAAGTGGTTGTTAATGAGGAGTCGGTATCAATTTATGCTAAACTGCTCCACATATAGTTCCCCGAATTAACGAACCAAAGACAATCCGAATAGATCTTGTCTAAGATCTGCCACAGAGCGAATGCGCTTGCTGATAATTTGACTATTTTATGAGAATTAATTATAAAAAAAATGGTCTAGCTAGTTCCTAATTGGGTTGCTATCGAGGTTAATTTTCAAAATTGAAAGTGAAATTAGTTGACTAATTGTATGAAGTGATAAGGCATGCAGTTGATAAGTTAATTAGATAAGATGAGATGACCAAGTAACTATATATCTGATAAGTTGGTTTTTTTGGACCCACTATTTAATATTATTTCTTATATTCATATGTGATGAAGGGAGATGAGTACAGCCGTACAGGTGTATGAAGATGACAGCTCAGCAATATTCTAAATAACGAGACCTGTTGTTGAAAACAGACAAGAGTTGCTGCTTGATTAAAATATTTTATGTGTCGTGAGAAAAATACTTGGAATGTACGTTAAGAGTGAGAAGATATTTAATTAAGTAGATTAATTAATTTGTAATAGTAATAATTAACAAAGATGAAACGAAATAGACCTACCTGCAGTTCTCGATGGTTCTAGGAAGTGATTGAAGAAGATTGCCGGAGACGTTCAAGATCTTGAGCTTAGACAAACATCCTATGGAGTTTGGGAGGCACTTTAGCTGATTGGAGTGCACGTCTAAAACGATGACGTTTAGGAGTCGTGCTATCAACGATTCCGGGATGCTCTGTCAATCAAATTAAATTATGTTAATTAACACAAAATTCATATCGGATCAACATGACAGCTTGTTGCTACTCTCTCTCTCTCTCTCTCTCTCTCTCTCACGTCGATGCACGTTGAGGTATTATTCAGATGCAGAAGCAATAACAGATGAAGATGTTGAGATAATATGGGTGAAACTAATAATGAAGTTTGAGTGTGTGGTAGAAATTAATTAAAATTCGTGCTCATGTGAGATTGCATCCATATACTAAATTTTATGGTTTTTTGTTTTTTTTTTAGATTTAATGAAATATTTTGCAGAATTAAATCAGAGATATGATTAATCTAATTGGGAGACAGATTTGTTACGTTGACTTCTCCTTGTAATAAGAAAATCAAATTGAGAGGACAGGACAGGAGTATAAATTTCTGAATATTCGTTCGGATGCATATATTAATAATTAATTGATTAATTATTTTAGAGTAGGGAGCCAAGACAAGAGGCGATAACCTGTTAACAACTAACTCATAATTACGCAAATGAAGAGGAAATTAATACACCCAAAAACTCACTAAAATATAACCTCCCTCAAAAGATTTTATCACAATCATATATAATTAATTTCTTTGTTTCTCCTTGATGCAGCAAGAAACCTTAACCAATACATGAACAATGTTTATCTTCTTCATATATATTTGTTCATATTAAAGTTAATTAAATTAATATGTGGAGTAGTATATACCTGGAGATTGTTGTTGGAGAGGTCTAATTTGCAGATGGTGGCCAAATTGAGAGGGGGATTAGGAAGTGAATCCAAAGACATCCCACTCAAATCCACAATCTCCAGCTTCTTAGCATTATCTTCATCGGAATCCTCTATTCTCATCCTCCTCTTATTAATCCGCAACTGCTGCTGCTGCTGCTGCTGCTCGTACATCATCTTCTACTATTATTTTCTGTTCTTTCTCTCTCTCTCTCACACACACACCCACATAAATTAAATCAAAACTCTATATATGTATAATAACTAATTAACCCAGGCCAAATGAAATCATGGGTCTCATCTCATTCATTTGGGGTGATGTATGTATATGATCGACAAGCCTCATGAGTCATGAGCTTGTTGGTGGAAAATTAATCTCAATAAACAAGATCAGATGGCGTGGGGGTTGTATACATGTAGAGAGAGAGAAGAGGGAAAGGGGGGGAGAGAGAGAGAGAGAGAGAAGTAATAAGTACTACTAAAAAGGAGTGCGCTGAGATCGTACGTACGGTCAAATAAGAGGTGATGAGGAATGCGAAAGTACAAAATCCGTATAATGCGTTTTGACGTTACCGAATTCTGAAAGTCAACCCTTTCGGTTACTTGTGCTGCCCGCCATTTCCGCTATCTCTATTTATTTTCCCATTTTCGCTGACGTTTCCATCTACATATTTATCTCTATATATATACTATATCACTCTTCCTACTTAATTCTCAGAGATAATCATACATAATACCCCTCTCTCTATCCACAATATTATGATCATATTATGGACAATATCAATTTTAAAAAAAATACTCCCTCCGTCCATAAATTAAATACTTATTTGGATTTCGGCACGGAGATTAAGAAAATTGATAAAGTTATTTTGAGTGGAGTAAAAGTTAGAATGTAGGGGTAGTAGAATAATGACAAAAAAATAATGGTATTGACAAAAAAATGGTGGTATTGATCAAAAAGTAGGAATAAAGTTGTTATGATGATAAAAAAAAAGGAATAAAGTTGTTGGAAAGTGGGCATCAATGACAAATGGTAGTAAATAAAGGAAAAATAGAAGGGTATGGTTGTACAAAAAAGTAAGTAGATATTTGATTCTGTTGGAAATGGTTTAAATGTTAACCATGATTGAGGATAAATATTGTTGACTAAATACTTGTTATTTAATTAAAATATTTATTGGATGTTAATCTACGCCGTGAGTAGATGAACGTGATATATTTAATATCTCTAAACCGATTTCTTGTGAGTGAGATATTGTATGCTAAAGGTTGGATGTTGAAGTAGTAATTAACATGTTATTAATTATAATAAATGTTAGTTGTCCCACATCGGTTATATGTGGATGATTTGACTAGTATTTAAGGCTATGTCTGTATGGGCTTAATAACTTGTTGGTTTGGTGTGTATGGGTGCCTACGCGCACACGCGCGCGGGCGCGCGCCGCCGCCGTCCGGACGGGCGGGCTCGGGCTCGGGCCTGGGCCTTGGACTTGGTGTTTGGGCCTTATCTTTTTGGACCAACTTTACAAGCCCAATTCGATTAATTGGCTGCTGTAACCGCCGGAGACTCTTCACATCCGGCATCCTTTGGTGTCTGAAACCGCCGGCCATCATGGCTGAATTGATGGCGACGAGTCCCTTCACTTGATCAAGAGCTGCTATATATAGGAGCATCCTCATTTGCAGAATTTACTCATTCCAAGCAATCTGCACTCCTCTATAGCATTTCATAGCATATCATACACTAGTTCACTCTTCGTTCCTGTTCAGTTCGCCGGAGCTCGGTTCTGTTTGTGGTGCTACTACAACCGAGACGTCAAGATCGTTTTAACCTTTGGGGACGAGCCGCCTTACCGTGAGCACTACCGGGACGTATTCTCGTCTTGCGAGCAGAAGTTTTACTTCGGACGATCTTTGGTTTATTCTAAACTTAGTTCTTCAGTTTCATTGTAATACTATAAGTTTGTTCATATTCAAGTCAATCAATAAAGAAGTATTGTCCATTGTTATCTACACGAGCAAGTACCCGATTCCTAACAGATTCGTGGACGGAGGGAGTAGTAAGTAATTGGGAATATAATAATTCTATTCAAACATATTATATCTGGACATACGTGTTTGAAATAAGAAAAAAAATTGTCCGATTGCCTTCAAAATTTTTTCCTACTCAGGCCCCCTTTCAAAATATCGATCTCACGTGCACCGACTCCCAAATTTTTACTCTCATCCACTCCCAACTCCTAAACTTATAAATTTAAATTAGGATGAAATTTTATAATTAAAATTTAAAAAGTGTATGTCTATAAATAACTAAACTATCGAAACTATGAAATTAAATTATTTGTTAAAAAATTCCGTTAAATTCCTATTTTTTACCATTGTATATCTGGACATAGTGTGTCTAAATAGCACTACCCTGTGAATAATAATGAATATTATTATCAGTAGAATAAAGATTTTACTATAAATATGAGTAAAATAATAAAAATTAATATAAATTAAGTTAAATATAATATACTCCATCCGTCCACGAAATGGTTGCCACATTGTGGACGACATGAGTTTTAAGAAAATGGTAGGAAGTAGTGAATCATAGTGAGTATTATTGTGAGTGGAGTAAGGGTCCCACAATAAATGTGAGTGGAGTAGTAAATGTGGCAACCATTTTGTGGACAAACTTAAATGGTAAAAGTGACAACCATTTCGCGGACGAATGAAGTATTATATAAACTCTATAGTGGTAATTATATCGTAATAGTTCTAAATGAATAGTGGACAGAGAGAGTAATTTCTTTTCTAATAGCAATACTAAATAGTATTAGAATTTTTAACGAGTAATTAATGGGTATTACTACCCAACAAGTTTTTACGGTTTCGGGGCGACTTAGATAGTGAAGTCAATTTAATCAGATTTAAGATGAGTGGATAAAAAGAATCTAAACATGTTCAAGTCGGAGAAATATTTGATAGGTGGATACCCAACGCATTTGATATTCCTAAGATTACGGTCTCGTACATATATAAAAATTGCAATTAGAGTTTGGGATAAGTACGATTCGTGATTTAAGATATAAAAAAATATACAATACTCGAGTAACATTATCTCTGCTTAATTTATTTTATTATATAATTTGATATAGCCACTTATTACTCTTCTAATGAATTGTCGCAACACTATTACTTCGAGTAAAATTATTTTTAAAATTTATATTTATAAATTAGTATAGTAATTTCCCGTGAAATTTCGACGGGTTACACATTATTATATTAGTAAAAGAAAATCATTCTTGCTTTTAAAAATCCTACGTAGTCACCCCTCTTAATCCTCCATTCCTATTTATCTAAATTCTCAATTTTTTTAATTTTTAAATGTAAAACAATAGATTTTAAATATCTACTTATATCTGAGAGACAAATATATTTTTGCCTACATCAGTTTTGTAGATTAATAGAGCTTTAAAAATTATCGAAAGACATGAGAATATATTAAATTTTAATTTTTAACAGATATAACTATATGGGTTTGAGTCGTAAATATGTAGTAAAATTATATTTTAATTGAATTTGAAATGTGTTTAAGGATTATAAATTCTAAGCGAATTTAGTGTATTGCATAATTGAATGATTTAACTCTAAAATAATTAACGAATAATATTTTTCTTAATTTATCACATATTAGTACTATCTAGTAATTTTTTATTTTATATTAATATAATTCCTATCGATTATCGACGGGTTATAGGCTAGGAATCAATCATATAGGATATATATATATTTCATTTTTTTAAAGGAAACATTAATGTATTCTGCTTTCTTAATGATAATAGCAAGAAACGCTCTTGGGCGCGGTCACCGTCCAAGATTTATTTATTTATTTAATATTAAAAAGATTCTGATTAAGGATATATTCATAAAATTTTATTGAAAATAATACTTAATTATTTAAATTCTAATTGACTATTATTAACAGGTGATTGATTAACTATATAGTGTGCGTCCGTAGTAGATTCTTTCGCGAAATATTCCCTCCATTTCAGGTTAACATGTAATTTCTAATATTTTATACCACAATATTAAATTTATCCACACTAATCCAAAGTGGAGGAAGTTCATAATAACGTTGATCCTAATATTGTCATAATTAATATGTTTGTGGGAACGTATATTTAAGCGCAGTCGTTTTCCTTTTTCTACGTTGATTTTTTTTTTATGATTGTTGTTGTTGTTATTGTTTTGATAACGAAGAAATCATCGCGAACGGAAAGCGACAACCACTTTCAAAAATACCCTCTCTCCGTCGCCTCATTTCTCCAATTCTTAGCTATTTCAGTTATGGGGTCTAAGCTAGGATTTCGAAGGTGGCGGACGAGTTTATGTATACGCATTGCAATTGTGGGTGGAAAGAAGTGGGGGAAATATAAAATCCAACCGAAATATAATTAGTAAAAAAAATTGCCCGGACTACCTTTAGGTTGTGTTTGTTTTTTATACATTTTAAATGGAGGGATAATATAACGAGGTATAAATTTATATCTAATGATGGGACCATAAATTTTATATCTTGTTCATTTTGAATGAAATTATGAATAAAGGAAGAAATGTCTAGAACACATAAGAGCTAAAATGAGGCATAATATTAAATCTCTATTTCTTAAGCATAAAATTATACTCTGGGCTAGGTAAAAGTGGCTGCCCGATATTTTATCCCTCTTGACCGGATTTTTCTTGAACTAAAAGCAAACAAAATATAATGTTGTAAAATAATATTATCTCTCATTTTCACTTCAACTGAACACACCCTTAGGATTTTGGATCACGCCACTTCTCGAGAGTGGACTCAATCTTCTGTGCATCCTTCTCTCTCTTCTTTTATCTTGTACAGAAATAATTCTTTTCTTTTTTATTTAGACCTATGATTCTATTCTATCTAAATAGTTGTTAGCTCATCTTAGTTTAGAACAATGGCCTTCTCAAAGAGGAATTGAAAAAAGTTTAGATAGTGGTCGGTTGTGTAGTACATTTTCCACGTTGCAATTATGAATTATATATGAGTTTACTTTGTGAAGGGGCATTTAATCGGAAACGTTTCAAGAATAATTTATAAGGAATAGGTTATCGTTAACCAGCATTAATTAAGGATACAGTTGTGCTTCTAAACAGAAAAGAATGAAAGGAGAAGGATACAGTTGTGAGTAAATCCAAAAGCTTCCAAGTGTAACAAAAAATGTTTTAATTCCCTCCCATCCCATCAGGTTTGTCTTGTTTCTTTTGGACACAAGGTTTAAGGAGAATATAATTAATAATAGCAAGATGTTTAGTGGAGTTTTTAAAGTAAAATAAAGTGGGTAGAGAGAGAGTGAATAATGAAATAAAGCAATAAAGAAAAATAAAGTGGGTAGAGAGAGTGAATAGTGGAATAAAGTGAGTAGAGAGAGAAGGAGAATAGTGAATGACACAGAAAATGAGGTAGAAAAGTATGATGAAAGATGTAAAGTGGATTGTTTAACAAATTAATTATTATTTCCAAAAAAGAAAACAAGATAAGAATAACGAGACAGCCCAAAAAGGAATACAGGACAAGAATAACGGGACGGACACGCCAAAACAATATAAATGTCTTTTACATAAAATATTTGATATGAGAGAATATTTAAAGTTTGGCCTGAAAGAGAATTGTAAATTTAAGAAGCCATATACGGTCGGATTTCTATTTGCCACAAAATATATTATTTTTCTTAGGGTTAATATCTCATTTTGTTCTTTTATCTAGACTATCCTGATACGTTAAAATTATCTAAAAAATAATTCATTCTTTAATTTTATTCATAACTCTATCACCGGAGGAGGACATGACAGTGACACCAAAAAAAAAGTGTGATATTCTTGCTGGATTTTGGCTAAATAGCCACAAGATTTTTAAATCCAACAACTACCAATAGCCAAAGAAGGCGAATGAAAACCTTTTTTTTTTTTTTTTGGAAGGATGGCGAATGAAAACTTTTATATAGTGTGTTTGGCATCAGATATTTGATTGGATGATAAAATTGAAAATCGAGCAATTTTTCATTTTTTAATACATTCTAATTAAAGATTGGGATATTTTAAAAAATAAATACAGAAAAGCAGGCATAAAAGTATAGATTTCCATAAAGAAAATAAAGAGTAAAATGCAGAAATAGCAATTCTAAGACTTAAAATATTAATTATAGCAATACTTTTTAAAACTATTAAATAATAGTAGCAATTATAGACTTATTTACCATTTTTTCCTTCTTTTATTTATCAATTCTGAAAATCGTGATCTCAAATATATTTGTGGGAAATCACATTAATAAATATGTGAAATCATATTATAATTTGTGTGATTTCACATGAAAAATAATGTAAAATCACATTATAATGGTTTCACAAGTAGAAAAATAGGAATTTACATAAAAAAAATAGAAATTCACATAAAAAAATAATGTTAAATCACATTACAATTTATTTGATTTCAGATCTAATTCAGATTCACGTAAAAAAATGAATAAATATAGAAAAATAAATACTACTATCAGTCTTTCTTTTGATTTGCACGACGATAAAAATGGGTCTTACTGTATTTTTAAAATTTTAAAAGGAAGCGGGCCCCTCTAGTGTATCCCTCTTGAAATTAGATATAGAAAGTCTAAATTAGAACTTTTTTTTTTAATCCATTGTAGTTAGGGATGTCAATCGGGCCAATCCTTTCGGTTTCGGGTCAATTCTATCGGGTTGCCGGGTTATTCGCACTGAGTTAGTTCGGGTTGGATTTTTTTCGGGTTGAAAAAACTCAACCCTAACCCTAACCCTTCGGATTGCGGGTTGGCCCGTCGGGTCACACACTTTACTAATAAAAATTAACATGTTTATTAACTATTCTATATTTGTCGCAAAAAATACAACAAAAAAATTGAAAAAATAATATAACAAGCATATAAGTGGTCCGACAGATTAAATCCAAAAATAACATCCAACAAATCAAGTGTAAGAACACTACACGACATCAACAAATATAATAATATTCAATATTAATTCATTGTCTCACAAAACTAAACAATTGAATGACATTCTTCTACTTGAATAATCCTTGGAGCGACTTCAACTTGGTCACTTGCTTCAATTATTTATATGTTTATGACTAGGGTAAGAGAGAAACAGAAAGAGCGTGAATTAATTCGGATCGTTCGGGTCGACCCTAAGACTATCTGCAACGCTCTTCGAGCGAGGGTGCTCGAGACCCTCGCTGCTCGAGGCAGGTGCGTGGTGGCTTGAGGGGGCTCGAGCACAGCTCGTTGATTCGAGCATGTCTCGAGTATTTTTTTTTCTTTTTCTTTTTCTTTATATATATATATATATTTTAATCTTAATTATTATAATAAATACTACTATTTTTACCTCATTCTTCCTTTCTTGTGCTGGTACACGAGGCATCTCCGAGATATCTTATTTATTATAATAAATACCACTATTTTTACCTCAATCAATGTAATTTTTTTTATTTGAATTAATGTAATGTAATTTTTATTAATGGAATTTTATGAATTAATTTAATTAAAATAGAGAATTGTTTAATATTAAAGATAGAGCACCCTTGGGATGCAGGGGTAGAGTGCTCTAAGGATGCTCTAGTTCTAGAGCACCCCTTAGAGCACCCTAAACGTGCTCTAAGGGTTGTGGATAGCCTAACCCTCTTCGGGTCAACCCTAATAACCCGGTTATGTATTCGAGTTGTAAAAATTTAACCCTAACCCTTTACTTTTTCGGATCACTTGGATCAACCCGTCGGGTTCGAATTCAATTGACATCCCACATTGTAGTTATTAAACAATTGACTTTTAAACAGTTAAAGAATAGCCACTTGGAAAAAGAAAATAAAACTAGCGATAGAGTCCAAAGCGAAAAGCAAAATATCACGCTGAATACGAATTAGCGATTCAGATTAAGACCAATTAACATGACACATAGTATTATTAATTGTTTCTTAGTATTAATTAATTTTGTAATGATGAAAAAGACAACTGATCAATCTATTGCAATTTGCAAGTCAAAGGCCGCGTTCCCGATGTCTTTATATGGCGACAAATTAACTTAACTAATTTGGTGGCTAATCTCATTTTCAATGCGTAATTAATCTCTCTCTTACTACATTTCCATACGCTATAGTCAAAATAAATGATGAGTTTGTTGCCCAACGAATCAATAAACAAATATTGGTATAATTAATTTGTTTTGTGGAATTTCATTAAACAATTAAGCTCCGAATGATCTTTGTTGAACCAAATTTCAATAACTTAATAATGACATAATATGCTCATGTACAATTCTCTGAAAAAATAATGATAAGGTTCAATACCATGAGAAAAATGCCCGAATTTCTATGTGAGAATGTAGATTTCCGTCTCTTTAGAAATATTCAAGTTTAGATTTTTTTTAAAGTCGTGGGAACGTGTAATAGAACTTATCAGTAAATATAAGGGTCTACAGTAACATAGGAGTCGTAGGACGGCATTGGACGCTTAGCGTCACTCTACCTCAGCATTCGACGATCAGATGCGGGCTAGTAGGGTCGAGCAGGACTTGGATCCGGCCCGTCACTCTTATGCTGGAGGTCAGACTTCTCCAGTTTGGTCACACTAGTCTGGAGTTGGGTCCCACCACTCTCACCGGCAGACTTCTCACCACTCTACTTCCCACCACGATGAGAGGCAGACTTCTCACCATTCTGAGCGGCAGACATTCCACCACGACGAGAGGCAGACTTCTCACCACTCTACTTCCCACCACTCTCATCGGCAGACTTCCCACCATTCTGAGCGGCAAACTTCCCACCACTCTGAGCCAGCTCCTCCTCACGACTCTGCGGCTCCTTCTTATCACCCTCAAATCGGTGTTTCAGTCCGTGATGAGCCGTTCCAGTAGTTTGGGCAGTTCAAAACTGATTAGGAGGCGAAGTCCTCACAGCAGATTGGTCAGAACTAGGGATGACAATTTACCCGTGGGTACCCGATACCCGCGGGTACCCGACCCTAATAGGTACGGATTTGAGGAGCATTTGATATCCATGGATAGTTTCATGGTTAGAAAATATTATCCATTTAGTTTGCGGGTACGGGTATGGATAGTTATTATCCGTACCTGCGATACCTGTTTACCATCTAAAAATACCCGTGAAATATCCACGAAATACCCCACTACTACCCGACTATTATGTAATGTATGTAATATATATTTGGCCAAAATGTTATTTAATAGTATAAGTTATATAAATTTGGCCCAACTCCAAAAAAGCCCAACCAACCTAATATTAACTAATTATTTACAAAAGCCCAACCCAACCCAACCAATACCCCTTCAATCTTCATACAATTAACAGTCTAACACTAACCCTACTACCCGACTGCTGCCCTCCGCCTCTTTTCTATATTCTCTCCATCGGTCATCCCCATTCCCCATCTACTGCTCGCATGTTCCTCTCCACAATCGACCGTTGTCACCGCCTCACTTAAGCAGGTAATTCTCTCTCTCTCTCTCTATCTCTTTCTCTCTCTCTCTCTCGACAGGGCTTGTTAGCGCCCCCGCCGCGTTACCGCCACGCTGCTGCCTCATCTCGCCGTCGCCGCACTGTTGTCTCCACCTTGGATAAAATATCCATATGTGCACTGCATGAAATTGTTATATTTATGCAGTGCTTTGTATTGTGGTGATCGTGCTCAGTGGTCCAGAAAAAGTTCACTAATAGGCCTAACTTTTTGTTTTGGCTAACTTTCTAAATTTTCATTATATTTATTTCAACGGTGATGAATTTTGTATAATGATTCACAATGAAGGTTGATAATTAATTTGACTATTCTAAAAAGTAGTAAAAAAAAATTGTTTAGATGGGGCTTAATCAACCCCAACCTCCGCTCCTTAATTCCATCATGCATTCATCATACTGTTGGATTATTGTAAGGAGATGCTTATGTGTGGAAGATGACATTTAAAGATACTCGCGGATTGGTGGATATCCGCGGGTGGCGGGTTGATGGATACTCGCGGGTGGCGGTGGTGGGTGGAGAAATGCACTCGTCACGGGTGGCGGGTATGGGTATAGCTCGCGGGCATGGGCATGGATATCCACTATCCGTGCCCGCCGTACCCGATTACCATCCCTAGTCAGAACTTGTTTGTCCAACTTTTTCAGCCGATGTCAATGCCGGCCCCTTACGAGACCTCTCAGCTGCAACTCATTTACGAGACATCGCAGCAGCAGATTGTCCAGACGCCGCAGCAGCTCCTTTACCATACACCTTTACAGCTCACCTATAGTCCGAGTGAGCACCAAGGTTCTAGCTCACACACTCCCCAACGGCACGTTGTACATGATCCGATTGAGGAGGATGATGCTCAATATGAGGAGGCGGATGAGGGGGGTGGTAAGGAGGCGGGTGAGGCTGCCTTGGGTCCTCGGCAACGTAGACCGTCTGCTGCCCGCACCCCTTTTCAGGGCACAACTCCAAGTAGAACGGAGAAGTTGAGGATGATGTATGCTGACTTTAAGAGGCAAGGATATGAGTGTCATGTGCCTGTGATTGAGACGGGTTATCGTCTAACAAACAAATTCTTTGATCTGGCGGAGAATCCGATGGAAGACTTCGTTTAAGAAGTAAGTTAGTTTTATTTTCTATAGCAAGTTTATACTTATATTAAAATTGATTTGAAATTTATATTGTCTCAGGTAGTAGACAATTACGTGCTTGCGGTTCGCACGAGGATCCGAATGCATAACAGGACAGCTCCAACGATTGGGCCAACTAACACTATCATCGTCGGCACTCAATTACTTGTAACTTTTTAATATATATTCTTTATTTTTTATTTTAAATATTGAAAAATGATATTAATCTTGTATATTGTCAATTTGATAGCAAGTTTTGCGCGCCGAGCTGCAACTCCTCCATAAAAATGATCCACAATTCAATCACATAAAGGAAAAGCCCTAGTATAAGACTTGGAAGATGCATCCGGGATTAGTTGACATTCTGAAAGGGCTAGACTCTCCAAATGCTATTTCATGGTCAAATTGCAAACATGTAAGTGTTTAATGAAATATATTTCAAGTATCTAACCGTTCATTGATTGAAATTATTCTATTTTTGTATTGAAACAGATATGCGTTGTGTGTAATGTCTTTGAGAATCATTGGATCACGATTCAGATAAATATTATTGATTGGACGGTTGAGTTGTACGACTTAATGTCACACGAATATGATCAGCAAAGGGTCGCACCTATTGATTATGAGCTCAAGCCCATTACTCGTCTCGTTCCTCGTCTACTAGCTCTCTCAGGCTATTGGAAGAATTCAAGAATGATGAAGCGAGATGATGAAATGACGCTTTTGAATATGCCGATCAAAGACCAGTTTGCCCAGACAGACAGTCACAGTTGCGGCCCCCATGTATTTGGATCATTTGATGAGTAGTAAGCCGAGACACTTTGGTTTAATCACCGATAGTTACATTCAAAGATATCGGTGGCTCGTAGCGACTAGGATTTATTGGCTTGCAGTACTTAACAACATCTAGTTATGTATGGTGTTTTTATTTCATGTATTTGAATCTTATTCCCTCGTATAGTTTGTTAGTTTATGTATTTCAATATTATTTTATGGGGTAGTTTGTCGGTTTATCGAGTTTATGGTATTTGAAACATGTATTTGGATCTTATTTTATGGTATAGTTTCTTAGTTTATCAACTACATGAATGAAATAGTTTGGAGCAGGTATTTTATCATACACACGGGTCTGGTCACGACAGCCCCCACCATCGTGAGCTCACGATGGAATGTCATCGTGATCTCACGATGGTGGGGC
This sequence comes from Schizonepeta tenuifolia, assembly GCA_029490685.1. NCBI lineage: Eukaryota > Viridiplantae > Streptophyta > Magnoliopsida > Lamiales > Lamiaceae > Schizonepeta > Schizonepeta tenuifolia. The sequence goes on along the minus strand of CM055958.1, from coordinate 33,868 downwards.
AGTCGTGAGGTCACGATACAGCCCATCGTGAGTTCACGATGAGGATGCCATGGTGAGCTCACGGTAAACACGCTGAACCCCATCGTGACTTTAGGATTTTTGCTTAATTATGGTGTTTTAACCGATTATATTAATTTGGTACATGTTAAATATGTTCTACTTAACATTGAAATACATCAACAAATGAAAAATTACACATGTAAACACACAATTATAGTGTTGGAGAGATTTGTGACACAACAATGAATACATTATTATATGTTACATATACAATGAATCTTGCATTTGATAAACAATACACCTCTAACATTAACCCATTTAGTGTTTCTTTGATATAAGAGCGCAAAATATGATGTGCAAATGTTGTTTAAGACATAATATAACATTACAAGACTAATTAATCATTGTTTTCAGCGTAATCGATGTGGTTAATTAGTTCACGACGGGATAAAAATATCATCGTGAACATGATCGTGAACAAGTCATCGTGATCATGATGACCACGCCAACCGTGACCTCACGATGGCTTCTTTATCGTGAGGTCACGATGAATACTCATCGTGAGCTCATGATGGATACCAATCGTGAAGTCACGCTGGCTAGCCAATCGTGAGGTCACTTTTGGCATGGTCATCGTGACCTTTCCAGAAACTCGAAAAAAAAAACCATTTTCATCAAATTAACATCAAATTCAACACAAATAAGTCTACATTCATACAAGTCATCAAATAAGTCTAGTAGTTTAATACCAATAAAGTTCAAACATAACTTTTAAAAATATGTAAACTACAACCAACACTCTAGTCGACATCTAGCGCCGTGGAGGGTGACGCACCATCGTGCGCTGTTTTATTTCGGGTCTTAAATTCCGGCGGCAATCAAGCTGTGTCCCTCATGATCAGCACTCGACATCTAATAATTTGCGGTGTCGACTCCATCACCTCAAATATCACGACATCATCTACTTTGAGGTCGAAAGTGCGTGTGAATTGTTTCCATCCTGCATACTTAAACTCCGGTTTCTTCAAAGAACCAAGGTACATCAACTGACATTCGGTTCCCTTATGATTGGCAATCATTGACACATTCTCACGAGGAAGTTTAGAAGCAATTTGTGCTGGTATATGCTATTATTGCTCACAAAGCATTGATTAAATTCTAAAAAAAATCATACAAAACACATTAATTGTTTGTTTAGTGGTAGAAATTCTTACCAAATGCCAAGGGGCCGAAACATGTGACTTGAATAGGATAACATCGAAAAAGGGTTTATCTCCTGATAGACAACACAAGTCTGAACCGGATGGCTCTGTCGACATTTACAACCATCCAAATGCGACAAAACATAAAGCGAACATGAACATGAACATCAACCAATTAAATTCAAGAATTTGCCACATTTTATGTTCAACCAATCACTTTAATTCATCCATATGCGGAAAACATAAATCGAACATCAACATCTCTAACCAAATTCAACAATTGAAACATAAATTGAAAAATTCTTACGTATATCAACAACATCAACATATTCCTCTAAATTCAACATATCAAACCAAATTCAAAAACAACAACATATATCGAACATAAAACTCATACCAAATCGAACATAAAACAACAACATCAACATATCAAACAAAATTAACGTATTAAGAATACTAGATAACCAATTCATCAAAACATAAAACCAAAGATAATTTCATAATGGGGTGACATTGGGGTCGAAGAATTGTACCTCAAATCGAAAACGAGCGGTGGGGGTGGGGGCGACGGCGGCGGCGGTGGACAAAAGAAGCGGAGGTGGTGAAGAGGGATATAACACCCTATTCTAATTAAGGTGTTAAAAGAATATTGAAGAATAAATTACAGCGGAAATATGAATATTTTTTTTCTTGAATAAAGAATAATAATTAACTTAGTTTAAAGAAGACGCAATATTTTATTTAACCAAAAGATGGCGAAAATCCCAAACAAATCACATGCAACAAGTACGGAAAGAAATAAATAAATGCAGAATATAGAATTCTAATGTCTTAGGAAATAAAATAAAATTCCTATTTATTTAGACTCGTCATTCGACACATCCACGCCTCCGACTTCAATTACCTGAAAAGTTTAAGTTGGGGATAAGTATACTCGAATATACTTAGTGTGGGCAGTTATACCTAATATTGTCAAATTTAATAAAACAGATGCACGTAGTGAATATCAAAGTCAACATTAAATGTCAACGTACAAGGCGTCAATAAGTAAGAGCAAAGTTAATGGACAACTCAACAAGTCCTGCTCATCAAATGATATCAAGTGTATTGTACGCAAGTGAGAACAAGTCAATGGACAACTTAACACGGTCCGCTCAACACTTAAAGTCAAATAATCACATACGGCAAATCACATCGTATTAAAAAGGACAAAATAAGTCAACGGTATAAGGTTAAGTAAGATCCCACACCTTAATTTGAACACAGACGATCCAAACAAATCAAATAGCGGACGAGGGTCCTAGTTGTGCCGATCCTAATTAAACAAAATATGATAAATATTAAGGGTCAAATCTCCTATCTTGCTTGAATAATACTTCTACAGTAAAAGAACAACTGATCAAGAATAACTTATGATAGTAAATATTTTATTCCTTGAAATATTTCTCAATCTTAAAGATTTATATAGGTACATATATCCAAGTAATATATACATACTAATACGTATAAAGCCTTATGAAGATAACATGTTCATCATTATAAGAGAGATTAAAGTTTAAATATTTTAACAAAAATAATAATGTATATTGCGAAGAAGAGAATTTGATATTGAGTGAAGTAAAACTAAGTATAATAATACTTGATAGAAAATTAAATCAAGGAACCTAAATCTTAAATTATCATCTGATCAATTACTTAAATCCTAATTCTAATTAAATTCAAAAATCAAGCTTAATCATAACTCCAATAATATTTCACTGGTTTTATATATATATATATATATATATACACGAAACTGTATAGAAACAAACCTTCAATTATAAATATATATATTCATAGTTATCGAAGTTTTTCCAACTAAAACTTAATCATTATATCTCGTGTACAAGACAAATCTATGAAACTCAAGGCACCCTTTTCGTTTTACAATTTAAAAGATGTTAATAGAACCGACAAAATTATTATTAGTGAAACAGACAGTGATTCGTCTTGCATGAAAATAAGGTTCTCCGACTATAATATTTTCCTAATCTTTGTCGAAAAGAAAACTAGACCATAACTTAAATTGTAGTAACAAAAGAAAACTCACCGATGAAATCCTACTAACTTTTGTGTAGTTGTGTTACGGAGAAAGTGTAAATGGTTTCTTCTAGGAAATTCGCTGCCGATCGAGGAATTGTGTGTATCCGAGAGAGTAGTTTTTTTTTTTTTTGAAATTTCTGGTGTGATAGAACTCTTTGAATGTGCAGACTAGGGTTGTGCCTCTATTTAAATGAGACGGCTCGATAGACTCCCATGCAAGTAAATCTCTTAATTTTTATAGGATTAGATAATTATAAATCTAAATTCCTAATTATTATCAAAATAATAAATAAATACCCTCATTCTTTTTACTCATCTGGAACACATTCTCACTTGGCTCAAAATCAAAAGAAATAAAATTATATACTAGAGTTAATTATTTTGGCCCAAACTATTAGTCGCACATAGATAAGATTTATAGGCCGACCTTATAAAAATAAAACTTATCCTTTTAGCTAGGGACGCAACTACGGACTCCCTCAAGTTCTAACTAAATTATTCAAACTTATAAAAGTCGAAATATTTCATATCATAGAAACAATAATAAGCCATATAAAATAAATTAAGCTTATTGAAAATGCAGGGTGTTACAAGGGAAGAGGGAGATGAATGAGATACGAATGATGTTGGGTATTGGGGGAAAAGAAGGGTAATCGTATGGTTGAAATAAAAAGTTTGAGATTCTGTCTCACTTTATCGGGAAATCTGTCTTGGTCACGATACGAATACCATCGTGAGGTCACGTCACGATGAGATGGCCATCGTGAGGTCATGATGAGACGACCATCGTGAGGTCACGATTAGAGTGACCATCGTGAGGTCACAATGATCGTCTCTTCGTGACCTCACGATGACCATCTCATCGTGACCTCACGATGGCATTGTCATCGTGATCAAGGCAAATACTCACTTTAAATCATCCATGTATGCAGATAATACTTGTCTCAAATATTCTGAACATAAAAACAGATATTAAAGGTTTTAAAAAGTCAATACAATGCCATAAACTCAACAAGTTCTGTTATTCATATATTTCATCTTCAATTAGGTCAGTTAATGCCCTAATATCATGACCCTCACGACGGCACTTGCTACATCTTTTTTTCCTTCGGCGCCGTTGACTTGATTCTGCTCCCCCCAAAATTATGAAAATTTTGTCCATCCTCTGTTTGTTGGAGAGGGATATTCAAATTGACTCCACCCGGGGGGATAGATGTCGTGCATTTTTTTCTGTTGTACCCATATCCACCACACCTTGAGCAAGCTTGAGGACGTCATGCTCTCGTGCCTTCAACTGCTGACCGAGCACGACTCGTTCTTGGATGACCGGCCTGACGTACATCTTATGGAGGATAAACCCTTATTGATTTGATCTCCGTCTGCACATTCCACTCATCGGGGTGTGGTATTTGATTGATATGCTCAGTATAAGTCTGTCTTAGGCCCTCTTGTTTGAAATATCTATGTATGAAATCGTGCACATTCAAACCAATGACGGCCCGCCTGTTAAAATAGGGAAAATGGAATTACTTACATACAAAATGAATATAAAAATTGTAGAAAATTCTAACAAATAATATAAATTTTACCTTATAGTGGCAGCGGCATGCTTACATGGAATCCTATCATCATCGAAGACACGACAAACACATGTCGACTTTATTTTTGATTATCTTCGTCTACTTTATAAACATGCTCGGTGATTGCTCGAACATGAAGAGCGAGGCTCGCTTGCACTGATAGAGAAAGCTTGTTGAATGTAGTGACAGTCAACACATGATCTCTCGATTCAGCATCGGTACGCTGCTCGTCAAACTAATCCTCCAATGTGTGGCGAAATGTTTCAAGTAATGAGCACACTGGTAAACGCCTACCCCACCACAAAACACTGTTCACTGCTTCGACAGCATTGGATGTCAGTAATCCATAGCCCCGCACAGGACACTTTGGCCTAGCCCACCTCTCTGGTCCAATTTGAGAAAGTCGTTTGTGAGCACCTTTAGGACTTACAGTGTACAACAATTTGAAAAAGTTTTCAAACACTTCGTGGCGATAACTATATGCTGCTTCATAAAAGAGTGTGGCCACAATTTTGCCATATGGGGTCAAATTTTTCTGCAGATGGTGATAGCACAATTCGTGGAATGCATTTGGATAGACGGTTCGAACTACATTCCTAATGCTCTTATGTTGGTCGCTCACGATCAACAAATCTTCGGGAGGATTGAAGCATTTGCGTAGGTTATAGAGAAAATAAGTCCACGACTCATCGTTCTCTATCGGACCAAGGTCAATTGTAAGCGGAAACACTTGTTCATTCCCATCCTTCGTGCATGCAACATATAAGGTTCCTTCGTTTCTACCCTTAAGATGAGTCTCATCTACTATGAGCACAGGTCGAAGACACTGCTCAAATGCTCTAATATATTGTCCAAGAGCAAGGAACATGTGACAGAACACTCCTTCACTAGTCGTCTACAAGTCGTATACAGTCCCAGGATTACGTTGTTTCAATAAATACAAATACGACAGAATCTTTTGATATGACGAGGGAAAGTCACCGTACATTTTCTCTATCGCTAGCTGCCTCGTTCGGACGACAAAGTTGTATAACATTTGAACGTCGTATTGCATGCGCATCTCTGCCATCATCTTCTTTGGAAAATAAAACGCGGCCACCTCGCCACTCACCGACCTTGCACGTGCAGCACGGTTCAAATCTGACCGGCAACTGTGATCCAATGTCAACTTAGTAATCCGAAAAAGAGTTGCACATTCCACAGCACACAACCTAAACGTGCAATTCTTTCTACCACTCATACATAGGTACACTGCACGATTCGAAGCGAAACGATCGGTCTTACACTCTACAAAGTGCTCCAAATGATACATTCCTACAGCTATCCTCAACTCTTGCACTGATCGAAATATGGACCCTACCTCGAGACTACCATTGATGACGATAGGCCGTTCAACCCACGCCAACGGTATTGCGCTTTCAAAGTTTGGATGGGGACCAGATACTCGTTACCTGGACCATCACTAAGAGAGATAAGCCGGATACATAAATATAATATAGGTTAATTAGATGTTTACTTTTAAGGATTAGATTCAAGGATATCACATAACACATGATCATTGTTCATAATTGGAACTACACATATGAGATTAAAGCAATCATAAGATAAAAATAGTCAATCCTATCATGTTTAGTAAATGTCCCCTAAGCATTTTTTTTCCTGGATTAATTGGACAGGATGACTAGAGAGAGGACAGGGAATGCGAGACTCAAAAAAAGATTAAGATCGTGATGAAAACCGTTAATCCTATTTTTTTTTTTGTAGAAACTGTTAATTACGCTTATTCATTGGGAAAAGTAGCATATCCCCCCCCTAACGCACACCCCTCTACCACATTGACCTCCTTAAGGAATGATTAGGGGTGCCAGCACCCTGAGGTACCATAAGTTGTGCAAATGAATCCCTGTTTCTAACACATGTTAGACAACATCCAAAAAATTTCTTTCTTTTGCCTTTTCTATTTTTTGGTGGGGCCCACAACATAAGTTGTGCAAATGATTAATCTTAGACGTTTGTTCATTTCGTCTTGCAAATGATTAAACCCTCCCCCCTCTCGCTCAAGACTGCAAAATCCTCATCAACTTCACCCAAAATGAAATGAACCAAACAACCCTCACCGATACGCATCTACAATTTCTTTTTCTTATTTTCTATTTCTTCAGTAGTTTCCACCACCCATCTTTAAGTGTGTGTTGAAGGTCGACAAATTTCACCTCCTACTCCATTCCTCAAATTCTCACTACTCCTCCTTCAATCCATGCATGAGCAAGAAGAAGCATGCAAAACCCACCAAACTCCAACGACGTCCACCACAACCAAAGTTCAATTCAATATATAATGTCCCCAAGCTACGGCGCCCAACTCCGACAAATGTTGTCAACGCTGCCGCCGATGGCAACAACACCGTCCTCTACAAGATGTACAAGGACGTGAAAGTGCAGTTCGGAGTAACGCATGCAGATGAGGACATGACAATAATACAAATGTCGATATCGAAGAAGAAGTGTAAAGGTCTTTCCATTTCAATGATGAATTGAATATTTCATTTTATCCACTTCTTTTCAATATGCAAAAAGAACCTCTGAATGAACGAAAAAGTGTGATAAGGATAAAAATCACTATTAAATATATGTCTAAATAAATTGTCTCCCACGTACCATTTAAACCATCTCTCTCTCTCTCTCTCTCACACACACACACACACACACACTAACCTCCTCCTCTTCTTCTCAATTAGTTCCTTCCCCAGCAACCACCTCCAAATCCAACACTGGTCTACTTAGTCTTAGTAACCTCATCAGTCATCACTCATCCCGGTGCCACTTACCCACCATTTGTGTGTATGTGTGTAAAAGTAACAATAACCATATAAAAAACGTGATCAGGAATTGCAGAGAGCAGAGATGTCGTCGTCTTTGTGAAGTGTGATAAAATGCAAAGCGGCGGTGGCATGGGCGGCAGGGGAGCCGCTAGTTGGTGCATGATAGAGGAGGTGGAGCTCAGTCCGCCTCAAGTTAATACATTTCATGCCATCCTTGATGCGAAACTTTTTAACAAAAAGTAAGGAAGCCTAATGAAGAGAGAAAAAGAGAATTCCCAATTCTTGGTGAGCCGTAAGCTTGGCTACAGATCAGATCGAGCTCCGATGCTAAATTGACTAGAATAGAGTAGCAATGATGTTGGTGAAGTCGCGCGCTGTAGAGGCTAAACCTACAATTGAAGGTGACGTCAGGCACGTCGGGTTGATCGGACACTAGCAACATGTCAACATAACACAGACAAAACGTGAGAGCCCTAAGGTGAGCACCGGTGGGGGGTGTCGATCGAAGAGCCTACGACTCTCAAGTTAGTATGGTGATAAAGTAAGCGGAAAGTAGATAAAATAAGTAGAGAGATTGTGTAGAGAGCCGATGGTGATCGGGATAGATCGGGATAAGTCGGAGGGTAATGACGGTGACGGTGGGAGACAAGAGTGTAGTAAGATTGTGGTGGGCATGACAGACAGCTCCGGCGGTCTTGAGACCGGTATAGAAGGCTATCAGGGGACTGAGTAAGCAGAGTAAGCGGAGAGAGAGTTGAGAGAATGAGAGTACGAGAGTATCAGAATCCAAATGGCCTTGCTTGACCTAGTGACATTGGTTATATAGAGCCGCTAATACCCCTTAGGGTTTCTTTCTATCAGCTCTATCCGCCAGCTAACGTCTGTCACATCAGTTCCAATTTTCATGGAACAACCTTATCTTGACTTAGTCCTAGCTATTGTAGCCGATCGGGTTGTTGAGTCATATCAGCCGTCATGACCGACGTGGCAGATCATAGCTTAAACAGATAGCTTTTATGGCCCAACTACGAGTTTGAATTTAATTAAATGGCTATTGGGCCAGCTTGTTTGTCTTGTCTGGCTCGTTTGGTTCATCTGGCCTGTCAAGTAAGTTAATTGGGCATAGTACGGATTCTGTTCACTACACGTGCTGGTTCCAATTCCATAGTTCTTTTGCTTTCCTCTACTACCTTTTCAAGAAATTCACATATATTCAAGAAAGTTCAAAATTCTTTATCCAAAAATCAGAAGAAATGTGGAATTTTGTGATTACTACCTGGGATGATGAAGGATATGTGTAAGAGTATAAATCCCTATTTTTCGAAGCCATTTTTGCATATGCGAACAGAGTATTCGGTGATCCATCATGAGAGTAGTTTGGTTTATTTCGTTTTGGGTGAACTCGATGAGGATTTTGCAGTCTTGGGTGAGAGAGATGAGGGTTTTATGCAAGACGAAATGAACAAACGTCTGAGATTAATCATTTACACAATTATGGTGTGGGCCCCACTAAAAATTAGAAAAGAAAAAAAAAATTTAGATGTTGTCGTCTTCATTTGTATAACTTATGGTACCTCAGGGTGCTCGCAGCCCCTAATCATTTTTTAGGGAGGTAAATGTGGTTAAGGGGGTAAGTTGAGGGGAATATGCTACTTTTTCCCTTATTTATTTAATTACACTAATGTCAGCTTGGATTGCGGCCTTCAAATTAATTTTATTTACACAATTGTCATTGAAATTGATTTTTTAAATTGCAAACTCGCTCTTTGTATAAAATAATAATAATAATAATTATATACAGTAGATTGTATTTATTTATAATTTGATTATTAATTGTAATTTGATCATTAATTGTAATTTGATCATTAAATATGTACTTTTATATGTTGTACGGTACGGATTGCCGTGTAATGCACATTGATTTTCATTTTACATCTCTCTCTCTCTCTCTCGCGTCAGTTGTTTTTTCTTCACTTATTCTGCGTGCTGTACAGAAACAATCAAAATGTGAATTCTTCTTTTAAAACCCTGAAAACCCTAACGCCCAAACTTCCTCTTTTCTTCTAATGCAAACTTAAAACCCTAAAGCAAAGCAAAGCAAAGCCAGGCGAATCATGGAAATTGATCAGCCCCAAGACGAAAGCGCAGTAAAATCTGATGTCCTGGCAAATCTCTCGTCGCAGGGCCCGTTGCCCATTTCTTTGGCGAAGCTTTCGGGCTCATCCCGCATAATTCCGTCGGAAACGGACTTCCATTTCTACAATAACTTTCACGAATTCAAGGACCCCATCGCCGAAATCGATGAGAAGACGAAGCTCCTTCTAACGAATATCGGGGCGGCAGCGTCGGAGAATTTATTCGGGAAGCAAATCCCGTTGCCGGATGATGAAATTGTTGAATTGGATGAGGACTTGGCGTTGGATTGGCTGGTGAATGTGAACGACGAGATTTACGAGAGACTTGCGGTTTCGTTGGATGACTTCGAGAGGCAAAGGAAGAAGGAAGAGGAGAGTGGTGTGAGAACCATGAGAGTAGATTGCGACGATGATAGAAATGGATTTCAGACGGTTTATGGGAAGAAGAATAAGAAAGTTTCAGGCAGGAATGTGGTGGAGGTGTCGAAAGGGAGTCATGAAGTGAAGGTGGCGGACAAACCGAAGCCAAAGGTTCAATTTCATGTATCTTCTATACCGCGACCACAAGATGTGTACAAGATTATTGTGAATAATTCGAATCAGCCATTCGAGCATGTCTGGTTGGAGAGGAGTGAAGATGGGTCTGCCTTTGTGCATCCTTTGGTTTGTTCTTTACTTTCGATCTTGATTCTTTAATTAACTTTTCTGCAATGTTTCTGATTAATTTAGCCATTTGTACCAAAGCATGCCTTATATCCCACTGCATCTCTCGTATGTTTGAGTGAGTGTCAAAGCCTCCATAACGGCATGCCTCAAAACATAAAACAAAAGAATCCCTTCTGTCTAGGATTCACTGCATGTTAAAACATCAATCTAGTTCCTGGAAAGCAGTCTACCAGTTGTGGCTTGTATTAGTCTAGAATTCTTTTCAGCTTGCAGATGAGCATGATAATGATCAGATATAGATATATACGAAAACCTTGGGGACGATTGTGTGACTTGATCTTGCTAAATTGTGTGTCCCATTCTTAATGCATTTCGTATTTTTAAAAGCCCGCCAAGCATGCCCAACTGTAGCTCCGGATTTTTGGTAAATTACCAAATTGTGACAAAATACATCATTTAATAATGCAAATATAATTTGCTTGTCTTGCAGGAGAAACTCTCTGTTCTTGACTTTATCGATAAGAGTACTACTGAGCCTGAAAAACCTCTTCCCATTGAAGTCACACCATTTACATTTGTTGAAGAAGTAAAAGATTTGAAGCAGCTAGCTATCAAATTACGTAATGTGAACGAATTCGCGGTAAAGTTTGTCCTTAAGATCCAATTATTGCAGTTTTGTTATTGCCAATTCATTTTTTTCTGTACATAAGCTATCTGAGCGCATAGACTGGAGATGACATTCATTAGTTAGGGCAAGTTTTCGTCAAGAATGAACTTTGCAGTGCATATATATATATATATATATATATCTGTGTGTGAATGTGATGGTCAATCCCTGAGATGTTCTGGATTTGGAGAAAATTATCCAACATTGCACTGAACCTATGTATTGTCATATGGTTGCTTGAATGCTTCAGGGGGTATATATGTCTCGTCTTGTTTTAGTAAATTCTGGATTTTTCAAAGTGATATTTTGTGTTTGAGGATCTTGATATATCATGTTCTAGGGTATACAACTATTTTGAAAGAATTATTTAAAACTTCGAGTCCCAGTTGAAGGGTTGCTTGTTTCCTGAAATTTTAATGTTTCTCTGGTATGTTCTGTAAAGCCATATAGATGCTCATGTATCATGCAATCAGACTTGACAATCCTTTCCCTGTATTCCTCTCAATATTAAAAGCTAATACTGCATTGACCAATGTATCTGTGTGGCTCCTCTTCAAGACCACTGTCAGGGTACGTACTCTATAGCAGTTTTCTCCAAAGTTTAAAGTAGCTCTCCCAAAGTTCTCATCAGTTACTGTTTAGTGTTTACCCGGTATAGTTATGACTTATGACCTTCCATAATTGGTGATGTTTTGACCTGCACAATAATCGTTGCTAATTAGTTGAGAGAGCTCAATGTACAATTCCTGCTGGCAAGATTTGTGGGAATATTCGGTTTAGATTTACATCACCTATTTAAGGCTTCAGTGCAGGGATGCTTTGCCATTTATGAGGTCTGTAAAGGTCATAATTTGAGGATAGTTTTCTATGACTTCAATAGCAACAGGAATCTCATTCATCTAGACAGTAGCTACATTGCGAATATTCAGTTTTCTACATGAATTGCCACTACACCCCCCCTATCACAAAGTTTAACGGACATTATAGGCTACTACGAAACCTGTGTGTCGTGATCCTCTTTTGTTTCTTAATTTTAACAGAATTCGTAGAGAATTACAAACTTGGTCATCTATGTACAACTTTAACCAGGGCAGTGCACATCTATCATTTGGTTTCTTCAAACCCTATTTACGTTGGAAATCGTTTGTTATTGGTGGCTGACCTTTTTTTGAGAATTGTGGGTAGCTGACCTTGACATGGGGAAGTTGATAGCAGCATGCATCTGACAGAGTTCCTTCCTGATAATGTCATTCTGACCCTTCAGATGTGACTGACTGTATAATGTATTCATACATTTGTGTATGGGTTAATGTTATTCCATTCCTGCCATCTTGTTCATCCAACTCACTTCAATCCCTCACCTTAATGTTTTAAGTGTGTGCTTTATTTTTAGAATTTCACTACTTGAACTCTATATTTGTTATGCAACTCTGTTTGTTTTGTAAAGTAGTCTGGAATCAGTTAATTGGGAAGATACAGCCAGATAAAAAGCTCTTTAAGAGCTACAATAGAATAAATTATGAGGTCTTGTTTATTATATTTTGGGCTTATGCTATTGTTTTGCAGGTCGATTTGGAACACAATCAATACAGATCCTTTCAAGGGCTAACTTGCTTGATGCAAATATCCACAAGAACGGAGGATTTTGTTATAGATACTTTAAAACTTCGTATCCACATTGGTCCATATCTTAGAGAGTTATTCAAAGACCCAACTAAGCGGAAGGTAAGCATACAGATTATTTTATTTTGTTGTGGTTGCAGTTTTGGTCATGATATCACTAAACTAAATAGGTATTGCATGGAGCGAATAGCGATATCCTCTGGCTTCAGCGGGATTTTGGCATTTATGTCTGCAATATGTTTGATACAGGACAGGTGCTTTTCTTAAGCTGATATGTTTTCTGCACTCTGTTTTTCTTATTATTGAAAGTATATTGGTAAAAATATTTTGGCTCACTTTAGTTTGTACTTGCTTGATCAATATATTCTTCATTTTTCTTAGGCCTCGAGGGTATTGAAAATGGAAAGATTCAGCCTGGAACACTTATTGGATCATTTTTGTGGAGTCAAAGCAAACAAACAGTATGATCTCTTGCTGTTATAAGATATTTATGGTCTTGCTGTTATAAGATATGTGCTGTGACTATCGTATTTCTGTATGAGACTGCCCCCACCCCTGCATTTGAAGACCAAATGCGCACCATAAACATGAGAAGTACAAAAGAGAGAATAGTATTTAACAGAGTGCACCGAGAGGAGGATTATAAGACTAACCAGCCTGGTTTCTGCAGATACCAGAATGCAGATTGGCGGATCAGACCACTTCCCCATGAGATGATCAAGTATGTTTTATAAATTAATATCTGTTATAGTGTTCTATTTTTGCGAATATTCAAATAGAATATCATGCTGAATAATTATTTATTTCTGTTTTTTGATGCCTTTTACTCGACGCAGATGTCTGTTTAAATTTGGGTACTGATTTACTAAGGTTGTGTTTAAATTTGGGTACTGATTTACTAAGGTTGGCATATGTAAAACTAAATATCCTAGGGAGTTTTCGGCCGAGTCTAGTTCTGAGATGAATATGATTATGTGCCAGAGGTTGGGTCTTAGATTCATTTTCTTGCCAGACATCCATTGCATGACTTCCCCCTGTTCAGGTTTTGTGGAAACCTTAAACTTGTGAACGAATATGTAGTTGTTTAGACTTTAGATACCTGGTGATGTACTTGCAACATCATGAATTTACCAATGACTAACGTGATCTTATCGTCTGTCCATTCTTACGGGTCTTCAAAATCTTTATTTTTATTTTTATTTGTTTTCACAGTATATCCTCCTGCTTTAGCTTTAGCCAGACAACCATTGCATGACTTCCCCCTCACTTTTTGAGGAAACTTTAAATTGTCAATGAATATATCACTTGTTCAGATTCCTGGTGTGAGGTCCTTGCAAGATCATTATTTTCATTGCTTGAGTTGCTAGAGGATCAACCAAGTATGAAGTGTGTATTAAGAATCCTTCTGTTATTTTAGATAATGTATTTAGGTGCCAAATTCCTATTAATGACAAATCCACAGATATTTCGAACTCCTTTTTGTAAATGTAAAAAGGCACTTTAGTTTCACATACCAAATTTTTATTTTCCCCCTTTGGAAAGAGAACTTATTGTTTTCAAACTGAAATAACTTGTTTGCCGGTATGTCATAAACTTTTAATGATCACCATGTATTTTGACTTTATTTATGGACTCTATTTTTCAGATATGCTAGAGAAGATACACATTATTTGTTGTACATATATGATCTTATGAGGATAAAATTGCTCGAAGCAACTGCTGAACCTGGAAGCTCTGATCCTCCTCTTATCCAGGCAAGCTCTTTGATATCTTTTCTTATTTGGTATTATCTAATTACAATATTTATAATGAAAGTTCGTCTTTGTACAATATAATTCGAGAATATTGGCCTCAATTACTTTGTGATTCCATAATACATGAAGTTCCTGGAAGATGATTTAATTGCTGACTGGAATAATTGATTAGCAATGCAATATATAAATATTAAGATATCTGCTCAGGCTAATAATCTAGTGGGATTAGGGATTTAACAAACTGTGAATTTATTTGATTGTTTTTGTGAAGAAAATGTATCGTACATTCTCGGGGGAAATTTAATGTCTTGTCCTCCTTTTTTCTTTTTTCCTAGTTAGTGCTCACATACCTTGTCATTCATTATTGTTGTTAGCAGGATTTGCACTGTGCAGTTAAAGCTAATTGCAACATAACAGGACAGGAATTTCGGTCTACCTTTTGATTTTTTGTTGTAGAAAAATGTAGGCTTTTATTTAATTATGGTTTACAGAACCAACCTAAAAATCAGGTTCTCCACGATTGCCTGCTGAATGTCATGAAAAACATTAGGTTGTGTGGATGCATAATTGCATATATCGTAGAGAGGATTAGGGTTGTTAAGAAAATTTGATGGTTTGCAATGCTTAGCAAGAAAAAAAGACCTGAAGCAAAAAAGTGTTGCAGGGGATGATAAGGTAATTAACTGAACGCTTAATGCCATGCTCGTTAATGAACTATCTGGAGCTTTCTTGACGTTGCTTCTGTTCATAGACCATTTTATTTGGAATTTTCGCTGTCTAAGCATCAGGTTTCTAAATCTTGGGTTGGACAAGCGTGATTTTTGTTCTATTGTCAAAACCCTTTCTAGAATCATATAGGATATTTTGTAGGAAACAGTATTTAGACATGTGAACTTTATAAATTACCTGAGCAGCGTTGTAGATATGCAAGTTGATCAGCTGGGTCCTGCTTATGTTACTATAATGTTGTAGAACAAGAAATCACAGTCATCTGTTGAGTGCACATATATATCATTGGCATATTTATTTTGAATTCATAGGACACTATTGTGCTTAATCCTCAAGATCCAGTTATAAAATTAAATGTGTCCTACATTGTTTATGTTTCAATGTAATACAGGCCTAAGAGATTTTCTTATCCAGACTAGCGAGTTTAAGAAATACTCTTAGGGGTGTTAACTTTGGGTGATAGTTTAGAAATAGATAAAAATAGTATAGGCCAATCTACCATTTACTTGATGGATTGATTACTTTTGAACTTGTTTGATCATGTAATACTTCATATACCCAATCATATGTTATATGGGTTTAAGAAATACTCTGGGTGATAGGATAGATCGACAAAAATATTACAGGCCAATCTACCATTTACTTTGATGGGTTGATTGCTTTTGAACTTGTTTGATCCTGTAATCCTTCATATACTCAATCATATGTTATATCGATCTATCTTGTCATCCAAAGTAAATGCCCCCTTACACTTCATTGAATTTAATGCCTAAATTGAATTAAGCATGAGAAAGTTTGGTTTGAATATTAACCCCACAGTTCACAATTCTATACCAAAATAGCTCTTCCTGCACTAGTTTGATTTAATTGTTATGTCGTGCATTGACAGGTCTACAAACAGAGTTATGAAATATGCACTCGCCTTTATGAGAAAGAACTCCTGACAGATACTTCTTACCTGAACATTTATGGGTATATTTCGCTTGCAGTTTATGCTGATGAACAAGTCTAGTATTTCATTAATATAGTCAACCATCTCTCAGAAATTGGATTGTATAGTTCTTCCATTCTGATGACCTGACTACTTTCTACAATATTATTGTAGGTTGTTGGATGCTGAGCTCAGCGCTCAACAGCTAGCAGTTGTTTCTGTAAGTTTTTCCATTCCTTGCTTGCTTCTTATGTATCTATCTGTTTATCTCTAATAGCCTGTGTACTTTTCCTGTCGATCTATGATAATGTCATTTTCATTTGTTTGTGTTTACCACATAATTCGACCTTAATTTTCACTTGATTTTTCCTTAACATTTTGTTTTGAACTACTGCGCTTGTTTGTCATGTAACTCCTGTATGGTCTGCCTGTAGGGACTCTATGGATGGAGGGATGTTGTTGCTCGTGCAGATGATGAGAGCACTGGTTATGTTTTGCCAAACAGGAATCTTATTGAAATTGGTATTTACTAGCTAATACATATTTCAGTGGCTTCTAGCTTTCCTTTCCATGGCTTTCCCATTACATGTTGATTTGTACTATTTCTGTTGACTCACCGGTTGCATTTTTCCTTGTTAATCTTTGTCTTGGAAAAGCTAAACAGATGCCTCTCACGGACAAAAGTTTGCGTTGGGCTATGAAGACCAGGCACCCTTATATCGAAAGGAATCTTAGTTCAGTTCTTAGTATGATTCGGCACTCTATCCAAAATGCTGCTGCTTTTGAGGAGGCTGCTGAATATCTTAAGAACAAGCGTGCCGAAATGGTAAGTCGTAAATGAATGAATTCAGCTGTATTTGCAGTTACCTGTATCTAACCACTTGCCTCTTGGTCACATAGCATATGAACACACTTTTGTGTCAGTGTTTTCTATAGCATTGATAAGTGCTTGTTTCAACACTACTCGGTTGCATTGCCTAGGGGAATCTTGAAACATGGAATCGAAAAGGAATATGGGGGCTTCTTATTTTTATAGTCTATGACTAGCTTTGGCTTCGTTTTATATTCTCCTCCCATTGCTTGTGTCTTGAGTCCTGCATAATTGTGTAGGAAATCTAAGGGAGAGAAGATTATGTTTCAAATGCATCATTAATATTTAGATGTACCATTTCTATCATGGATAATTTATGGCTGATAATATGCAATTTTGTTCTTCAAGGAAGCTGTTAGTTAATAGCTAATTTTTTAGGTGTTGGAAAGCTTTTCAGTGGACTGTATTGATTTATCAAATTGAAATATGTCAATATATCTGAATATTAGTATATCTGCCCAACTAAAAGCATCTATTGATTATATCTATACCATAAAAATTCTTAGAAGTATTGACTGATTAATCTAAGTTATTAATTATAAACACAACACATACAAATTTGATTCTTGAATGTAATATTGCTAAAATGATAATTTAGTGTAAGTTGGTTGTTTTAAATGAGTATGAGGAGGCGTACAATGATGATAGAACAATAGTACAATGAACTAAAGGTGAGACTAAATACAAATGTGAGATTGATAGTGACACAATTGAGAGTTGATGAGGGTAAAGTGATATATCCTTTGTGGATATGCGACTCGTGTGCTTTTGCTTTCTTTTCCTCTGGCTACCAAGATGTTTCAGTTTGCCAGGCTGTCTCTTGGATCCCAAAAACAAAAAAAAGAAGAAAAATGAAAACCTTGTAATTTATATGCCAAAGTTAAAAAATAATGATTTGGAGTAAGTTATAATTTTTCTTTCACCTGAATTTTGAAGGAGCAATATAGCATAAATGAAAATATCGAAACAAGTTCTGTGTTCTATCTTTCTATCTTTTCCTTTTTTCTTTTGCAGTCCAATATGTGTTGCATGTCTTTAATGATAAATGGTCATGTTATGCAGTCAACTAGAACTTTGGCCCCAGAAGAATCTGAAATCTTGCCTTCTGAAGCACCTGAAATATCAATGGTTACTGAGGAACCTGAGAAGTCAGTAGCTTCGATAAAACATAAGGATGAGTCTTATGACTTGAAGAATTCTAAGGTTCAAGTGAATGGGAAAGTTAATGTGGATGACAGTACTGCTTATCATGGTGCAGCCTCTCCTGCGTGTAGAGACTCCCAATATGCACATACTACTACGGTTTCATCACATTCAGTAAGTCACTTTTCATTTTCTAAGTAGACACAGCCTATCTAAGCCTCACATATGCTCTTTATCATTCCAACTTGTGGATAGCTTCTTGAAAGTGTTGCTCGGCAGTAAAATACAATGTTGTGGATAATATTGTGTAGGATGATCCAATAACATTGAAAATAGAATAGCAGGGGAATTAAAATATGAACACGAAGTAAAATTTTTTACTACAAGTTATCAGGGGAAATAAAATATGTTTAGTCGGAAGTACACCTTGAGCTCTAACTTCAATGTATTCAAGTGAGAGTTACGACTGCTTTTATAGATGTCTTGAAAACTTGATCTGCAAGTTTTCAATCCACATCTTGCTCTTTAATAGGCCACGTTTTCGTTGAGGGAGTTAGCTCACAATTGTATCTTAAGCAAACTTGGTCAACCATCTGCCATTCTCTTCACTTCATTGAGTTCATCATGACCAGTCGAGCTTCTATGATTCTCGACCAATTAAGAGATCCCTTTAGTCTCTTCAAACCAACAGTCGATCCTACAATATGGGTTTAAGATGCAAAATAATACAAAAATATCTAAGCATTAGAATTAGATTATCTCTTGACATTTTAATATCCAGCACCATTTGACGATATTCTGTTTTCCTCTTGGATAAATACTCTTAAGTTGTTGAGTTTCTATTTATTTTTTATGAACAAAGACCTTATATAATTTTACTCCAGTGATTTTATAGTAAAAAGAGTTGGTGTTTTCATTTTTTAGGCTGAAGCAACAGTAGAGATGTTAAAGAAGCCATCAAGGGCCTTCGGGGCATTGTTTGGAAATCCAGCAAAGAGGAAGTTCAACCCTGATAAAAGAGTAAGTTTGAAAAGACTTTCCTCATTCAACCATTTTCTGTGGTGAATAAGCCACATCATAAACCTTTGCTTGCATCTTACCGTTGCAAGGTTGTATTCATATTCTTACTCACAGATAATTGTCATTCAGTATCATAGAACAAAGGATTAGAGACTCTACTATATGATTGAAGGCATATTGTTTCCATGTTATTTTCTTACATACATCCTCGCTCTTTTTTCTTGGGATTAATGTTTGTGGTTGAACTTTTAGGAGAAAGAAGAGTCCAAACTAGAGCAGATAAAATCAACAGTTAGTCTTCCGTTCCACACATTTTCAGGCGGGGATGAAAGAATGCATTTGGAAACTGAGGAATCTGCAAAGATTGCAGAAGTCGTACATCAAGAAGATCCTTCAGCTCCCGCAAATGATTCATCTTTAGTAGATATTATTGTTTTGGATGATGACTCAGACCATGAGGATTCTGAAAAAGCCAACTGCGATGCGGCCGTAGACAATCAGTCGAGACAAGTCGAAAATAACGGAGCTGGATCTGCTTCTGAAGAGGACGAACCCATGTCACTATCTGATTTGTCCTCCAGCTTTCAGCAATGCTTTCCGTCACTTGATCAAGTTATGAGTTCCAAAGTGGCTGATAGATCTCGACCATCAGAGGCCACCTTAGATGTAAAACCATTTGACTATGAAGCTGCTCGAAAACAGGTAAAATTTGGGAAAGATGTGAAGTTGGAAAAGATGGTGGATGGCGGCGATAGTTGTAAGAAAAGGGAGAAAAAAAAAGGTTCTGGTGCTGTAGCCAAGGACGATGAGACATCCGACCACCCTCAGGGCAGACGGCGTCAGGCTTTTCCAGCATCCGGAAACCGTAGTGCGACTTTTAAATGAGGTTTGAGCATCTCTCAAATTACTGCGCCGCCTTCTGCAGTGCGATTTTCCGTTTGGGTTGGAACATTGCTCAAGTTACTCTACTCTGTTTCGTGCATGTAGAAAGGTAGTTGAGAGAGAGAAAAGATATATATATGAATAGGGATATCCGATTTTTTGCTGTAATGCCATAATTAAAAGCATATGGGAAAACATGCTGGATATTTTGCAGTTTATATGCTATATCTTTTATCTATTTTTCTTGAATATCGTGCAAATTCTAGTGGTCACTCTGAAAATCAACACCCTCTTGTGCTACATTGGGATCTGATTCAACTGGTTTTATTAAAAAATATTTATTTGTTTGATGAGAGTAATCATTAATCCGTAACTGCATTATGATTGATAAGAGTAAGCTATTCGAGATGTGATGTGCACACAGGTGAACCCACCATCTGGCATGGGAGGAACTGGAGTCTTTTTCTGTTTTATGACTCGAGGAAAATATTGAAAACTTCGAGTGTGACGTGTTACGCGTCACACGTGTAACAAAGAGAAACGTTCTCCCGTCACACGACTATGTATGACACAGAACAAAATATCGAATTCTTTTTCGCATGGATTTATGATTGTATTATACATTATCCGTATCGAACAAAATTACATCAAAATCCAAAATTTGTTTATATACACAATACAAAAGAGCAACAAACACACAACTGTTGTGTACACTCAATATTCAGCAACACGCGCGCGCGCGCGCGCACACACACACATATCAGCTCAGCCAACCTGCAGGCATAAGAGAATTCACCTATTGGTATGATCAAATTACAAATCAATGGTTTGAATTTTTGAAATATGTTAAATTAGTTACCCACTTACCCTTCAATCAGATGACTGCTGGGACGTATTTGCAGGCTCGTTCTCGATAATTTCAACAGGAATGACCGGAATGGAGTCCCACCATTCTCTCAGACGTCTATTGCCTTGTTCGTTTTGCATACACCTCCCAAGTTTTGATGTCATCACGGCTTCATACACCACGACCGCCATTAGGATATATTTCAACGGAACCACAGCCAATATGACTGCACAGCAACCCATACCCATCATCACCGTGTTTGTATGCTGCATCAAGCAAACACGAACACATGAAAACTAGCTCTCGTACAGGTTGCATAAATTCCTCGAGCTTGGACTGTTCAAGAATATCTGTTTCTTGCTTATAATACAACTAATCTTCATCAATACTTGATATATTCAAGTATTGATGAAGAATCTAATCAAATCTTCATCAATACTATTATTCATCAATTAGTATTGGTGAAGAATTGATTTATAGAAATTCAATACTAATAAGAAATACAATTTTTGAATAGTACCTTTGGAGCTTCTGAGATTAGTATTGACCATATTTTAAGCAATGCAATATTCGTCTCCTTCATTATATTATGCAAGGTCCTTAATGCTTGTTGTGCCGTCACTATACTCTCCATTGTCGTCTGATCGGATCCAGCACAAATAACGATTTTGTTATGCTTTTCTGGAATTCTTTTCTTTCTAACCTGAAGCATCTTAGTGACCACCCACAACAAGAAGGCGGATATTGCCAGCCCGGCCCACTCTCTACGTTGCAAGAGAATTTCAACAATCTTTCAAGACTTTGGAAGCTAACATGCAACGACTAATGAAACATGATAATAGTAAAAAACCATTGATTGCTTACTTGTAGATGAGTATAAGTGAAGAAATCACCAGAATCGAAGTGGTCCCGGGCCGTTCCCACTGCAAGATCCGTTGACCCCGGGGGATCAAACTCCTAACTGGATTAAGCAGACCCTATGTATCAAAATGAAAATTAACATTTGACCTCAATCCAATGATATAGAAACCTTAGCCTAATTATCAATATTCAAACTCACCATAAGAACCTGTGCACTTTCACTGATTCCGTCCTCTTTTAGTCCCTCGGTCGAAGCTTTAGCTATGTCGACTTCTTTAGCCTCCTCTCTCGATTGGTTTATAGCATTCTCTAAGAGTGACAGGTTTCCGGGCTGCACCATTCCGGTGTCACTAGAGATCTGTTTTGAATCTAGGCAAGGAACGTAGAGTTGTGAGACGTTCAAGCTCCTGAGAATTGCACTGGCACTGCACGGATTCACACCGGTATTCATTTTCAGACTCTCAGCGAGCTCGTGCAGTATGTAATCCCCCTTTGGCAACTGATCCATCAAGGAAAATATTAGAAAGCTCTTCGGCTCCGGAGGTGAAATCCTAAGCATTTCCCTTGCTGCGTGAAGTCGAATGATCCCTAATATGGTTCTTGCATGCAATTCCCACACTTCTTGCTCCGATTCCACCTTGAATTTCAGCAGAAACCGGTGCAGTAGCATGATCTCCTGCACGAGAGCGAGCCAATGGTCACGCCTCGTTGAACTCGTCATCTCAGGGAACTCTAAGATAATGCCTTCTTTCCTAGAGGTTTACAAACAAGTAAAATTAAGCATCATAATCAGAGAACTATAATTGTAAAACATAAATGAAATTGAATTAGAGGATCACAAACTGTGTTATCATTTTAAACTCACAATTCAGAAGATTCATAAACAATAGCTTTGTCGAAAAGAGGAGCACCCCAAGGTCCGGTTGCCGCAGGTTTTACATTCTGCTGAACGTCCTTCGAAAAGTCCAGTTTTAGTGCATCTTCATACGATACAATTCCCGATGCCTCAAAGTAAAGGGCATAGTTTGTCAATGTCAACCTGCCTACAAAAGAACCCTTGTTTTTACTTCAGGATCGATGTGTGCATAAAGTACCTCGAGTAACACAAGTACAAAGTTCATGAAAATTGTAGACGGACCTGGCCAACTCGTTCCCCCGATGTGGCGAACCACCCGGTCAGAACTTGCGGTTCCCTCGACGTGCAATATAAATTCATCATCCGCCAGCTCCACACCCGATGGAATATCTTGCTTCTGTAAATGCTTTATACATCTAACAAGCTCAAGAATGTTCAACTTATAGTCAAATATTACTTGCACAATACTTAATTTTCCTACTCTAAAATCATTTCTGAAATATACAATGCCTGCAGAAAGAAATGTATCATGCAAGATAGATGACCATAACCATTTTAATTTCATCAGTCCGCATTTATAATTGATCACTAAACCGCTTTTCTTGGCAGAATATTCATTACTACTCTTTAGTGTGTGAAGAATGATGTTTTAGACAACGACCGAAGTAAACTGTTTGATGTACCTCTGAATCTCTTTCAAGAATTTGTCGTAGGCTGGAAAATGAAGTCGATTTGCTGTAGGAGCAGTCAATGTCTCATAAGTAAATCTTCCATTGACCATGTCTACGACCAACGGAACAAGTGTTCCCATCCATACAAATGCATCCTCTCCGGCACTTGGCTCTCGATCAACCTACCAAAACAGTTCACTACAGTTATTGAGATTTTTCACGATTTCCAACGGGTCCGTACAGGAAATAAACTCTGCAAACTGGAGCTGCTTACTAGGAGTGGCATGAGATCAGTATAGAAAAGAGAAACATCATCTTGTATTTTGTTGGTCACTGCAGGAACCTTCCTCTCCTCTTTCTCTTTTGCCATAGACTCCTACAAAAACATTTCTGCAGCATGAGTGGAAATTCCAATCGATACTGACGCGTAGACCGGTTCCTAACAATCGATGCTGAAAAACTTGTAGATGTTAAGGTTTAAAGAGCAGGCACTAAATTCTGCATGTAACTTCAAACATGAACCTTATTGATTATTCCTCACTTGCGCATGCAAATCAACATCTATACTAAGGTACGCGATAAGTGTTTATTGACATTACTGCAATAAACCGTGAGACAGGTGAAGTGATATCTTACAGAGTTCGATTCTTCGTCTGCAGTGCTTGGCATCTCCCAAGCAAGCATCATATCAAATGTGAATCGGCTAAAAGAACCATCGCTTATCGTTTCATCTATAGCACCACATAGTTGGGCAAGTGCTTTTGAACTGCAAAATTCTACTAGTTTCTTCGAGTAACCTTCCATCCGAGGCTCCCATCCTTTCTCGAATTCTTGAACCAGATAATCAACAGACGTGTCGAGCTTTCTGTGAGCATTTTTATCATTTGAAACTGATAACACTAAACATTTTCATATGTTTTAATCTTTTTTTGGCTATTATTCAATCATCATTTCATTCTACAAAAAACGAGCATGAAGCATGATAATCGAGTACATTTTACATTGCAAAGAGACTTAATTATACCGGAACAAATGGGAAAATAACACTTTTAGAGATAAAAATACTAATTATACCACCGAATGTAAAACATACAAAAACTACCACTTTCAGACTTTTTTGCCTTATTTTTGGATTTTAACATCAGTATAATTTGTGAATCACATCAAATCAAATAATGTGTGAAATTACAATTATGTAAAAATCACACGTATAATAATAATAATATGTATTATGTAAAAATCACACGTATAATAATAATATATGAATTCACATTTTTGCTAATGTATATTTGTGAATTCACATTTTTGAAAATGTGAAATCGATAATATGTGAATTCAATTGAAAATGTGAAACGATAATAAATATGAATTTTATTAAGTAAAAGATTTAGGGGCAATAAAGTCAAAAAGTAGGAGGAGACTGGACAAGTGATAATTAACTAATTAATAAGGGATTAAAACTAATTATTGCATTTAAGCAGATGTAAAGAGGTGATTTTCTGTATGAACAAGTTTGGCAATATTTCTGAAAGAAGAGGTTAGAAATGTGTGAAGATGCGTATTATAATTGTTACTTCAACTCTATTTTGTATGGAGACCACTAGTTAATAGGAAATTTCCGGTTTTCTAATCTTAATCATAATTAGTGAGAAATCCGTACTAATTAACCTCTTAGCCATTCAATTCAATTTGAATCCACCTGCTCATCAGCGTTCCAAGCTAATTAACGTACATTCATTAGTTATCTAAACTAAACACCTAATTAATTGATCAGATTAATAGTATACAGCAACGAATTGAAGGAACTTGAAACATGAAACATGAAACATGAAACGCTTATCAACAACTGATCACGACGAAATGAATATATGAATAGTGTATCAGTGACATCAATTTCCGGGAAAATATGTTGAGAGAGAGAGAGAGAGAGAGAGAGAGAGAGAGAGAGAGAGAGAGAGAGAGAGAGAGAGTTACTGGGCGCATTTCCGAATAACGTGGTTAGCGATGGATGAAAGATGCTTCTTCTTCGTCTCCATATTTGATTTGATATGTGGAAATGTGCAATTGCAGAAGAATTTAATTAGTTTATGGTATACGTGATGAGGATTGAGGAGGAGAGAGGAGAGGGAAAATTATGGGCACGATCCGCTATATCCTACTAAACTGCTGTCTACGTGTTTTAAGAGTGACACGTGGCAGCCATGCAGCGCGGTTTTCTTCTCTCGCATGTAGACCTGTATTTTGAGCGGTTCCATCTTTGTCTCGACCCACAATCATTTATTATCCTACCGTTTTCTTTGTTTCATAAGACATGATAATGTTTCATCCATAAAATAATTCCTTTTAATTATATGTTTGATTCGAATGAATAAGTTCGTAATGGAAAAAATGGTCCGTGTTCTCATTAATGAGTGATAATATATTACTCTAAATTTAATTAGATTAATTACTCATACAATTATATCAAGCTTATTAATGAAGAGGTGCACTCTTGGCATATATCTGCATTAGGGGTGAAAGTATGGAAAACGGATTTCCGGGTTACTATATCCTACCCGTACTCGGCCGGGTATTGGGTACCTAATACCCGTAATTTGCAAGTATTGGATAGGTATGGGTATGAGATTTTTAGAAAATACCCTAACGGGTATACCCGTTAGGATATTGGGTACCCGGTCAACAATATACAATTATTTATTATATATAATTACTACTTTTATACTATAAATTATAAATATATTCATAATATATATTCATTTTTAAGCTAAAACCTAAACCTAAATATAACTCTAAACACAACCTATGAATAATACATATTCATAATAATTTATTTGTTGAACTTAAATGTTTAAACTACGTTTAGTATTGATTTGTTGTTGTCGTCTAGTTATTGTTACATAGTTGGTTATTAATTTGTCGTTGAAAATTATCGAAAAATCGAGCGGGTGAAAAATTATCATATTTTTGTCCTTTTTATTTATTTTCTAAACGGGTATGCCGGGTACCCTATACCCGGGTCGGGTATACCCGGCCAGGTATTGGGTACCCGTTCTACTAAAATGGAAAGGGTATGGGTATTCATTTTTTGCTTCTTTGGGTACGAGCTGAGTACCCGTAAATGCTGGTATGGGTATCCACGGGTACCCATTTATTCACCCCTAATCTGCACCATGCGATAGATCCCGACCCGATCTGCCCAGATCCACGCGTCCCACCCGATCCGTGGGTGAGATCCACGCGCCGCGCGTGGTTCTTACGAGCTTTTCTTTTTTTTCATTTCAGACTTTTTTTTTAAATTTTCAGATTTTTTCCCGGCGGAGTATTCAGCTCCGATTTTATGGCTCCGTCTTTGCTCCAATTACTAATATAAAGATAATCGTTGGACAACAATTTGAATTTTTTCGGTTCGCTCCGAAGCCTTCGGCTCCCCTCACTTGAATCTAGACCAAAGAAAAAACGGCAAATCAAAAAATAAGTGACAAATAAAAAAAAAGAGAAAAATTATGGACAATAAAAGAAAAAAAAACTGGACAAGTGAGATACATGCACCACGCGCGAATCGAGTTAGTTGGGTCGGATCGGATGTTGCATGGTACAGATAGTTTTTGCCATTAATTAATATTATATTCTACAAATCAAACGCGTCATTGCAGGTTTAAATGGGGGCACATGTCATATTTTTTTTTACATTCTAATAACGTGTAACAACTTATAAATTCTTTTCACTAAAATAAAACTTATAAATGTTTTGAATTATTAAGGTCCTAACTCCTAAGTCCCTACCAAATAAATCCCATTGCCAGCAAAATACTCTTCGAAATGAGTCTCATATGAGCCTCTTTTCAAGTCCGTACTCAGATCCGACTCGGGCCCACTCCACTCTACATAGACCCTATTCCTATGACCAAGCCTCGCATATGGAATTGACCCAATTCATTTTATAACTCTATACAATAACTTAAGATTTGATTACTCGCTCGTTCACAATTAGACAAGAACATCCAACCAGTGTTTTAAAAACTGGACCGGATCGGCGGAAAATTGGTGAATCGGTTGGTTGTCCGGTCCTTTTCATTCAATTCGGATTTTTCAATTGGTCCGAAGCGAACCGGTTAAATTCGGTGACCCGAGCGATCCAATGAACCGGTTCGTATTTTGAAATTCAATTTTTATTTTTTTTTTATCAAAATGAAATGAAGAAGATTTGAACCCAAGACCTCCTTGTTGTTAAGCTATTGCACAAACCATCCTACCAACAAAAGTTATTTTGTTGTCATACTTTACAATTTATCAATTTAACTTGTTAGTGAAACATGATCAATTTAACTTATTATTTATATTTTAACTTATACATATAATATATATGAAAAAATAGAAATGAACGGGTCGTCAGGTTTTTTAAAACGGTTCATTTGGTCGGACCGGTGATCCAGTGACCAGATAAAATGACCTTTTAGCTTCTCATGGCTTTAACGAAGGTTGAGCTCCAGAGGCTTAGCTGCATTATCTTCCTACCGATGTCTAACTAGACTCTATAATGACCTGAGGGTGCCTTCACTTCTTTATGTTAAGGTTATTTCTATTCGTGCATAAGGGTAAGGAACTTTGGATGAACTAATGCGAATGGGTGTAAGCTTCGCTGTCTGAAAGAGTTCACGATCTGATCTATGGAGGTGTTAACCCTCGGAGGACGGCTAAGTCCGGGAAAAGAAGACATTAACTCCGGGTGTTCGATATGGAATAAAATCAGTCCTGTTGGGGCAGAATTCCCATACCAGGCCGATAAAGAAAAAGCACGGAACGCAGTCGGGGAAGTTTCAAATGGGGCCGTCTTGGTTACGCAGCGGATAGCCTTCCCCCGGGGTAAGGTTTCCCTCCAATTATAGTTGGAAAGAGCAAAAAAGGCGGTTGTTCGCAGATCGCGAAATGGCGATCTGTTGACTGCGGACGAAAGGAGGCCACTCATCTCCGAGTTGTTTGTGGGTTGGATGGTCTTTCTTCGCCACTAGTATGACCGGTCCGATTTTGAAAACATTGCATCCAACAAGCTAAAATTTAAGTGCGATGGGTTTGTTGTCAAAAGTTATATGTATGGTAAATGAAACTTTATATCATTTGATTATTCAGCTACAATGAAAAAATACCTCAATAAATTTTATGCGATTGTTTAACTATCAGTATAATTTTTACTTTCCCAAATAGTAGTTTTCAACTTTTGATATCAACTTACTATTCCCTCCGATCCACTGAAATTGTCATGTTACTGTTCGTCACAGAGATTAAGAATAATGGTAAAAAGATAGAAAGTGGGTAGGTCCCATCAATTTTGAATGAATTTAAAGGATTATAAATTTTTTTATTTAAAAGATAACAATATTAGTGGAATACCTAAATAAAAAAAGAATAACAATATAAGTGGGTCGAATAAAGTACTGTAAACAGAAAAGAAAATGCCAAACGCACACAAAAAAATTGGGTAACTTGATCGAAGTCTAAATCTAAATCCAAAAGTATAAATTGAAAAGAATGGGGATCATGTAAAATATGGGTAAAAGTGTAGGGATCATCTTGCAAGACATCTGAACAAATTCGACTGCCAGCTCAGCAGTAGCAATTGCATCATCGGCAAAAAAAACAGAGCTCTAAAACTTCGTCGTTTTATCCCCCCAAACGAAACGAAACCCACCGTCTTAAGATTTCTTATGATTCTCTCTCATCAGTGATCATTGCTCCAAACTCCTCTTCCCCTTCCCCTCTTCCCTCTTCCGGAATGACCTTCAACTCCGATGCTGCTGCTTCCATAGTCCGCCTCAATATCGGTCTCTCTCTCTCTCTCTCTCTCTCTGGTGTGTGTGTGAATATGTGGGTAGATACAGAGAACTTCAGTGAAAACTTGGCACTTATTTATCATGGCACCTGTTAAATTGTTTTTAATTTTTATCAGTTAAATATGATCAAGATTTAATTATCGCTGCCGGCAACAGAAGATTATGAGAACGCATAACATATCTGGAATTTGTTAACCTTTCTTGAAGATAAGACATGACATCTGTCTCTCCCTATCCGTGAGTATGTGTGTGTAGAACGAAAGCCCTCAAATTTGACGAAGAACGAACCCTATCCATATTTTCCAGATTATAATTGGAAGTTTCTTCAATAAAGAGCGTGTACTTTGGGTGGTAGTTTGGATATATAAATATATTATAGGCTAATTAACCACATAGTTTAATGAATTGAAGGACTTTGAGCTTCTTGGATCGTTTAATCCCTTAAATATTCAATCATGCTATCATCTAATTCCCCCTGAAGGCTTAGTAATAATTTTTGTTGTTGTTGTTGTTGTTGTTGTTGTTGTTTCATTAGTTTCTAACTATGTCTCTTCTGGTGTGGTAGTAGCAGGTATGGGGTATATTTGGTTATGGCTTTTGAGTTCCATTACAGCATACCAAAGTTACTGGGGTGAAATGTTTCCTGAGAAAAAGGGTTCTAAAGTTTAAAAGCTTGATGCATGGACACACTACTTATTGCATTGACTTAAAATCAAATTGTAAAAGTACATTACTATAGAGGAATGTGACTGAGGAGTGAGGTATGGGATGAAAGGACAAACAACTTGTTTATAGTGTAGTTTTCGTAACTTGGTTTGACTTATATAAACCTTGTAGTCATTTTTTTTTAGGTTTCTAATGAATCAGATATTGTGTGGTGTTGAACATGCTGGTGGGACATAAATATGCAACATTAGATGGACTTATGAAGTAAAGAGATTACCTTGACAAGCAAACTACCATACAAACAGGAACCTTTGATGACTTTCCAAATTAATTTTCCCAGTCAAGATAGCTAGATGTTGTGATATATCTCTTCACTCAATGGTTTTGATTTTCTTCCGGGAGATGTCAATACATAGGATTTAGTTATTATTGGGAGAACATCATTTAACCTGTTTAATTGAGATTGTAGACAACTACCTGGGGCATTCCTGAATTCAGAATGTTCTTGGTGTCGTATATGTATTTTAAGTTTGCTGATGAAAAACAAGTTGTAAATTTGCAATAATGCAACTTTCTGGGTTTTTTTTTTCTGATTTATCAATGCTCATCCACTGAAACTTGGCAAAATGCCTTATTGGATTATTATTAGAGAATATTCTAAATGGAAAGTAAGAGTGATGATCAGACTGTTGTGTCTCTCTATGATCAAAACTCTTCCTGTTACAATACTTGCACAACATGCATTTAGTGAAAGATTATTATTCTTTTTTCTAGGTGGCAAGAAGTTTTGCACGACAGTTGATACATTGACTCAGCGAGAGCCTGATTCGATGCTTGCAGCAATGTTTAGTGGTCGCCACACAGTCTGTCAAGACTCAGAAAAGGTATATGCACTACTAGAATAGAGACATTATCTCATTTTTATATCACTCTGAAAGGGAAGCGGTTCTGTGGCTGTTAAAGAAAGAAAATTCTAGATCATTACTGAAATTTCTTCTATGAAGTCAAGTTAATTGAGAGACATATTCGACTGTTACTGTGTCCATGTATATGAGCACAAGTACGGAATTTATCAAATACGATATTGCTCAGAAATTTAGAACAACTTTTGCATAGTCATGATACATGAAAAGGAATATATGTATCAACATATATTGTTAGGACCCCAATACCTTTTTGAATTTTGTATTATTTGTTTTCTAAATGAATCCTATTAACAAATCTTTGACTCTCTGTCGTCTAAAAGGTTTCCAATTGTTATCATTTGCAGGGTTATGTTTTTGTTGATAGGGATGGAAAATATTTTCGACATATTTTGAATTGGCTGAGAGATGGTGTGATTCCTTCTATGACAGAGTCTGAATATTCAGAGCTCTTACGAGAGGCCGAATATTTCCAGCTACTTGTGAGTCATGTAATATGTATTGTTGATTTCATCTCCATTAATCAATATATGATTTGTTCTTTTCCATAATTGATTGGGTGTCCTTGCTTGAAAAGCTTCTTCAACCTTGCATCAGCGAAGTTGTACATTTTCCTCAATTCTTTCAGTTGTTTATGTAAATGTAAAGTACTACATATTTCTGACAGTTATTGTTATTCAGTTGTCTTGTGTTGGAATGTAGTTAGATTTGAAGGATTATGCCGTCGAGTTTGTAAAATCAACTTCATTTCTCAAAGTAGAACAAATGCATGAGAGTCAAAAACTAATTGTCAGTCCTGGATATGTAGTCTACTAATGCAGTGGGTCTAACAGACTGTTTAAAAGAATGAAGCTCTGGCTCATGTATGGCAAGTTGATGCTTTGTTTCTGTGAGCACCATGATTGTCTGCATGATCCTTTTTTTCCAGAAAAATTGTTTTAAGTTGTTTACATTCTAAATTGGCAAAGGCATCTAAATTGAATTTGTTGGATGTATGGAAATGATAAGGTCATCACTCTCGAAATTGAAATTTAACATTACTATGTAATGCCGTGAAATTTGACATGTGCTGCTTATGTCTTCCATGTTCCAGATAATTACGAGAATATGAGGGCTCCCATATAATTTGCTATTCTTGCTGAGTATTTATTTCTTGATGTGCTAATGACATAGTAAATTATGATCTCCTAGCTGAGGATCCTTGCATATCTGATTCCAGGGATTGATGGATGGAATTAAAGCATCTTTAATTAACAGGAAAGAGGAAGATGAAATGGGTACTGAATTGACTCGCATTGATATCATTAAATGCTCACAGTCTGAGAGGGTCAGATTTCGAGGTGTTAATCTCTCTGGCCTTGATCTTTCTAAACTGGTATGGTCCCTACTCAACAGATTGGCTATCATCAATGATTAAGCTAGAGTATATTCCATCTTACTGCTTATGTATCAATGAGCTATGAGCATATCCATTTTTACTTGAATTAGGTTATGAAAATAAACTAGGAATAGATTGGAAGATTTATATGTACTTTAAACCAGTACATTTTGTGCTAACTTTGGTTTCAAATTCATTTGTTAAAAGGTTTTCTTCAACTACAAGAGTGCTTGAAGTGTTCTTATAAAAATTGGATTATTCAGATGCTTCTTTTAGGTTTTCCTAGGTTGCTTTTTAGATAGAAGGATTTGAAAATTAAGCATTTTCATTAGCAAATGGACTTGACATCAATTTCACTTGGAACTACTTTTTGACCGGTTATGATTTAATATACACTCTCATTTAACATCCATTCATTTTGATTGCTTAATCTTCAAATCCCTCAAATGTAAACACCTTGAGACTGATTCTTCTTCTTCTCCTCCTCCTCCTCCTCCTCCTATCTTTTTTGTGTTTGAAAGGACCCCTACTGTGCAGTGCAGTTACTAATTAAGATTTTCTTTTACAATTACTAGCATGTTCTCACATAAGAAAGAGTTTGTTGCCCTTTTATTAACAAGTTTAGTTTCTTAGTTATATTTATGTTTTCAATTTTCTCTTCTAATGATTAACCGTTGCTTTTCATGTCCCAAAATTGCAGGATCTATCATTTGTGGATTTTAGTTATGCAACTCTAAAAAATGTGTTTTTTTCTCGTGCTAATCTTCAATGTGCAAAGTTCAGGGTGAGTATCCCTGGGGAGAAGTATATTTATTAGCTCTATGAAGCCAAATTGAGACAGGCACATTCTTTCTTTGACACAGGATGTGGATGCTGAAGCTTCAATATTTCACAATGCCACTTTGCGTGAGTAAGTCTACGTAATGAAGCTTTATCTTCGGTTGAAATCTTGCACAAATTTTGGATATTTTTTTGGAACTTTGAGTGTTGGACTTAGATTATACTGATCTGTATGCCCCATCCTACTTGAACTGTCATCTACAAGTAGTTAAATCTATTTCCAATCTTGTTTGTCATCTTCAGTGTATCTTTTTTGCCTAGGGAAGATGTGAGTTTACTGGAGCTAATCTTCGTGGAGCTCTCTTAGCTGGTGCCAATCTACAGAGTGCAAATCTACAAGGTAATTCTCTCTTGGTTCTTTTTTTTTATTGTCACTGCTTATTCATATGTGCATTGACTAGAAGAGGAACTATTTCATCGTCCTGCACACACAACATATTTTTATTATAATTGTTGTGGAATTTCTTGTTCAATTTACATTTGGAAGCAACTGAAAGCACTATGAGGCTGCTAATAACAATTTTAATAGGAATCCTAATTCCAGAATCAAGGAATTAAATTATTTTGTTCTTGTAGCACCTTGAAATCTTAGACTTGAATTTAGCCATTTATTTCTATGCATGTCTGATGTCTGCACATACACAGACTAATAACATCTGTAGATATTATAGAAACACACCTATAAATGGATGCTTTGCAATTTCTGATAATATTCTATTTCTATCTGCAGAAAATTTAGTTGAATGCTTTGCAATTTCTGTCTTGTCAACGCATGATAATATTCCTGAAGACTTTCTTTCTTTCACTGCTGTTAATTAACGGGTTTCTCTTAGTAGGGGGTTTTCAAACTCTTTTTTAATGAGGCATATTTATCGTTAGCATCGCCATAGTG